>CM075984.1:25884141-25954456 GCA_038087875.1 Malacoraja senta
GAGCACCTCTGGAGAACATGGATAGGTGATGTTTCGGGTCTGGCCCCTTCAGACGAGGCGAAATGCGTGGGGGGGGGCGGGGTGAAAGTGCCGGCGGGATGTCATGTCTCGTATGGACAGGGATGCTGTTCTATTCCCGTACAACGGCGCTCAGCAATCGGGCCACCCTCGGTCTGGGAGCATCATCTCCCCATCAGTCGTTGTCTGGTTATGGGCCCCAGTGCGCATTACACAGGAACCCATCCACCCCACTCGCCTGCGGGTGCAGGAATGACGGCCCATAGCTGGATAATTGCAAATGTCACCGACATCTAGAAGACGCACCAGGAGTAAACCGGTGACTGTAGTCAAATTAACCCGAGTGATGAGCATAATTCCAAGGATTCGGTCAGTGCCGTGCGGATATAGCCCGGGGGGGTGGGGGGGGAAGAGAGAATCAGGTAGAGTTGGCCTGTCCCTTGTGCAGGGGTGGAGAACTGGGCTTCAGGGATTAAGTGGCTGGCAGAAATTATTAGTTTTGTTTTATGATTAAACAAGCTGGGGTAGTAGCTGGGCCGAAGGGCCTGTTTCCGTGCTGTATGACCGACATGATTTAAACACTCAAACGCAGCCCCAGAGTAGATTCATATCGAAAAGGAAAGCATTTGTAGGATTCTCTTACACATAGAACAGACTGGATGGGTCAAATGGCCTTTGCCCTGCATTATGGATTTCAAAGGACAATGGATGAAGTGCCACCTACCACTGGTCAGCAAAATCAAGGACTGGGGACGAGAGACTGATGAAGCGTCAGGAACCATGGCGAGTGACGGGTTTCAAAGGTCTCCGGGGTCCAATACACACTCAGCCGCTTCACCAAGCGGAACAGCAATCCCAAACTCGCAGATGACAAACTTGACATCGTGAATCAGGGAGCGCGGCACCTCGCGGGGCTGTGACAGGCTAGTCTGTGCCGAGATATTGACATTTGGTTAAAAAGGTGTTCCTGAAGTGGTCACCCTTGGGCATGTTGATAAGTGGGCGATAAGACACACGGGATCCGGGATTAATAAACAGAAAGAAGTTGATCACAAGTCGTAACCCATCTTTAGGACATAGATTCGGCCAGAGCAAAGTACTGTCCAGCGCTCCCCACTGGCTTCAGCGATGTGGACCGCCTCGCACAAGTACAGAAAAAAACAATTCCAGAGACTACGAACTTCAGTTCGGTGGAGACTGGAGAATAAGCGTTGGATTAGAAACTACCCGTGGAGGTTAAACCAGGGGCAGGAGTTAGGGACAGCGCCGAGGGGCAGGAAGGGTGCCGGGTCTACACTGGGTCGTGGAGCGCGGTGGGCGATGCAAGAGCCGGGCTGTGGCTCGGTGTCAGTGGCACCGCACCTCCCGCAGAAACCATCACCCTCCCGGCCTCAAACTTTCCACCCAGTCCTGGAGTGGGAGCTGGCAAACAAACTCCCGGAGCTGAGGACATGACTCCGCAGCCCTAGTTCTGACAAACCGCCCCGCTCCCAGCCCCAACAACAGATCTGAACTGTCAGAGTATTGCGACTAGCGACAGGCTTAGATAAGCAAGGCCTGGCCTTGCCCGGCTCTGCCTTGGTTTACGAAGGAGCGAGACTCCAGCCCGAGGGCGAGCTGCCGAGTTCACAGCCGCGGAGCTGGGTACGGATCCGGCTCCGGAGCGAATTGGCCTCGGCCCTGCCCGCGGGAAGAGCCGGAGGGAGAACCGAGCGACAGGTCGGGCTGACGGCCATGGTGCCGTCCGCCCACCTCGCCGCCGCCACACACACACACACAACGGGAGCCTGCGGCTCCGTGACAGCCCCGTCCCCCGCAGCGGCTCCCCGCGCAATGACAGCTAAAGCGCGGTCGGGGCAGAGAAACCGCTGGCTCCCGGGGCCGGCAGGGACAAGGACGAACCGAAGCGGCTCCGGCACGATGTGTGCCCGGGGAAGGCGCTTGTTCGGGCCGGTCTCTCGGCTCCGGCAGCGGCTGCCAGTAGAGGGCGGGCACGGGCACGGGCCGGTGGCCCAGCGCCGTCAACAAGTGGGCACGGCCGAGAGCGCTGCCGACAGCCCACACCGGTGCCGGGACACTCGGGCCTGACCAGAGCACGAGGACCAGCACCGAGTTCCCGTCAGCCCGAGCAAGTTGAGCTCCGGCTCACTGCCGGGCCGCAACACTCGCCCCGCTCCGAGCGGCGGCCTCGGCTCAGTTGCCGATCCTCGGAGCCCCAGAGAACAGCGCAGAAGCCACGGCACCGCAGCCCAGCCAGCCCAGCCGCCTGCGGGACACTTCCCCCGGCCTGTCAACCATCGACTGCCGCAGTAGCCGTCATATAACCCCGCACTCTTCTCCAGTCTCAGTCCCCGGCTCCCGTTCCTCCGTCAGTCGCCGTCGTGCCCCCCAATCCACTCTCCTCTCCCGGCCCTGACACCTCTCCCCAGTCTCTCAATCCCCGGCAACCCCTCTCCCCAGCAACTCTCTCCCCGTCCTCTCCACAGCCTCTCAATCCCCGGCCAGTCCACATCCCTCCTTCCCTCAGTCCTTCTGTCCCCGGTCCCCTGGCCGCTCTCTCAGCCCCGCTCCTCTCAGCCCTCAGCTCCCCTCAGCTCCCCTCCCCGTCCCGCTCCCAGCCAGCCAGCCAGCCCCGGTCCCCTGGCCGCTCTCTCAGCCCCCAGCCCCCCCTCCCCTCCCTCCCTCCCTCCCCGGCCCGCTCCCAGCCAGCCAGCCCCGGTCACCTGGCCGCTCCTTCCAGGAACCGCCGCTTCTCAGAACCGCCTCTCGCCAATTCTGCGAATTTGAGCGAAGGGCTGAACCACCGGAGGAGGGAGAGGGTGTGAGTTAGCGGGATGGCGCTGGAGCAGCAGCTGAGAAGCGATGCTGAGCCGGTGGATAGTGTGCCGGGTACTAAATGTTTATTACAGCCGGAGTTGCCGCCCGTGACCCCAAGTCCGGGGCCGGGGTCGTCGGTGCTGAGATCGTTTTCTCGCCGTTCACCCCCGTGCATCGAGCCGGTTGGGTTGAACTGGCACGTGCCGTGCCCTGGGAATGACGTCGACGCCGAAATTGATACATTGAATCCGAATTCTGAGAACTCATTAACCGGGGGCGGGGCCTGCGCGCTGACGTCAGTGATGGGGTAGGCCTGCGCGCTGACGTCTATGGAGGGGTGGGCCTGCGCACTGCCTGACGTGCCTCAAAGGAAGGGGCCTGAGCCGTGAGTGACGTGAGAGGAGGGGCGGGGCTTGGACAATTAGTGATGTGTTGGAAGAAGGCGGGGCCTGTGGCCAAAGACTAGCGAAGGGGGCGGGGCCGGTTGCCGATTGACAGGGACCAACTCATTAAAGGGCGGCCTCTGACTCTCTCGATGTTGTCGCGAGTTCGCGGCCGCTGAGCCCAAATCGGTCGAGGGAGAGGTTCGAGTGGTGGGTGGAGAGAGAAGGATGGAGAGAGAAGGATGGAGAGAGAAGGATGGAGAGAGAGAGAGGGAGAGAGAGAGAGAGAGAGGGAGAGAGAGAGAGGGAGGGAGAGAGAGAGAGGGAGAGAGAGAGAGGGCTGAGGGGTCCCGACCCGTCGCCTGTCCATTCCTTACAATACTTTGTGTTTTCCTCCAGCATCTGCAGCTCCTTGTGATCCCAATGTTGTTTTGCATCCCAATATTATTTTCAGTTGGCTCCACATTTTTCAAATGTGACTATTAATTCCTGCATGGCAATATTCTACCAGGAGATGTAGGACGACTGATAGGATCTCTATGCAGTTTTATAAACCATGGGTTATGCTGCTTTTGGAGTATTGTGTGTAGTTCTGGTTGCCCTGTTAAAGGATGTGGCGGTTTTGGAGAGGGTGTAGAAGAGGTTCATCAGGGTGCTGCCTTTGCAACTCTAGGGTATATATAGGGTATTAGCTATAAGGAAAGATTGGGCAGACTTGGATTGCCTTCTCCGGAGTGTTGGAGGCTAAGGGACGATCTAACAGAAGTATATACAATTATGAGAGGTGTATATTAGCATAATCAGTCAAAACCCTTTTCCTAGGGTGGAAATGTCAGACTAGAGGATAGTTATAAGGTGAGAGGAGCAAGGTTTGAAGGACATATGTGGGGCATTTTTATAGTGGATGGTGGGTGCCTGGAATGTGTTGCCAGGGGTGGTGGTGGATGCAGATATGATAGTGGCATTTAAGAGGCTTTGGGATAGCCACATGGAAATGTGTGGAATGGGGTGATATCATATGCAGGCAGAGATTAGTTTAGCGTGGTGTTTGGTGTGGGCTGAAGGGCCTATTCCTGTGCTATACTGTTCTCGGCTCTAGAACGTTCTGAGTGTTGCACACCCATGAGCCCTTGTCACATTAAACCTGAGCCTTCTCTTTCCTCTGCCCTGGAGAATATCTATCTTAACTTTGCCCCTCAGTTTTATAAACCTCTATCAGGTCACCCCTCAGCCTCCTACGATCCAGGCAGAACAAACCAGCCTCTCTAATCTCTCCTTATAACTTGCTGCCCTCCATTCGAGGCAATATCCTGGTCAATCTCATGTGCGCACTCTATTGCTACCATATCCTTCCTATGGTGTGTTGACCAGAACTGTACACAATCTCAGTGCGGTCTAACCATTGCTTTGTACAGCTGCAACGTGACATCCTAATTCTTATACTCAATGCCTTAGCCTACATAGGCAAGCATGCTGAATGCCTTCCTCACTATCCATTCCAACTGTGCGTCACTCTTCAGCAAGCTCTGGAATTGCACCCCAAGATCTCTATACATCAATGCTCCTTGGGTCCCTGCTATCTATATTACTAGGTCTGATCTTGACCACTTCCTGTTCTGTATATTGATTTTAGAAAAAACGCTGCACTTACGGCTGTGATTTTTTGGCCATCTTACTCATAGTCCCCCTCCGCTGCGCAGGACAAGAGGATTTTTCCCATCGATGAAAAATAAAAGTTATTAGTGTTTAAAAAATGTTGAGATTCTCTCTCCTGAAGGCCATGCCCTTTCCGGAGGGACTATAAAACCCGGAAGTGTTGAGTGCCTCAGTCAGTCTCTGCAAGATGGGGGAGCGAGAGGTCCACGTCTCTCGGTCTGAGCTGTGAATAACACTGAATACATGTCTACTAAACTGTGAGTGGTATTACTGACCTGTCAGTGCCCTTAATGTGGTTTGAAAATATAGTTTGGAAATGCTAAAGCTGTGTTGCCTTTGGTTTGGAAATGCTAAAGCTGTGTTGCCTTTGGTTTGGAAATGCTAAAGCTGTGTTGCCTTTGGTTTGGAAATGCTAAAGTTGTGTTGCCTAATTAAAGTCGCCTTGCCTAATTAAAGTCGCCTTGCCTAATTAAAGTCGCCTTGCCTAATTAAAGTCGTCTTGCCTTCTATATAATTAAAAGTCTAATCTTGACCACTTCCTGTTTGCGTTTTCATATTGATTTTAGAAAAACGCTACCACGTATGGCTGTGATTTTATTGGTCATCTTACTCCGAGTCCCCCTCCGCTCATCAAATACCGAGGATTTTTCCCATCGATGAAAAATAAAAGAGTTATTAGTGTTTAAAAAATGTTGAGTTTCTCTCTCCTGTCAATCATGCCATGAAGTCCACGCCCCTTCTGGTGGGAGGGAGCCCAAGAATCCATTCGGCCCACAATGTCCATAGTAGCCCTCTGGAAACCAGTCCCTTCAGCCCACAACACCCATACGTGCTCCAGAAAGCCCCCCCCCCCCCCCACTGCCCACCAATATTGGAATTGGTGGAGAGGTGGAATATTGTGTTGGGTCCCGTGTGATGCTGGGACCCAACGGGTCCCACTTAGTCTAGTTTACTCTATGTCTGACCAGAATCCAACTTGCCACAGTGCCTTACCTCGCATTTGTCTGGACTAAATTCCATCTGCCACAGCTCTGCCCACCTTCTCATTTAATCTATGTTCCTCTGTACCCTTGGGCCCGACTCATCCATGTTGACCAAGATGCCTCATCTAAGCTAGTCTCATTTGCCAGTATTTGGTCCATATCGTGCTAAACCTTCCCCATCCATGTACCTGTCTTTTAAATATTATTGTATCTGCTTCATCTGGCAGCTAATTCCATATACCCACCACCTTCTGAAAGAATAGGGTGCCCGATCTACTCCATTAATCTTTGTTGTCTGCAACTGCAACAATATCTGTGCCATCTGCAAACTTACTAATCAGACATCCTGCATTCTTAACCATTTAGATTCCCATCAAGTGAATGTGTCTGATTCCATCTGGAGGTGCATTCTAGACAGCAGCCACTCTGTGTGAAGGATTTGCCTCTTTGATCCCCTTCAACAATGGGAGGAGGGGGGGGGGGCGGAGAGAGGGCATATTTGTTGTATTTCACTGTGTGCTGGACACCTGCATCAAAGTATAGTTTCTTGTTAGTGTTACTGAGCACAGTGTAAAGCCTATGGAAACACAGGCAATCAGGGCCGGCCTTAGGAGGTGCGGGGCCCAATTGGGAACAAGTTTGGTGAGCCCCAGGTTCCCAGCCAAGGTCTGTAGAATCCTAGAAATATAAATAAAGTCTATTATAGACTTTATATCTCTATGGTAGAATGGAAAGTAATCAAAATGTGCGCTTAAAGTGCCTGCGAGTTAATGGACCAAACAGATCTAAGCTACATTTTAATGTAAAATTGCATACATGCAAGCCTACAAGTAGCAAACAAAATGTGTAGATCACCTCTGAAAAGTACATAGTTACAATACCACTTGTTTTAGTGACTGTGAAATGAAAAAAAAAGTAATTTAATGAACTAGATCCTGGAAAACCAATAACTATTGGAAAACCAATAACTATTGGAAAACCAATAACTATTGGCGTAAAACCAGTCCAGGTATTAAATTTTGGCCTTCAGCCCCATCCTACCCTTTGGGCTTCTACCCCATCCTAACTTAGTTGTGTGTGTGTGTGTGTTATTTGTGTGTGTGTGTGTGTTAGTTGTGTGTGTGTTAGTTGTGTGTGTGTTAGTTGTGTGTGTGTGATGTGTGTGTGTGTTAGTTGTGTGTGTGTGATGTGTGTGTAGGAGGGAGGGAGAGGAAGGAGAGAAGGGAGTGAGGGAAGTAGAGAAAGAAGGGAGGGAAAGAGAGAAGGGTGGGAGAGAAGAAGGAAGGGAGGGAGAGAAGAAGGGAGGGAGGGAGGGAGAGAAGAGGGAGGAGAGAAGGGAGGGAGAGGGCCGGCAGCAGGAGCAGATGCCGGGGTCCGGGCGGACGGGTGTGAGCTGAGGTCGAGGTTTGTAAACGTTGCTCCAACCCCCGGCCCGGACCTCTCTGTATTGTTCACCGCGTCTCCCCGGGGAGAGAGAGATGGAGCCGGGGCTGTGTGCGTGAAGCACGGCGACTGGAGGGGCGGGAGCGCTGCCCCGGGACCGTGAGGGAATGACCCACCTCCCCCTCTCCCCTTCTCCATTCCCCCTCACACCCCCCTCCCCGTCTACCTCTTTCTACCCCCTGCACCCCTCTACTCTCTCTCCACCTCTCTCTCCCCCTCCATCTGGGTAGATCTACCTGAGCCGAGAGTGGATTACTCTAGCGCGGGGCCCCCTTAGGCGCGGGGCCCAATTGGGAGCAATTGGTCCAATTGGCTTAAGGGTGGCCCTGCAGGCAATTGCAGATGCTGTAATTTGAGAAAAACACAAAGTGCTGGAGGAACTCAGTAAGTCAGGGTTAGAAGACAAATAGATGGTTGACGTTTTTGGTTGAGTCCCTGTGTCAGGAGATTTTGACCATCTCTTTGTCTCTGCAGATGTTGCCTGACCTGCTGAGGTCCTCTGGCTGTTTTTTTTTAAGAGACGGGCATCTTGCAATGAGTGCCTTGTACCTACTGTCTGCTAAAGTGCTAATTTGTCTTAATTCATGGGAGCACAGTGCAGTAACCTGGGCCAGTATTCACTGGAGCAATTGTACTGGACCAGGAAATTATGTTTGCTTGGCTCTTTGCAAGTGAGGAGAATTACAAAGCCTTTCCAAACAGACATTGGGCCAAGTCAGGAGCTAGGAACTAATGAGAGCTATTGCAGAGACTGAGCCTGGAGCTAGACTCCTTCTTCCAGCCCTTGCTTTCTGATGCAACAGAAAACATTATTGTAACAAATAACTTGTCAGACGCTTCTGTAATTACACACTCCAAATTCAAAACTGCCCCATGAGGAAGATCAATAATACACCCGGCTGATTATTAAACCACTGTGTAAGTTGGTGATGACTATAATTATCACTACAATCATGTTGTGTATATTCTGTACATGAGTACTCCATTCTCGGGTTGCTCCATTAACATGAAGCCACGTCCATTGTGAAATTGGCCGTGATTCTGATGATGTGTACTTTCAAATGGGATTCAGTGTGGCTGGCCGCACAGCACAGTCCTTGTAGAAACACGGAACTGCAGATGTTGTTGAATACACAAAAAGAAACAAAGTGCTGGAGTAACTCAGCGGGTCAGGCAGCAACTCTGGAGAACATGGATCTGGAGAAGGTCTTGACCTGAAACTGCACCTTTCGGTGTTCTCCAGAAATGCTGCCTGACCAGCTGTGTTACTCCAGCACTTTGTGTTCAGAACAGCACTTTGGTCTGAACAATTCCTATTCCTATGCCTGATCCACTTCCTCTTGGGCTCCTCCCATTCTGATGTGGTGACACTCTCTGTTGGCACTGTGCAAGGATATGGCATATCTCCAGGGACCATGTTCGATCCTGACCTCGGGTGCTGTCTGTGTGGAGTTTGCACACACTCCCTATGATCCCGTGGGTTTCCTCCGGGTGCTCTGGTTTCCTGCCACATCCCAAAGACATGCTGTGGTTTGATTGGACGCTGTAGATTGTCCCTGTGAAGTTTAATTTCAAAACAGGGTGAAAGGAGAATCGTGGGCATGTGAGAGGGAGCATGGGAAGCAAATACCGAGTGGGGACGGGGACGGTTCCTCTCGTATGAACCAACCGTGAGCAGCCATCTCCTCCTGGTAAAGGCAATGGGGCTGGACATTGGAGTCACTCCTTGAACTCCCTCAAATCATTGATGTCTGACAGCCATTGAGCTGGGCTCAGAGCAAACCTGATGCAAGTGGACCAGGTGTGAGCGTTTGAAGGATACATCAGATCTAGGGCACACCACGGTGGAATAGTTTGTTGAGGTCTGCTGGTGAACCCCACAGTGTTATTGGGAGCTCTCCCCTGACCTTTTTGACCACCCTATCTACCTGTAATGCCACTTTCAACAAACCGTGTACCTGTACTCCTAGATCTCTCTGCTCTACAACACTCCCCAGAGCCCTACCATTAACTTTTATTAGTGCGAACCGTGTGGCTGCCAGTGTTGGAGCACGCGTGTGATCCGTTGTTCGTTGGCAATCGACACATTGCAAAGAAATGCCAGGATGTGGCTACATATCAGTGATGAAACGGCAAACAGGCTCTTCCGCCAAATTCGTGTAACTTCCTTTTGCTACAAGATGTGTCCAAGTAGGTAAGCAGTAATTCACTGACAAGACACAGTGAGAGCTGTTGGGTTAAGGCCTGGGGACGGGGCCGTGTTGGTGCGGGGATCCCGACCAATGTTGGAACAGCAGAAACATTATTGATGGGACATTCCCACTGGGGATGGAACTAGGGCTGCTTCCTCCCCTGTCACTGTTAAGTTATGAAATGAATCAGAAGGTGGCAGAGGCAGCTGGGATCAATCGAATCTCTTGAGGAAATCAAGGAACGTAGGAGTACACAGAGGACATGAGATAGCTCTGGCAGGCATGATGAAGGAAACTCCTGAAAATTTTACTGGTATGTTAACAGTTAAAGGGGTAACAAGGGAGAAAATCAGCTTCCCTTGAGGATCAATGTGGCCATTGGAGATGCGCCAGGTGTCGCATGAATATTGCTCATCTGTATTTACAGAGGACAAGATAATGGAAGCTAAACAGCTGAGGGAAATAAGCAGTGATCAGGCAACTGAATCATCCTATCACCAACCAGAGAGCAGTCCTGACCTACCACCAACCTCATTGGAGACCCTCGGACTATCTTTAATCAGACTTTACTGGACGTTATCTTGCACTAAATGTTATTCCCTTTATCCTGTATCTGCACACTGTTGGCAGCTTGATTGTAATCATATATAGTTTTTAGCATACAATAAGAAAACTTTTCACTGTACCTCGGTACATGTGACAATAATAAACTAAACTGATATGTTGGGCCATATCTTAATTACAACGGCGGAGGTACCAAGGTCCCACATGCTAGGCTTGTCCACAGATACTGCCTGACCCGTTAAGTTCCTCCAGCATTTTGTGTTTTGCTCAAGTGTCCAGTCTCTTCCGTCTCTGTTCTTTGCTCCGTGGATCACAGTAGCCTGCTGATTATTTCCAAGAATTACTGCTTTTATTTCAAATGTCTTTGTTTTTTACATTGTGCTTCAGTGAAGGGGCTTTGGGTCCATTCACATCCACTCTGCACTATCCCACACTGCACTATTCCACACTGCACTATTCCACGCTGCACTATTCCACGCTGCACTATTCCACGCTGCACTATTCCACGCTGCACTATTCCACGCTGCACTATTGCACGCTGCACTATTGCACGCTGCACTATTGCACGCTGCACTATTGCACGCTGCACTATTCCACGCTGCACTATTCCACACTGCACTATTTCACAGCTTGCCACCTGAAGCTTGGACAGCACTGGGAGTTTTAACTGCTGCTCTTCCCTGTTGCACTGTGTTGAAATCAAGTCTTTGCTTTCTCAAGAGCTGTAGATTACTCAAATCCTCAACTCCCAGAATGTCACATTGCAAAAACAAACGGGTGGGCAGTTGAAACAGCAGCTCGTCAGGGCAGATTATATTTTATTATTATAACATTTTGATATTAAGTAAAATAACTTATTAAACGTGTAATAAACTTGTAATTTATTGTTAAACTTATTATAACGTAAAAAACTTTAAAACATGTGTAAACAACTTTTCTAAAACAAGTAGGTAAAATAAGTAGAAGGTAGACACAAAATGCTGGAGTAACTCAGTGGGACAGGCAGGCAGCATCTGGAGAGAAGGAATGGGTGATGTTTTGGGTCGAGACCCTTCTTCAGACTGATGTCAGGAGAGTGGGCGGTACAGAGATGAAATGTACTCGGAGACAGTAAGATTGGTAAGCGAACTGGGAAGGGGGAGGGAAAGCAAGGGCTATTTGAAGTTAGAGAAGTCAATGTTCATATCGCTGGGGTGTAAGCTGCCCAAGCGAAATATGAGGTGCTGTTCCTCCAATTTGCGCTGGGCCTCACTGACAATGGAGGAGGCCCAGGACAGAAAGGTCAGTGTGGAAATGGGAGGGGGAGTTAAAGTGTTGAGCGACCGGGAAATCAGATAGGTTTAGGTGGACCGAGCGGAGGTGTTCAGCAAAACGATCGCCGAGCCTGCGCTCGGTCTCACAGATATACTGGAGTCCACACCTGGAACAGCGGATACAGTAGATGAGGTTGGAGGAGGTGTAAGTGAACCTCTGCCTCACCTTTTGGGGTCCTTGCGGAGTCAATGGGGGAGGTATAGGGACAAGTGTTGCATCTCCTGCGGTTGGAGGGGAAGGTACCTGGGGAAGTAGTGGTTTGGATGGGAAGGGACGAGTTGACTAGGGGAGTTGCGGACGGAATGGTATCTGCGGAAAAGCAGAGCGGGGTGGAGATGGGAAGATGTGGCTAGTAGTGGGACCCCATTGGAGGTGGCGAAAATGGCGAAGGTGGATTATGGTAAAGTAAGTATCCATTTCCCAGGCTGAATGCTTGATGACCAAACAATATATTTCATAGGAGATGGGTAAAACATGCAGGAGGGAATGTTCCTGTCTAGTGAGTTTTATACATATTGTGTAAAATGGATAACTTTATCAGGCTTGGCAAGGTGTGGAAGCCTGGAATAATTGGGCTGTTCTTTCAAAGCCACAAAC
The DNA here is from genome assembly GCA_038087875.1 of Malacoraja senta. Taxonomy (NCBI): domain Eukaryota; kingdom Metazoa; phylum Chordata; class Chondrichthyes; order Rajiformes; family Rajidae; genus Malacoraja; species Malacoraja senta. Next base: position 25,896,109 of record CM075984.1, read on the forward strand.
GGGCAAATGCTTTCATTCTGTTGTCTCAGAATGAGTGCTGAGGAGATTACAGCCCAGCAACCACTCCTCGACCTGCCCTCTTCACACGGATGTTGCTGAGACTGGAGGATCTTGATCTGTATGGAGGGACTGATAGGCTCCGACAGTTTCATAGAACACAAAAGACTGGCCCTTCAGCCCACAATGTCCATGTTGAACATGATGGTAAGACCATCTCTTATCCACCTATGCGTAATCCCTATCTTTCCATTCCCTGTCTGATGAAAGGTCCCGTCACGAAATGTCCCCTATCCACATTCTCCAGAGATGTGGCTGACCTGCGGAGTTATTCCAGCACTTTGTGTCTTTTTGCCTATCCAAAAGCCACTGAAATGCCTCTATCGTCTGCCTCAACCACCAACCCTGGCAGCACGTTTCAGGCACCCACCACCCTCAGTAAAAAAAAGTTGCCCTGCACATCTTCTTTAAACTTTGCCCCGCTCACCTTATAGCTATGCCCTCTCGTATTTGACTTTTCCATCCTGAGGAAAAAGGTTCTGACTGTTTACCCTATCTATGCCTCTAATCATTTTATATACTTCTATCAGGTATCCCCACAGCTTCAGGCATTCCAGAGAAAATAATCTTGGTCCTATGTCTCCCAGTAGTTAATACCCCCTAATCTAGGCAACATTCTGGTAAACCTCCTCTGCACCCTCCCCAAAGCTTCCACATTCTTTCTGTAATGAGGCGACCAAAACTGCACGCAATATTCCATATGTGACATAACCAAAGTCCTATGAAGCTGCATCATGATATCCTGACTCTTATGCCTTGACCTATGAAGGCAAGCATACCTATGCCTTCTTTACCACTCTTACTACTTGAGTTGCCACTTTTAGTGAGCTTTGACCCCAAGATCACTCTGATGTGACAGTCATGCCACAATGATGTGACGGTCACAAGACTGTGACCTCCCAAAGTGCAATACCTCACACGTACGGGGTATATATAATCATTAGGGGCATAGATAAAGTGAACGGTCACAGTCTTGTTCCTGGGGTAGGGGAGTCTAAAATTAGAGGTTTAAGATGAAAAGAAAAAGATTTAAAAGGGACCCTGAGTAGACACAGTTTCACACATGGGTATATGGAACAAGCTGCTAGAGGAAGTGGTGGAGGCGGGTACAAAAGACATTTGGACGGGATCTCATGACCAACAATCCAACAATCACAGCTTTGAATTTATTCAACAACTGACACCCACAGCTTGCTGTTGTGCAGAATTCCAAACATTCACAATGCCATGAATGAAGAAATGTCTTCTTATCTCTGCGCTAAATGCCCTGGGACCTGCCCTGGAGACAAACTCCTCCGTTACAACTTGTGGCTCCATAATAACCGTAATGGCATTGACTTACGATAGACCTGGCATCTCAGCATTCGAATCTCTGATTCTCCTTAATCTTCTTTGTAAAAGCTATCTCGATCCCCCCCTTTTTACTCGGCCGATTTCCTTCTTAAGTATAATCCTTCACCCCGACACACCTCCAGGATTCCTCAACCGCAGTTGCTTTTATCCGACCCATCTCTCCTTTTTTCTGACCAAAGCCTCAATTATCATCCAGGGTTCCTCGTTCCTGCCGGCCTTGACCTTCACTCTCACAGGAACCTGCAAATCTTAAACGCTCGCTATTTCACTTTTAAAAGCATCCCACTTTCCTGATGTCACTTTCCCCGCAAACAACTTACTCTCGTCAACTTTTGCACACCCCTGTCTAAAACCGTTAAAATTCTCCTTGCTCTAGTTGAGAGCTTTAACTTGCGGAACAGCACTGTCCTCATTTGTAACTACTTTAAAACTAATAGGATTATGTTTCATTGGTCCCAGCGCTCCCCCACTGAAACCTCAATCACTTGCCCTGTTCTGTTTCCCAAGAGTAGGTCAAGCTTTATCCTCTACATCCTCGGGCCTTCTGTATATTGCTTAAGGAAACTTTCTTGAACACACTCAACAAATTCCACCCCATCTAACCTCTTGGTACTATAGCAGGCCCAGTTTATATAAGGAAAGTTAAAATTCTCAAGTATAACAACCCAATTAGTGTTGCAACTCCACAAATCTCTCCGCACATTTGTTTCTCAAGTTACTGTTGACAATTTTGGGGTCAATGGGAATTAAGAGAAGAAGGTAATCATCTGCTTTTTATTTTTCATTCCATCCATGAAGCCCCACTGAAGGTCCATCCCTTTTTCATCCTAATCCATCCCAATTTCATCTTGGTTTACTGTCATGATGTTCTTAATCAAATATTAACTCCCCCTCCGCTCTTTTCTCAACTTTCTAACGAAGAACCTATCAATCTCCATTTTAAAAATACCCAATGGCGGCCTCCACAGCCATCCATGCCAATAAATTCCACAGATTCATCCTCTAACTAAAGATAGATATTCCTCATCTCCATTTTGAATGTAGGTCCTTTGGTTCTGAGGCTGTGCCTTCTGGTCCTAGATTCCCCCATTACTGGAAACATCCTCTCCACATTCACTCCATCCAGGCCTTTTATTATACGGTAGGGGGTGACAATGAGATACCCCCTCATCCTTCTAAACTCCAGTGAGAACAGGCCCTGAGCCGTCAAATGCTCCTCCTACATTAACCCATTATCCCGGGGTCACTGGAGGGGATGGCTGTCTCCGAGTGGTGTCTGGGTCCACACACTCCACGTGGCCAGAGGTTGTGTTTGTGGTTCCCCATTAGGGCCACGACTTACATTGCCTACTCTGAGCAGCTCTGAGAAGATGGTGGTGAGCCATGGCCATGAACTGTGGCCATCCTTCCCCACACTTGGTGAATCGTGATCAGTGATTTGATTTGATTTGATTTGATTTGATTTATTTCTTGTCATTTGAACCTCAAAGAGGCTCAAACGAAACTCTGTTTCCACAGCCATACAAACAAAACAATTCCTACAAGACACACAAACAATTCAATTTACAGAAAAACATCCATCACAGTGAATCTCCTCCTCACTGTGATGGAAGGCAAAGTCTTTTCTCTCCCCTGCCCCATTTTTCTCCCGATGTTGAATCTCGATCAGTGGCGGACTGGGTCTAAAAATATTGGTTGGCAGGAGACAAAGGGGGCCCACTTCATCAGGGGCCTACTTGATATAGGGGGCCCACTTCATCAGGGGCCCACTTGCCATCGGGCAAGCTGACACCCTGGCCAGTCCGCCACTGATCGTGATCGCCCATCCATTGGTCGCCTCTCCCTGACTCTGTGACTGATCCTGAAGCGGGTGCTCCTTCCGCTGCTCTCTGTGAGGGCGATTATGTGCAACGGCTGTCTTATGGTGATGACAGAGCGCTGGAGTAGCTAAGCGAGTCAGGCAGCATATCACAAAGGTAATGATGCTTAAAGGTCATTCCACGGGCTTGAGTTCTTTGAGCGTTTTCCAGACGTGGACACCTCTGGCGAGACCAGCATTCATTGCCCATCCCTGATGCCCTGGGGAAAGAGGTGGGGACCCTTAGCTGCTGTGGTTCTCCTGGTGATGGTGCTCTCATGGTGCTGTTGGCCTGGCTTTTCCAAGTGTTAGATAGTGCAGTGGTGAAGGGGCGGTGACATCGTTGGTTAGAATGACGGAGGGGAGGGGGAAGGGGAGGGGGGGGGGGAACCAGCTTGCGGTAGTGTTCCGTCTGCCCTTGTGCTTCTGGCTGGGGCAGGAGGTGGGTTCTGGCGGGAGAGTGACAGTACATTTGGAGGATTTGCATATCTGCTTTGCACGTGGCGCGTCTGCATTAAACCTCCACTCATCGATCTGTGCTTCTGATAACTGTCCTGTTCTGTATCACCCAGACTCTCAGGTCACAAACTCCCTGGGCTCATCGGCAGGCTCTTAATTTGGTTACATTTCAATCGATGAATTCTCTCATAGTTTGCGCATAAAGAAATCCATTATTTTTCAAAAATCAATTTTCATTTTGCAGCGTTTCAATGAGATTTTCATCAGTACGTTCGTCATAAACTCGACTTTATGTCAGCCTCTCCTCCCAGATCAGATGTGGAATGGATGCTTGCTCTGGTTAGTCACAGAATCTTACAGCATGACACAGGCCCTTCAGCCCGACCAAGATGTCCCATCTGCACTTCGTCCCACCAGAATACGTTTGGCCTCTATCCCTCTAGACCTTTCCCATCCATACACCTGTCCAAATGTTTTTTGAATGTTGTTATAGCAGAAATCCATTTCTTCTGCTCGTTTTGCACGTAAATGCTCGGTGTTACCTGCTGCCATCACGCTGAGCATGGAGTGCAGAGTGAGCTGCTGGAGGACCTCTGGGCCAGGCAGCCTCTGTGGTTGGGGGGGGTGGGGGGGGATGGACAGGCAAAACCAGGTCCGGACATGTCCTCTGCACTGGATCATGAACCTGGCCAAGTGCCAGAGGGGTATCAGAAAGTTCCTCCACAGGGCAACCCTCAACTAGGGGAAGGTGTCCCCATCACTGTCCCAGCCCCCAAAAGCTGAGCTTGATTCCTCATCTCATCCAGTAGGGCCCTAACCCGTAACATATGGTCATCAGTGATAGGAGCAGAATTAGGCCATTTGGCCCATCGAGTCTACTCTGCCATTCATCATGGCTGATCTATTTCTCCCCCCTAACCCCATTCTCCTGCCTTTTCCCCATAACCCCTGACACCCGTTCGAATCAAGATCTATCTATCTCTGCCTTAAAAATATTATTTGGCGGCCTCCACAGCCTTCTGTGGCAAAGAATTCCACAGATTCAAGACCCTCTAAAGAAGTTGCGCCTCGTCTCTTTCCTAAAGGAACATCCTTTAATTCTGAGGCTATGAGCTCTAGTCCTAGACTCTCCCACTAGTGGAAACAGCCACTATCCAAGCCTTTCACTATTCGATACATCACTTATCCATGTTCTCCAGAGACGCTGCCTGGCCTGCTAAGTGACTCCAGCACTGAGTGTCCTTCTGCTTCCTCATCCTCTGCCCAGAAATGATGAGCATTCGCTCCTCCTCACCGAGCACTGAGAATGGCCAGAAATTAATATTTTACCAATAATGTCTGAAGAATATCAGAAATGTTTGCATGGCCAGTTGTTCCTTTGCTTCAGGAATTTTTATACCTTCATAAAGCAGTCTAGACAGCGGTGACTAACTGTTTAAATGGTTCGGCTCAGAGATAGTGTTTTCATTGTTAGTCCTCTTCCCGCATTCCTAGGAGGGCCACAGACCGAGCGGTGGCAAAACTAGCCCCTTGGCCCCAGAAAGCAGGGAACATGAAAATGGGAACCAAGTGCCCAGGAAACCTGGGAATGAGGAAAAGAAATGTTCACCCAGAGAGTTGTGAATCTATGGAATTACCTGCCTCAGAGGGCAGTGGAGACCAATTCACTGGATATATTCAAGAGAGTTAGATATAGCCCTTAGGGCTAACGGAATAAGGGGATATGTGGAGAAAGCAGGAACGGGGTACAGATTTTGGATGATCAGCCATGATCATATTGAATGGTGGTCCTTGCTTGAGGGGCCGAATGGCCTACGCCTGCACCTATTTTCTGTTTCTATGTTTGAGCCTGATGTCAATGGTAGGGTACAGGCCCTTTGGCCCATCTCGTCCATACTGACCATGAGGCTGATCTACTCTGATCCCATTTGCCTGCATTAGGCTCGTAACCCTCTATCCACTTCCTATCCAAATGCCTTTTAAATATTGGTATTGGTTCATTACTCTCACATGTATCGAGATGTAGTGAAAAACTCTGTTTTGCATGCTTTCCAGGCAGAGCATGCTAGCCATGAGTATTCTCAAACCATACAGAATACAATGTTACAGCCACAGGGAAAGTGCAGATAAAAGAGTGCAAGGCTGCCAGGTAGAATGGGAGACCAGGAATCATCCTCAGCTTCCAAGAGTTCCGATCAAGGCAAGAAACGATTTTTCAATCTGGTGATACATGCTTTCAGGTTTTTGTATCTTCTGTCTGACAGGAGAGGGCAGAGAGAATGGACCAGGGTGTGAGTGGTGCTTGATTATATTGGCTGTTTTCCTGAGGAAGTGTGGTTTAGATGAAATCAACGAGGGGGGAGTATGGTCTGTGTGATGGACTGGGCTATATCTACAGCTTTCTGCAATTTCTTGCAGACTTGGGCGAAACTGTTCCCAAACCAAGCAGTGTCGCAACCTGACAGTATTCTTTCCATGGTGCATCTGTAAAAATTGGTAAGAGTCATTGATTGGAGACTTGTCAAATTTCCATTTTGTATCTAATTCTTGTCTCATTCCTAAACGTATGTGCCTCCTCCACCTCTTCTGGCAGATTATTTTAAATATTCATCACCTTCTATAAAATCACCCCTTGGTTTCCCATGTTCCAGTGAGAGTAGACATAGCCTATCTAGTCTCTCCTTATAACCACTGCACTTCCATTGGCCCAAGAACCTGCACTACCCTTAGTCATAATCAGAGTCATGACCTTAGTCATGGTCATACAGCAAGGAAACAGGCCCTTTGGCCCAACTCTTCCATACTGAACAAGGTGCCCATCTACGCTAGTCAATGCTGTCTAGGGTCCTGCCTTTAACTGTATACTTTCCTTTTACTCAACACGATCAGGGCTGATCTCCCTCAACCTCCTGTCATCGGTCCTATCTATCCTCCAATATTCCGAGATCTATCGATCTCTGTTTTGACTGGAGTTCTCGTCCACAGAGAAGCCTCAGTCAGTGAGGGTGTGGCAATTGACAGACACAAGAGAGACAAGGCACACGGGAAAGAGGCCCTGTAAGTGTCACCCATCCCTTTTCTCCAGACGTGCTGCTTGAGCTGCTGAGTTACTCCAGTTTTTAGTGTGTCTGTCTTCCTGAAGTAAAGGATTGGCCGTGAGGGAACATTTGTGCAGATCGGGGAGCAGAGTTGTCTACTCTGCGCCTTGAGTATTAGAAAGGCGCTATATAAATCCAATCCATTATTATTATTATTATTATTATTATTATTATTATTATTATTATTATTATTATTATTATTACTCTTGTTTCAGGTAATGCTCTATTTATCTGATTACCAATCCCAGATAGAGTTCAGACTGCAGAATTAATCCAGGGTAGTTATGCAGCTCCAAAAATGTTGGTGAGGAGAAGGTTTACAGAGGCAGGGCGGCGTAAGGTGAGAGTTAGTAGGAGACTGGAGCTGCATCACCTTGTGGCCAAGTCTGCTGGAGGAACGAGCCAGAGAACATGTGGAAGAGGTGCGGACTCCTCTCCCGGCTAGAGTACAGCCTGTTCCTCTGAGCTTCTGCCCTTCCTGCAAAGTAGTCAGATTTCGGGATTAAAATGCGGCTCTAAGGGTTGGTCTGAACAAACCAGTTGTGTGAGTTCCAGTCGTTCAGTGAGCAGTCCCAGGCTGGGCCGCGCTGGCAGGTGGGAGCCTGGGCCGGAGGTTGTACAGTTGTACACGGCGCTGGCTGGCTCAGGCCCCACCCACTCACCACCACCGGAGGACGGAGACAGGAGGGACCACATTCACCCTCACTCCTCACCTGCAATGCTTCCCGTGCAGCCAGACCCACGCTGGCATTAGCCATGGGCGACTGCAGTGCCTAATGCTGCCCATTCACCATGCAGATGGGAAGACAATGGGATATGGGAGGAAATCGGAGCACCTGGAGGTAACCATATGGTCACAGAAAAAAACATGCAATCTCCACACAGATAGTCCCTGTTATGTGTCACTGGAGCAGCGAGGCAGCAGTTTTACTGGTTGTACCACAATGTCACCCAGTTTGCTGTTTGTGAATAGTTCTTTATGCTAATATTATCTCCAGTGCCTGCTTTAATGCATTATTGCCTTCTGGGTGTTCCTGGAAAGGCTGGCATTCATTGCACATACCTGTTGCATTTGAGAAGGTGGGGGTGAGCTGCCCTCTGGCCTCCTGGGGAAGGGGCTGCCATGGTGCTGGTGGGAAGGGAGTTCCAGCATCTGGACCACAGTGACAGTGATGGTGTGGCGATATATATCCAGGCCAGGATGGTGCGTAGACTGGTGGGGAACGTGGTGGTGTTCCCCTGCCTTGTCCTTGTGGCAGGGACTGGGAGGGGCTGCCGGAGTAGCTGGGAGAGTGTGGACGGCGCACACTACAGTTTTTGTGCAGTGTCTGACCTGCTCCCTCAGGCAAAGGCCTTAATGAGCCTAGGACAATGGAGCTTCAGGTCAGTGGGTGAGCCTGGACCTTGATGTGGACAACTCAGTGATGGGGATGCCATTGTACGTCCAGCTTAGACTCCCCTGTTGGAAATAATCTTTACCACCAACGTTGTCTTGCAACTGATGAGACCATGGCTGAATATTGCTGCAGCTCTGTTGCATGCAGGCAATGCTGCTTCCTTGCTGCATGCAAACAGGGGTTGCTTCCTGCTGAATGCAGACAGGGCTACAATGGAAAGGAATGTCTCCTTCGGTTGTCCATGTGAGAAGGTCTGGTCTGGAGATCTGGTCCATTCTGAGGGTTCAGCACATCTCCCAGACTGACACAAGGTCTGAAGTTAAATAATGAGGTTCAGTTTCACAGACATAACTTGCATCTCCTTGAGTTGCGAAGGTGAGGGATTTCCCAAAGTAGATGTTTAAGTGACAAAAGGAATCACCGGATCAAGAGAGAAAATGTGTGAAACATTGAGGTGATTCGGCTGCATCTGTATAAAGAGGAACTGAATTAATATTTCAGATGAGTTCAGTGTGAGAGCTACAGAGGAGGTATTTCCTTCAGTGGAACAATTCAGAACAAAGACTCGCTGTGTTAAAAATAGAGGCCAGTGAAGAAGTGAGTGAAGCCTAGTCTCACGTGGGCGACTGGAAACTCTGAAGCACTGCATGGGTGCAGTCACCACGCAATCAGACATGAACCAGTACAGGGTGAGGGGCGGAGCGGAGCGGTAATGTTTCCCAGGTCTCCGATCCAGCCGAGCTCTGACACCTCAGGGACAGGGTTCTCTGAAGTAGAATAGGAGACCCTTGAGCTGGTGATATTGGACTACTGAGCATTGTGTTGAGCTGTGACTCAGAAACGTCACCCATCAGTGTCTGCAGTGCAAACCCAACCACCCTCCCAACCATCCATCCTCTCAACACCCAGCATCCACTACCCAACCACCCACCCAGAAGTCATTCCCAGCACCCATCCACCCTCCCAGCACCCATCCACCCACCCAGCACCCATCCACCCTGATCCACTCTCCCAGCACCCAGCCACAAAGACCCAGCACCCATCCACCATCCCAGCACCCATCCACCCACCCAGCACCCATCCGCCCTCCCAGCCACCCATCCACCCTCCCAGCACCCATCACCCAGTACCCAGCACCTATCACACAGCCCCCATCACTCATCACTCGGCCGGTGAGAGGCCGATTGCTGCTCAGCGTGAGTCAGGGATGGGGAGATAGATGATTCCTGTGCCCCAGACAGTGCTGTGCCAGGCACAGTGAGGACAGGGACTACACTGTCTGCCAGGCCACAGGTCAATGTTATTGGACAAGGCTTTTCCCTGCAAGAGGAATTCACCTGGCACCGATCATGTTGGGAAGCTTTTCTTTTGCCCATTCTCAGCACCAGGTGGTGCCAGGGCAGTGGGCTGTGGCCAGTGCAGACCCACTGAGAGGGGAGACCAGCCAGAGCAATGGATGTGTGATGGGTCAGGTCCATGCTCGCCCACTCTGCCTTGGTTGGCTAAACAACAACTTCAGTGAATAATTCCTTCCCAAACTCTTGCCAACATAAGCCTTGTTCGTCTCTGAACAGTGATCACCGATCACGTCCTGGTCAGACTCCCACAGGACCAAGCCTGCGGGAGGCTGTTCCCTGTGGAGTCACTGTCCTTTCTGTGTGTGACTTACACTCCCGGCCACTGGTTCCAGCTAGGACCTCTCCAGGGCTGCTCAACACTCTCCGTGTTGTGTGAAAAGCCCAGCACCTGCGGCTGTGTGTTACGGGAAGACAACAGGTCGAACGTCATTGACTGGAGAGGATGGGCACTCTTGTCTTGGGGTCAGGGTCACACTTCATACTCTGTCGCTATTGCCCCCACCATCGTGGTGCTCAGACGTCATCCTACAACATTTATTGAGCACGGCCATAAAATGTGTTGTGCATTGTCTCAATCAGTAAAGGTTAATGGAGACACTTTGGCTGGGAACCTTTATGCCTTTGACAAGACTGTAATCCATCTTTTGCTGATGTTCTCCACGGCTGACAATGCACCATCCCTACGCTCCACACAATAACGTCTAATTGTTGCCTCCTTCAGCGCCGGCCCCCATCTTTCACTCCCATTGATGTTCACAAGGCAACAAGAAGGCACCAGAAGACACGCAGTGTGATTAATGTGAAATACCATATGCATCGCTCACATTGTCAGGGTGGTGTGTCCAATAGCAGTGAGCACAGTCTGGCTCCGGGGGGAATTGCAGCCTTTGAGAAAAATGATAATATAATCATCAATAAATCAGCGTTGGGGTCAGCTGATGGAGGATGTTATTGGTTTGATTGCTCCTCAGGAAGATGGCAGATTTAGACCACTGTGAGTTTTTAACACACACAGGATGTTGGTGGTGATTTATTCTACCTCCAGTTGTATCAGACGGAGGAGAGCTTCCCTCTCGAAGCACGTAGACTGTAAGGAAGGCCCTCTCAGCATGTTGCTGGGGAGAAGGCAGTTTGTCGTGGCTTTGCTTGGCTGTCCGTGGACAGTGTCCAGTTTGCTGTTAGGATGGGAACGATCTGTGACTAGGGGAGTGCAGCCTTCAGGAACGACAACATTCTTGGCTTGAAAAGTAGAGAAGAGAGATGGGGAGAGAGGATTTCAGGGAGAGATTATTGAGGTAATACTCAGACTTGGTCTGTAGCATTAAAGGGTCACCATGATCAGAGCATAGAAACAGGTCCTTCGGCCTATACTGAGCTATACTGAGCCTATCACCAGCACCTGGTCAGACCTCCATGTCTTGCCAATTCCAGAGCCCGTCTTGGTAGTTCTTAACGTCGTGAAAGTGTTTACCTACATCACCAACTCTGCCTCCGATTCAGATTAGTTTATTGTCGTACACACCAAAGGGCAATGAAATTCCTTGTTCCATGAAGGTCACATAGTGAACAGTGTACAAACTTGTTTTGTTTAGATCCTGAGTCCACAGCTGCACAGCAGGATCCCACAAACAATGGGTGATATCGTCCAGATAACAGCTCCTTTGTGGTCTTGAGTGAGAGGGCTCTTGGATCGTGATGTGGCACAACCTCTCCAGGGGGGTCTGGGCAGCGGTGACAGAGAGAGTGACTCTGGTCCGGTCTGGTCCATGGCAAGTCTCCGACCACACAGCAGTAGACGATCAGCTGCGACTCAATGAGAGATGTTCAGCCCACTGCTGGAACGCAGCAGTCCCGTCCCAGTCGCTCTGTGTCCTCAGGTGGCTTTTTAGATTGAGATCAATGTCAGGACGACCCAAACCATGCACTCTGTGCTGCCCATCGTGGAGAGGGGGCTGACAGCATCATGTGAAGGTTGTCACCATTGTCTGCCGATGCTGTAAGTACATCAGCTTGTACAGCAACACAGCGTGACACCATTGTGTGGACCAGGTATATGACTCACTGCATAGTTGTTCATTGTTACTAACACAAAGGTTTGGAAGGGTTTCTTTTCAAATTGTAATAATAAGGAACAGTAGATACTGGTTTACACCAAAGATAGACACAAATCCTGGAGTAACTCATGGGTCAGGCAGCATCACTGGAGAACTAAGGTGGCAGATTATACCTTAAACTGAAGAAGGGTCCCAACCTGAAACATCACCCATCCATTTTTGCCGGAGATGCCGCCTGACCTGCTGAGTTACTCCGACAGTTTGTGTCTATCTTTCTTTTTGAATAGTTGCTACGTTCTGAAAATGAAATGAATTTGATTAAGTATTCAAACCACAAGAGTTAACAATGAAAGTTAGTTGTGAACGTTTGCATGCAGCAGGTTTACGGAGGTGATAAATGTGGGGGTGGGGGGTACAATGACTGAAGGTTCCCTTGCTTCTGACATTGTTTCTGATTCTCTGGAGCCCTCCCCTTCGCCTCTCACCCCCCAGGTGTGTTTGTCAGTAACTGCTGATGTGAAGTTGTCCACCAGTGTTTCCGTGTCTTTACTCTAACTAGTGATGCTCTGTTCCCCAAGGAAAAGCCCAATGTTATTAACAAACTATTGACAAGGGCAGCATGAGTGTGGGGTGCTGAACCAATCTCCCTCTCACAGAGACTGAACATTAGCTCCTGAACACTTGGTTGCTCCCTCTGCACCATGACCCACCACCAGTGCCCAAATATCAACCCAGTGCCACCCAGACAGTCACTTACCTTAATGCCTCTGGTGATCTTCCAGCCACGTGCTTCCCCCCAAGCCCACAAGCTCCTACCTCCTGCCCGAGACTTTCCATGGATCTGCCCAGGTGGAATGAGTGATTCAGCCTTCTCTTGCCTCAGACTTCTCCTCTCAAGGTGACTCTCTCCCTGCCCAATCTCTTTCATCTACAAACCTCAGCCATCCTCCAACACTTTAGTAGTTTGCATTTTCCTGGCCCCTGCTGGCCCCGTTTACCAGGTTCTCCTAACGCTTGCTCCTTCACATGTGGGGGCTCTTTGCTTCTCCCTTGTGCCGAGAGCCAGCCCCTCCAGCACCGCCCACATGGTTGACACCTTGTTGACACCAAAACCGGGAGATCAGGTAGGTCCAGGCGGACTGAGCGAAGGTGTTCAGTGAAACGATCACCCAGTCTACGTTTGGTCTCGCCGATCTATAAGAGTCCACATCTTGAACAATGGATACAGTAGATGAGTTTGGAGGAGATGCAAGTGAACCTCAGCCTAACCTGAAAAGACTGTCAGGGTCCCTGGACAGAGTTGAGGGAGGAGGTATAGGGACAGATGTTGCATCTCCTGCAGTTGCAGGGGAAGGTACTTGGGGAGGGGGTGGGAAGGGATGAATTAATTAGGGAGTTGCGGAGGGAATGGTCTCTGCGGAAGGCGAAAAGGTGTGGTGATGGGAAGGTGTGATTAGTGGTGGGATCCCATTGGAGGCGGCAAAAATGTCTGAGGATTATGTGTTGTATGCGACGGTTGATGGGGTGAAAGGTAAGGAAAAGGGGAACCCTGTCTCTGTTGCGACTAGGGGTAGAAGGAGCAAGGGCGGAGGTGTGGGGTACCAAGGAGACACCTGTGAGGGACTCATCTATGATGGAAGGGGGAACCCCCATTCCTTAAAGAATGAGGACATCTCAGTTGGCCTGGTATGGAACACCTCATCTTGGGTAGACACAAGATGTTGGAGTAACTCAGCGGGACAGGCAGCATCTCTGGAGAGAAGGAATGGGTGACGCGCGGGTTAAGACCTTGAAGAAGGGTCTCAACCCAAAACGTCTGCAGTTCTTTCCTACACACCTCATCTTGGGCACAGATGTGGCATAGACATAGGAATTGGGAGTAGGGGATAGAGTCTTTGCAGGAAGCAGGGTAGGAAGAAATGTAGGCGAGATAGTTATGGGAGTTAGTGGGTTTGTAATAGACGTCAGTCTATCTCCTGTGATGGAGACGGTGAGATCAAGAAAGGGGAGGGAGGTGTCGGAGATGGTCCAAGTGAAGTCTCTAGGACCCAGCCATTTCATTGTAAGAGATCAAAATATCACTGGAGGACAAGATTAATGAAAATTCCAAAGAAGTTTATAATTACATTAGAAACAAGAAGATAACCAGGGAAAGACCAGAGCCCATCAGCGACTATAGGATATTCAGTATGTGGATCTAGAGGATGTAGGTGAAGCCTGAAATAATACTTCTCACCTGCATTCACCATAAAGATGCACCTTCCAGTTGGAGAATTCAGGCAGGGCATGGTGAAATTCTAGTACATGTTATCGTTAAAGAGGAGATGGTATTAGATGTCTGAGTGAGCTAGCATGTGATATATCCTCAAGGCCTGCTGAGCTGCATCTCTGGATGTTCTCGGAATCCGGGGAAAGGACTGGTGGGCTCTAGTTGTGATAAACTTTCGTCACAGATGAGGTACCAGATGATGAGATGACAGCAAATGTGGTGCCTTCATTCAACAGGCAGCAAGGAGAAACTTGGTAATTATAGGCCAGGCCTGATGTCAGAGGCAGGAAATGTACTGGGAAATAATCTGAAGGACAGGATTCACCTACATTTGGAAATTAATTGATGAGAGAGTGGCTTTGTTGGGGAAGGTCCTGTCTAGTCACCCAATTTGATAGAATTTCTTAAGGCAACAAAATAAATTGACGAGAGCAGTGCGGGCCATATTGTCCAGAGACTTCAGTGAGGTATTTCACCTGGTCATACATGGGTGGTTGGTCTGAATGTTTAGAGCACATGGGATTCAAGACAAGCTGGCCATTTAGATCCAAACTGCTTTGGTGAAAGGAGACAAGGGTGATGATGCAGGGTTATTTAGTGATTTGGAAGCCTGTGACTAGTGGTGTACCATGGGGATCAATGATGGGACACTTATGGTAGACAAAAATGCTGGAGAAACTCAGCGGGGTGAGGCAGCATCTATGGAGCGAAGGAAACGTCGCCTATTTCCTTCGCTCCATAGATGCTGCCTCACCCCGCTGAGTTTCTCCAGCATTTTTGTCTACCTTCAATTTTCCAGCATCTGCAGTTCCTTCTTAAACATGGGACTCTTATTGTCTGTTATACACATCAACAATTTGGATATGAATGTAAGGTATGATTATTAAGTTTGTTGATGAACAGTGAAAGTGAACAGTGCTGATAATGAGAGGGTTGCCTCAGGCTCGGCATTTTCCTGGGACTGATAGTGTAGAATACACACCAGGACTGCTAGGTCCCGAGGGAATCTGAAGGAACGGAGGGACCTTGATGTAGAAGTTCAAGGATCCCTGAAGGTGGCAGCACAGGTGGTTCCAAAGGCATACGGGATACCTGCCTTCCTCAGCCAGGACAAAGAGAATGAGAGCTAGGTTATAGTGCAGCTTTACAAAGCATTGGTCACTCCACAGCTGGAAGACTGTAAGCAGTTCTGGTCACCATACTGTAAGGAGGATGTGATTGTACTCGTAAAGGTGCAGAGGAGATTTGGCAGGATGCTGACTTATGAGGAGAGACTGCATGGGCTGGGTTTGCTCTCCTTGGAGCAGAAGAGGCTGAGGGGAGATCTAGTAGAAATGGACAAACCTTTGTGGGCATACTGTAGATAGCACATACAGTGAAGGTGGCAGACACAAAGAATTGATTCACCAAGACTTGGGAGGCTATGGGCCAAGTATGAACCTACCCTCTCATTGGAGCTTCTGCAGAGATGACAGTTTCAAGTACCTAAGCATCTGTATAACCAGCAACCTAACCTGATCGCTTCACACTGTTGGGGTGATCAAGAATATCACCTACATTTTCCAAACCAGGGCATCGGAGATGTCCTCATTCTTTATGGAACGGGGGTTCCCCTCTTTGACTATAGATGAGGCTCTCACCAGGTAGCAATGTTACAACATTTTGAGATTTAAAAAATAAAGTCTGCAATTTATCCCATCAGATAAAGCATAAAAAGAAGTTTAATTTGACACTTAATTCACTTTCATATCTTCAGTATTAAAAAAGTTATGGCCATTATCATACTCAGAAATTAGCATCTAGTTCCCTATTGCTTTTCCATTGACTTAACACAAAAGCTGTGATCGAGGACAGTTAAAAGCCCATAACTTTCTTAAAAATTATGGTAACTGAAAGAAATTTTCAGGTATTATAGATTGAAGCATTCTGAAACAAATATGAAACAATCTTACTTCGAAGACATGAAAGTAAAGCATATAATTAGTTAGTTACCTAATTGTAGCTAATTACAAAATTCAATTACTAGATCTAAACATCTATCAATTTCTTAAGAATAGATTAACATTTTTAAATAGCCTAAGTGTCCAAATAACATTCACACAATAATTCACAATATAACATAATTTTTAAATCTAATTTTCATGAATTTACAGGCCAAATGGAAGGAATTGAATGTTTAATACCTGTAAATTAATGGGGATTTAATTCATCTTGCGAGTGAGAATTTCTGGAACGCGATCTTTTGGAACGTTCATTTGCGGTGAATTTAACCCTGTATTGGCATGAAAAATACTGCCGTTAATTCGGGGAATAAAATCACCGTGTCGCATGACAAAACCTGAATTAAAGGCTTCTTAAGAAGCACTTTTATACATTTAAAGAAAGCACTTTCGTTTACCTGTCCATTGTGTGAAATCCGTCCCCGTTATTGGCGTTGACGCTTCAGGAGCTGCTTTTAAAATGACTGTAGCGCTGACATTGACGATTTAATTTAAAAAAAAATTCACAAATCGCCGGTAGGAACGATTTTGTCAGCGAAGGTTTGTACTCCAACAAAATATTTCCAGGACAAGGGAGGAGAAACCGCGTTTTAACCCCGCCCCCCCCTTAAAGGCGCCAAAATCGCGCACACGGCCAGTGGCAGAATTACAGCGCGACTGAAGGTAAGTTTTGTAACATACCTACACCAGGGTCTCCTCTATATCCCGTAGCTCCGCTCTCACTCCTCATCCCCCCACTCGTAACAAGGACAGTCCCCCTTGTCCTCACCTTCCACCCTACCAGCCGTCACATACAACAGATAATCCTCCGACATTTTCGCCACCTCCAATGGGATCCCACCACTGGCCACAACGTCCCATCTCCTCCCCTTTCGGCTTTCCGTAGAGACCGCTCCCTCCGTAACTCCCTGGTCAATGCGTCCCTTCCCACCCAAACTACCCCCTCCCCTGGCACTTTCCCTTGCAACCGCAGAAAATGCTACGCTTGTCGCTTTATCTATCCCCTTGACTCCATCCAAGGACCCAAGCAGTCTTTCCAGGTGAGGCAAAGGTTCACCTGCACCTCCTCCAACCTCATCTATTGCATCCGCTGCTCTAGGTGTCAGCTGCTCTACATCGGTGAGACCAAGCGTAGGCTTGGCGATCGCTTCGCCCAACACCTCCGCTCGATTCCCACTAACCAACCTGATCTCCCAGTGGCCCAGCACTACAACTCCCCCTCCCATTCCGAATCCGACCTTTATGTCCTGGGCCTCCTCCATGGCCAGAGTGAGTCCCACCGCAAATTGGAGGAGCAGCACCTCATATTTTGCTTGGGCATTTTACACCCCAGCGGTATGAACATTGATTTTTCCAATTTCAGGTAGTCCTTCCTATCTCCCTCCTTCCCCTCCCCTTCCCAGCTCTCCCACAGCCTACTTTCTCCACCTCTTCCTTTCTTTTTCCCGCCCCCACCCCACCTCTACATCAGTCTGAAGAAGGGTCTCGACCCGAAACGTCACGTATTCCTTCGCTCCATAGATACTGCCTCACCCGCTGAGTTTCTCCAGTATTTTTGTCTACCTGAGAATATCAGCAAGATCATCAGCATATTTACTTTCTTATCCATCTGGAACGGCAACTGCTCTGTTCTTAACTGCCTTAACTGTTCTTAACAACCTGCAGAGAGAGTTGAATGCAGCCCATTCTCTTCACTTCCATCCAGGCTCTTCACTTTCTTCCAGTCAGTCCATCTAAATCAAGGGTTCCCAACCTGGGGCAAATTTACCCAGGGGGTAAATTTCACCTACCCAGGGGGTAAATTTGTTGACTCTGGATTTGTACATATTTTTTCTCATTGACTGACTGTGTTTGGTTCTGTTCATCATTAGTTGTTCATAAATAAGTGAAATAACATTGTTTTGTGCTATTAAAGTTGCCAGGGGTAAAAGGGACGAAAAAGGTTGGGAACCCCTGATCTACGGTGCGTTGCATCAGGAAGACTGGAAGTATCGTCAAGGCTGCCTGCACACTTTGGCCATTCCCTTTCCTTTTCTACCTTCTGGGAGAAGATACCAATCACTTCTTTCATACCCACTTCTCGAAAGTGCTGCCACGTATTCACACTCTTAACTCTACTTTATTCAGCTTTTCTGTTAGTGTACTTTAATTTTTTTGGCACAACTTCGATTTTACGCTACAATCTTGTACCATTCTGTTTGCACTGGTCATTGAGTCAATCAATACGGAAACTGGCCTTTCGGCCCGATTTTCCCATGCTGACCAAGATGCCCCATCTACACTAGACCCACGTTTGGCCCATATCCCTCTAAACCTTTTCTATCCATATACCTGTCCAAATGTCCTTTAAATATTGTTATAGTGCCTGCTTAAACTACGTACTCTGGCAGCTCGTTCCATACACCCACCACCCTTTGTGTGCATATGTTGCTCGTTAGGTTCCTATTAAATGTTTCCCCTCTCACCTTGAACCTGTGTCCTTTGGTTCTTGATTCCCCTACTCTGGGTAAAAGGCTCTGTGCATTCACCCTATCAATTCCCTCATGATCTTATACACCTCTATAAGGTCACCCCCCCCATCCTCCATTGAATAAAGTCCAAGACAGTCCAACCTCTCCCTGTAGCTCAGACCCTCACGTCCTGGCACCATCCTTGTAAATCTTCTCTGCACTTTTTCCAGCTTAACAGCATCCTTCCTATAGCCAGGGTGACCAAAATTGAACACAATGTTCCAAGTGTGGCCTCACCAATGTCTTGTACAACTGTGTAATATCACATTCCTACTTCTGTACTCATTATTCTAACTGAAGGCCAATGTATCAACAGCTTTCTTGAGCACCCTATCTACCTGGTTGTTGTATTTATGATTGCAGTTGATACAATATACAGTTTATGCTGTGAGCTTCATGTCAACAAGAAGTTTCCCTGGTGAATATTACATTAAACTAATCTAATGTTATCTAATCTAATCTAGTCAGTGGTCAACACACGATGCCCTGTAGCCCTGCGGGAGAAGGGCACAACGGATCCTGTGGAATAATTTCCCATGCAACTGTCTGATTATCTGGCAGAAAGCTTCACCGCCAGAACTTATCAAGAAGGTGCTTGGCCAGCGTTTGGAGGGAGCCTCGCCATCCGATCTTTCCCGCCCAGTCAGAACCTCACTCATGATCAATGTTGCCCTCGGGACGGCTGCAGTGAGGCAGAGACAATTACCTATCACTTTGTAAAAAAGATCTGGAATAGGATGCAGTGTTCTTGCCAAGGTTCAGCCCAAGCAGAGGACTCTGGTCTACGGGCAAGTTCCAAGGACACGTTTCGAGCGAAAACGCACTGTGTGGAGATCGACTGGATGAGGCCCCAGATTTGTTAGTCTTCCAGTGCAGTGAGATATCCCTGAGGGAATGCTGGCTATTCCAGAATGCAGATGTCTGTAGTGAGGGACGCATTGAAGCTTGGTGCAGCCAACACCATCATGGTGGGGAAGCCATCTAACGTCTTGCTGCTTGTGGAGACGGGGCCAGGTCCCGTGTAACTGGTCCATAGACTAGGGAAGGTGTTTGGTCCAAAAGATACAGCGTGTTGTACATTGTACGAACTTGAAGACATGATAAATGTATAAACCCGACACCACACACTCCACCAAAGCATGAATGTGAAGAAAACCATGTACTATTTTTGCATTTCTAATACATATATATTTTTAAGAATAAAGTTTCTTTTTGGCTTTACAAAAGTTTCCCTCCCCCCAATCAGCTTCCCTCTGCCAGATCTCTCTCCCACCACATCCCCCTACTCCTCTGCTCCCCGTGACTACTCATCCTCAATCCCGTTTCCATTCCCCTTTGACCATTTCAACTTCCTGCACCCACATCTGCTCCATTTACCAATCCCATCTATCTCCTCCCTCCACTGATCCTGCGCTGACCTCCCTATCCTATTCCCTTTCTACCTCACCCTATCCTCTCCCTCATCTAACCCTCCTCCTTCTCTTCTCTTTACTTCACCCCCTCACCCTCATTTACCACCCCCCCTCCCCCGAGGGCCTCCAATCTCCCTCATCTGAATACCCCCTCACATTCTCCCTCGGCCCCTTCCCCCCCTCACTCGCTCCCCCGACCCTCACCACCTCTTCCCTCACCCTCTCCTCCCTCACTCTCTCATCCTCTCCCTCCTTTCTGTCCCCGCTCATTCCCCTCTTCCTTCCCCACACTCTCTCTCCTCCATCACTCCCTCTCTCTCTCGCTCACTCACTCTCCCTCCTTCAACCTCCTAGTCTCTCTCTCCTTCTTCCTCCTTACTCTCACCCCCTCTCCCCTCCCTCCTTCAAACCTCTCCCCTTCACCCTCTCTCCTCCTCCCTCACCCTGCCTCCCCTCTCCTTCCCACTCTGAGAGTGACTCTCTACCTCCCTCATTCACTCCTCTCTCCTTCCCACTCTCTCCCTCCCTCATTCTCTACCCCCATCACTCCCCTCTCCTTCCCACGCTCTCCACCTCCCTCATTCAGTCCCCTCTCCTTCCCATACTCTCTCCCTTTCTAATTCTCCCCCTCCATCTCTCTCCTTCCCACTCTCTCCCTCCCTCATTCTCTACCTCCTCCCTCCCTCCCTCCCTCCCTCCCTCCCACGGCAGGGCGGGGACGCGCTGACGTCAGACGCGGCCGGGCGGCGGGCGGGAGCGGCGGCGGTGAGTGAGTGAGTGCGGGCGGGCGGGCGCTGGGGAGGGAAGGAGGGAGAGGGAGAGGGAGAGGGAGAGGGAGAGGGAGACCGGGCCGGGGTAACGGCGTCCCCCCGCCGCCGCCGCTCTGGTGTGTGGCCGAGCGGCAGCCGGAACCGGGGGCTCGGGCCGGGCTGGGTGGGGCGGCGCCGGGCCCGGGCGCTGTCAGTGGGAGCTTGCTGTGCGCCGCCTGCTGTAAGATGGTCGCCTCCTGCCTCTGCCAGGGCGGGGGAGGCCACTCGGCCCCTTGAGCCCTGCTGGCCACCCAGTATGATCATGGCTGATCTAATCTTGGCCTCAGACCAATTACCCACTCCCTGTGCCCTCTGACCCCGTCAGCACCACTGCCCCTCTCCCCTGATCCCTGACTTCAGTATCATTGCTGCTGTCCCCATGACCTCCTCATTACCACTGCCCCTGATGCCGGACCCCTCCGACTGTGACCCCGCCCCCTCAGTACCACTGCCCCTCTCCCCTAACCCCTGACCGCATCAGCACCACTGCCCCTTCCCTCTGATTGCTCTTCATGTGGCCCCAGACTCTCTCAGTACCACTTACCCTCTCGCCAGGCCGTCTCAGTATCATTGCTCCTCTCCGCTCTCCCAGTGACCTCCTCAGTACCACTGACCCCTCTCCATATGACCCCTGACCCCAGTGCCTTTGCCCCTCTCCCTGTGACCGCCTCAATACCACTGCCCATCTCCCCTAACCCCTGACTCTCTCAGTTCTCACGACTGGAGAGCCTCAGTGGAGGGTTGTAGCTACAGAGTGAGGAGCTGTTCATATATAATTGAGATGCGTAGGAATTTCCCACAGAGCGTGATGAATCTCTGGAATTCTCGGCCTCTGAGAGTGATGCAGGTCGGATCATTGAAAGTATTCGATCTGAGGACAGATAAATATTTAAAAGATCCAGTAGTTGAGGGTTATGGGAAACCGGTACAAATAGAGGTTGATGCCAGCATAGATCTGCCATAATCATACTGAATGGAGGTGCAGGTTTGAAGGGGTGAGTCGCCTCCTCCTGCTGATATTTTCCTTTGTCCTTATAATTCGAATGTCTGTCAATCTCCACCTTGAATGTGCTCAGTGACTTGCGTTCCATAGCTTTCTTCCGATGTGAGTTCCAAAGATTCACGTACCTCCAAGAAGAAAAGTCCTCCTCATCAGTCCTAAAGAGCGATTTCTTATCCCGAAGCTATGTCCACTGGTTCTAAACACCTTTGTGAGGGGAAACATCAGCTCTGCACCTGCATTATTAAGCGTCAGAATCTAGGTTGTTTCAATAAGATCACTCCTTGTCCTGCTGAATGTCAATGAGTTTGGGGCCAACCTTTTCATTTCGCAGATAGACACAAATAGCTGGACAAAGCGGGACAGGCAGCATCTCTCCAGTGATGCTGCCTGTCCCACTAAGTTACTCCAGCTTTTTGTGTCTATCTTCAGTTCCTTTCTACTTCTCTCAATTGTCCTTGCGTCGTAGTGAGGCCATTTTCTCCCATCAAACCAGCTTTGCTGGCTCTTGGTGCATTCACATCATTCTCTAAACCCACATTTTTCTATGTCCTTCAAACACCCCCTCGTTGTGTCAGGGAGTTCACAGCAGTCAGTTAATAACACCATGTCCAAGAGTTGGGATGTAATATTAGAGGTGTAGAAATGGTTGGTGAGAACGAACCTGAAGTACTGTGCTGTTCTGGTCGCCCAGCTGTAAGGAGGATGTCATTATGCCGGAGAGGATGCAGAACGGATTCACAGGGATGCTAAGATTGGAAGCTTGAGTTATAAGGAGACATTGGTCAGACTGTTTTTCTTGCAGGCCGAGAAGTGTATAAAATAATGAAAGAGTAGGTGGGGTGGATATTCATAGTCTTTACCATGCCAGGGCTTTCTCAAATTAGAGGACGTTTAGGTTTAAGGTGAGAAGGAAGTGATTTAAAAGGGATCTGAGGACTACATTTTTTCACAATCACGTAGTTGGTATCTGGAATGAGCTGCCAGAGGAGATGGTGGAGGCAGAAACAGTAACATTAAAGCATTTAGGCAGGTACTTTTGAATGAATGAGGTGTAAAGGGATATGGAATTAATGCCAGAGCCTGCTTCTATGCAGTACAACTCTTATGACTATAAAGCAGGAACAGATTACCGCCATTATTCTACTGACCAATAGGGCAGGTGTGATGGGCCGAGCGGTCTTCTCCTGCACTTATGATTCAATGAATCCTGGCAAAGTCAGCATTTATTAGCCATCCGTAAGTGCTTTTGAGTAGATGCTGTGGAGTTACTTGGAGGCGCTGGTAATAAATGAGTGTGGTGCTGAGTGGATATCATCAGTCAGATCCAATTACTTTTTGTAGACTAGACAAAGCTGTGCCATTGCACTATCAGGAAGGTGCCCGAGTTCTAACCATTCGGGACAGCTCTGGCAGTAGTGCAGCGATTTCTGCAGAGTGGGTCTTCAGGATGTCAGATAGGGTATTGCAGCTTCCTGCAACTTTTACTGCATCTATTCACCTCACCATTTTGTTAAATAACATGAGTGAATTGAGTAAAACACCAAAGCGCTGGAGGAACTTAGCAGGGCAGACAGCATCTGAATGTCAGGACTTTCATATGAAGAAAGATTGGATAGACTTGGCTTATACTCGCTAGAATTTAGGAGATTGAGAGGGGATCTTATAGAAACTTACAAAATTCTTATGGGGTTGGACAGGCTAGATGCAGGAAGATTGTTCCCAATGTTGGGGAAGTCCAGGACAAGGGGTCACAGCTTAAGGATAAGGGGGAAATCCTTTAAGACCGAGATGAGAAAAAACTTTTTCACACAGAGAGTGGTGAATCTCTGGAACTCTCTGCCACAGAGGGTAGTTGAGGCCAGTTCATTGGCTATATTTAAGAGGGAGTTAGATGTGGCCCTTGTGGCTAACGGGATCAGGGGGTATGGAGAGAAGGCAGGCACGGGATACTGAGTTGGATGATCAGCCATGATCATATTGAATGGCGGTGCAGGCTCGAAGGGCCGAATGGCCTACTCCTGCACCTATTTTCTATGTATCCATGAAGAGGCAGCATTTCAGGTTAGGACCTTTCATCAGACTGATGGATTGGGGGTTGGGGTAAGCTGAAAAAGAGCAGTCGGGTGGGCAAAGCCTGGCAAGTGATAGGTGGGTACAGATGATGGGCGATGGTTAACAGAAGGGTAGAGTGAGTGGCAGTGGCTAGAGGTGAAAAGGAAACAAAAGGGTGTCAGATAGGAGAGAAGAGGAGGAATGAAATGTAAATCCGGACGGAGGGATATGAGTGGAGGGGGGAGGGGGCATGAAAGAAAAATTAGAGACTTGCAGATGAGTGTTGGGAGGAGGTAAAAGGAACAGGGTAATGGGGTGGTGGTAGAAATGTGTGTGCCCCAGATGGGGGCACCAGGGGGAGTGGGGTGGAGTCAGGGGATATTACTTGAAATTGGTGAATTCGACATTCATAGCATTGGATTGTACGCTACTCAAGCGGGTGAGGTGCTGTTCTTACAGTGTGCGTGTGGCCTCACTCTGGCAACCGGGAGTTCCAACAGGCCCTGGTGGACTGAACTGAGCCAGAGTGAACTGAATTGGCTAACGACTAAAGGGCCTGCCCCACTTGTGCGTCATTTACGCGACATTATTTACGCATCATGATGCACAACGCGCGCGTCGTGATGCACACGTGGCGAGGCGTGGTGGCATAGGCAGCGACGCGCGCGGCGCCCCAGGATTTTGGGATTCACAAAATCTTCGCGCGCCACCTGCATGACGCGCAAATGACGCCCAAGTGGGACAGGCCCTTAACTGCTGTAATTGTTTGGACTTCGGATGAGGCCATTTGGCACTTCTGATTGAAAGAGGTTGGAAATGCATTTAACATTGTGCTGCTCAATTCTCCAGGGTGGAGCATGCAGGGATGTAGAAACAAAGAACTGCAGATGTTAGTTTATACCAAAGAAAGACACAAAGTGCAGGAGTAACTCAGTGAGTCAGGCAGCATCTCTGGAGAAAAAGGGTAGGTGACGTTTCGGGTCCTGACCTTCTTCAGACTGACCCGCTGAGTTTCTCCAGCACTTTGTGTTTACCTAACAGGGAGGTTTTCCTCCAATCTGTACCTATCAGCATTCACGGTGGATGTGATATGTTTATAGAGCTTGGGTCTGACCATTACTTGTGGGGCTGATTTGTTCTGCTTCAAGCATGATCTTTGGGGACTGACCTCCCAATATATCTGGCCCCAGATTGCATGAGGAATTTATTTGTAAATGCACGGACTGAGGGACACTTTGCCCAGTGAGGTATGGAGGTCAATATTGCTGTTTTATTCCACTCACCCTTTTCAACAGGTTTGATACTGGGTATGTACGAGTATACTTCAGAGGAAGGAGAGTTGGATTGTATCTGCACAAGTTTGGCTGAAACTAGAGTTATGATTTATTTTGGCAAATACTTGAAAGAAAAGAAAATTGAAGGATCTTGGAAAGAGTAGGGAATAGGGACATGGAACAGCGCTTTCCAACGTTGGCCATGGTAATGTGGGCCAGATGGTCAGTTTCTAGAATATGTTTCCTATCAGTGAGTTGGTGTAGATTGAAGGAGGCACTGAGTTTTCAGAGTTGCTGACGTGATTGTAATGTGAATTAAAAGCAGGAATAGGCTATTCTGCCCTCTAGCCTGTTCCTCTACTCAGTAACATCACGGCTCATCTTTCACCTCGGCACCACTTGCCTGCACTCAGTTTGTATCCTTTAATTTCCTTAATATCTAACAATCTATCTTTTTTACTGATTTACACAGCAGTTTCTGATTTTTCTGATTTACTCAGCAGCTGAGCCTGCTGTTCTGAATGGCTGACTTTTTATTTTGAGGCAGTGAGCGCTCTCCCGGACACGCACCAACTCTGTGTCCATTCAGTGAAACATGACAAGGATTTGGCACATTTTAATGAGATCACTCTTTCTAAGATCAAGTAAGTGTAGGCCCAATTTGTTTTAGGGTCCCGACCCAAAATATCACCTGAACATTTCCTCCACAGATGCTGCCTGGCTTGCTGAGTTCTTCCAGCATTTTGTGTTTTACCGTTTATTTAATCTCCTCGTACGAGAAACCAGAATGTTGACTCTGCTGCGATTACAGTGATTTATCCCTCAGGGAGGGAGACCACACCTGTCCACAATATTACAGGTGTGGTCTCACAGGGTTTGGCATAATTGGAGCAAGATGCCTCTATCCTTATTCTCAAATCCTCTTGTAATTAAGGCCAGAGATGCTGCTTACTTTACTGTGTAAGAAAGAACTGCAGATGCTGGTTTAAATCGAAGGTAAACACAAAATGCTGGAGTAACTCAGTGGGACAAGCAGCATCTCTGGAGAGAAGGAATGGGTGATGTTTTGGGTCGAGACCCTCCAGCATTTTGTGTCTACCTGCTTGCTTTACTAATTGCTTGCTGAACCTACATATTAACCATCAATGACTTGTGCACAAGGACACCGATTCTGCCGAATGCAACACCTTTCACTTTCTCATCACTTCAGAAAGATCTGCCTTTCTATTTTTCCCATCAAATTGTTTTTCAAAGTGATCAAAGTGTATCACCTCACATTTTGCCACAGTATTCTCCGGCTGACATTTCTCATCCACTCACCCAGACTGTCTGTATCTCCAAGCTTAGCCTGTTGGTTCTGGTAGTTTGGCTTGTTAGTGATGGTGGTGGGGAAGGAGTGCGGGGCAAGTTCGGTGGCTGATCACCGTTGGTTTTTGGTCTTGACTTGTACAGGGTTGGCAGTTGTGTATGTGTTCAGGAGAAGTACAAAGTCCCTCATTGCCTGTAAATGTTTCAAGGTATTTGGGGCGTGGAAAAGCTTTTATTCTAACAGAACCTGGCGAGAGGCCAAGTTCAGAGTTTAAACCGATAGCAACCTTTGGTGTGGAGTCACCACCGAGTGAATGTTAGACAGGGAAGTCAGTGAGTGTCACTGCCGTCCTGTCTGCTCCACTCCCGGGGCTACAAGTGGCAGCTTCCCTTCAGTGGAGCAGGTCGGCACCTGCTCGCGTTGAAGCTCCTCTCAGATCACCCCTTCACTCAGAACAGGGACACTAGAACTGGAGGAGACCACTCAGCCCTAGGGTCTGCTCCCACATCAAGGAGATCAGGGCTGATCCAGCGCAGGCCATTGTGGAAGAATGCCATTCAGACCATCTCTACATCCCTGGATGCTCTTGTCCAGACCATTCTTGGTGTTGAGATGTCCACCATCACCAGCTTCCTCTCCAGGACCCTGCAAATGATTTCTCATCAATATATATCCAGCTACTTGTCGGAAGTTCTTCTGGAATCCAATTTCACTGCTCTTTCTGATATCTGTGCAGATCATTCTGGGTCAACAAATCTCTCTACGTTTTCTTGCTTGTTCTTTTGACATTTATGTTAGACTTGAAAATTTGAGTTTGGTTCACATGCACTGTCCTCCTCCCCATTGATGCTTGGTCTGGAGGGGTGAGGGTGTCATGAGCCATGGAGACGTAGTGACAAAGGCTGCTGGTGATGTTTGCCCGGTTCCCAGAGTGCGATCTCCATCGTCCATCATTGAGCTGATGGAGAGAGTGGCTGGAGTTCTTCATTAAAGTCATCAAACATTTCCATTATGGAAAAAAGCCATTCAGCCTATCTGGTTTGAACTGGTCAAGGCAGCTAAATTCTTCATTAAAGTCATCCTACATTTACATTATGGATAAGGCCATTCAGCCCATCTGGTTTCAATTGCTGCCTCCCAACTGTGGTTCTGGTGTCAAGCTTCCTCATGTCCAGACCCAAGTGTAGTGCGAAAGTGGTGAGGTTTGCCTTTTGGCTTGGCCCCTCAATCCTGCCCCTCCATTCCACATGACCATGGCTGACCTACTCCGGCCTCAGCTTCCCTTCTGCCAGTTCCCCAGAACCTCAGTTCCCTGATTTTTAACACCAGAGAGTTGGTGGAGAACGTCACTAGCACTAGCAGAACTGCCCACGGGTGTACTGGTGAAGAGCAACTTATTTGGATGGAATGTGTTCCACTTCCCCAAAACTGATCTCAGTGTCCCAAGAACTAAATAATTGTTCCTGCACCATCTCTAGCCAGACGGTCAGCCACAAATAAGACGTGAAGCTGGTTCCTTATTAATTAATGCAGGAAAGTAGGATTAGTATAGATAGGCCTGATGGTTGGTATAGACCTGGTGGGCTGAAGGGCCTGTTTCACTGCTGTGCCACTTAACGACTCAAAGTGATCATCTTTCTTATTTTCTAGTTCTTCCCACACAGCCTCTTTGGCCAATACCTCCAGGATCCCTCTCCCCCACTCCCGAGGTCCTGCCGTGATTGGTGGTGCCGTCTCCTTTTGCACCCCCTCCGTTATGCCTGGGACATCAGCAGCCTGGAACAGTCAGCTGCCAGTCCTGCCTTTCCCTCAACCACCTCTCTGTGATTGCATCAATATTATAATCGTCATGGTCTATGTGTAGCTTTCTATATGAATTTGCACGGGAAAGGCATTATTTTATGTTATATTCTGGAGGTCTGGGGCAGATCTGCTGTGATTACTTTGTATGGCATGTATAGCTGCTGAAGGTACTGGCTCACTTATCTTCATTGATGATACAACTGCTGATGGCAGTAGCATAATAAATTCTGAAGTGTATAGACACATCCTATCTGCTCAAGTTCAAACAAATGCCTCAAAACTCATTGGCCGGCGGTTCATTCTACAGCAAGACAATGATCCCAAACATGCTGCTAAAGCAACAAAGGAGTTTTTCAAAGCTAAAAAATGGTAAATTCTTGCGTGGCCAAATCAATCACCCGATCTGAACCCAATGAGCATGCCTTTTATATGCCGCAGAGAACACTGAAGGGGACTAGCCCCAAAAACAAGCATAAGCTAAAGATGGCTGCAATGCAGACCTGGCAGAGCATCACCAGAGAAGACACCCAGCAACTGGTGATGTCCATGAATCGCAGACTTCAAGCA
The DNA here is from genome assembly GCA_038087875.1 of Malacoraja senta. NCBI lineage: Eukaryota > Metazoa > Chordata > Chondrichthyes > Rajiformes > Rajidae > Malacoraja > Malacoraja senta. The sequence continues at coordinate 25,924,751 of CM075984.1, forward strand.
GTCATTGCATGCAAAGGTTATGCAACAAAATACTAAACATGACTACTTTCATTTACACGACATTGCTGTGTCCTAAACATTATGGTGCCCTGAAATGGGGGGGATTATGTATAAACACTGCTGTAATTTCTACATGGTGAAACCAAAATGTATAAAAATGGCCTTTATTAAAATCTGACGATGTGCACTTTAACCACATGTGATTTATTCTATTACAAATCTCAAATTGTGGAGTACAGAGGCAAATAAATAAATGACGGGTCTTTGTCCCAAACATTATGGAGGGCACTGTATGTACTTTACCGTATGTGATGTGGATGTGTTGCTGAATGATACAGTTCTTCATCATATAAGATGTGGTTAGTATGTGAAGTAACATGGAATGTGCATTGGTGGACACAAAATGCTGGAATAACTCAGCGGGCAGCGCAGCGTCTCTGGAGAGAAATTCCTCTTCTCCAGAGATGCTGCCTGTCCCGCTGAGTTACTCCAGCATTTTGTGTCTACCTTTGATTAAACCAGGATCTGCAATTCTTTCCTGCACATGGAATGTGCATTATTATGTGTAATGGGATGTGGGCGTGGGATGTATGTAACTTTGAGGTACTGTAAGAGTACAGACGTGTGATTTCCAATATGTTGGTGTGAAGTCAATATTCCTGTGGCGTGGCACTTTTGTTGCTGTTAGATTATGTTCACATCTTGTTCACTGATGCCAGCTCAGTCAGTGTGGTTGTTGCTGCAGTGGAGAATGGCTATTCTGTGAAGAGTGCAGAGTCCAAAGTATTCCTTTAGCAGCTTCTACTTCAGAGGTTGCTGTTAGTGTGAGCTGCCTGGTTTACAGGGAGGCGGCAGAGGCTGCACTGTGGCACAATTCCTTCTTTTCCGTTTTTGAGGAGATTTTGTGGCAGTAATTTTTGTGCTGTGTTTGTTGTAATTTCCCATATTTGGAATTGTTGAGCTGTTCCTGGGATCGGAGGGAAGGGGAGGGATGTAGGAGGGAGGATTTGGTGGTGCTTCCAGCAGGTTTCCTGCCAGTAGCGGTGGAGTGTTCAGCCTGGGGGCTTGAGCATTGAGGGCAGGCTGCTGGTCGCAGCTCTCCAACCCGGCCTCGCTGCAAGTGCAGAAATCTGTGGATCTGGGTTCAGAAGAAGAAGTGGAAAGCTGAAAAGTATAATTCTTGAAGAGGGCAGGGAAGGCAGGTTTGTACAGGAACTGAAAGAATGAGAGAAGAAGCACTGGGCCAGAAATGGCTGGCTGCTCTCTGAACTGGGTGGTGCCCCAGAGATTATGACAGTCTTCTGTGTTCTTTAACAGTGTAATTGTTAACCCATTGAGGACAATGTCACTGTTGCAATATGTATACGTACAGAGCACCTATATCTCTCTGTGTAATGTTGCCCTGTGTCAGTAAGGTCTATCTGACCGTGTATGTCTGATTGTTCTGAGACTGCATCGCGCTCTGTCTACGTCTCTCGCACGCATGTGATGTTCGTCTGTCTGCCTGTCGGCATTCTGTGTACCTGACTGTGTAGTGTGTGCCTGGACCTGTGTTATGTGGCAGCATTTAGGATCAGGGTATACGAGGGAGTGCAAGTGAGGCGCTTATAACACTGGTCAAAGCGTTGACGTCTGAAAAATGGTGTGAAGGTGAGATCGAGTATCGTGTGACAGGTAGAGTCTGTGCAGAGGTGTGTGGCCTTTAGTGATCTATGGCAGCTTTCCACACAGATTGGAGCAGCAAAATTGGCCTTTACAGTGATGTACACAATGGAAGCAAATGGACAACGTAATGTGAAGTAGTGGTGATTGGCAACTTCATCCTAACAGGTTTCACTGCCAATTCTGGACAAAACCCATAGCCCCGGTCACATTTAGCTCCCATACCCCCTGACATGGGGCAATTACAGCCATATTGTACCATCCCTGTGCCAACATTTTGTTATTGTGTCTGTGTCCCTCACAGCAGCTGCATAGACCCTTGCTTTAACTATGCCCCTCATCTATAGTGTTATGTCTTGTCTTAAATATGCCACCTGCCTCTGGTGCTATGTCTTAGCTTAACTGTGCCACCTGCCTCTTGTGTTATGACTTACATTAACTGTGCCTTACCTTAACTATGCCATTCATTTCTGACTATGCCGAAACTTTTAGTTGGTCTTAATCAACAGATAAATACTAAAATATTTGTCAAAGGAATAGGCTGATTGGGTAAAAGGGATATTGTTTAGAGGCAAAATGTGAACCTAAGATCTCTAATTTGTTTTTGCATCTGTGCTCAGTTGCAAAGAGTATTTTGCCACATGACAGCGAAATATGGCACATTTATATTATTGGGAAGGATATAAATAGAAAAATAAGTCATTGGAAAGTTGTCAGTGTTCAGAGTAGAAGTGTGATCTAATCTGGGTGGGATGCAAAATATAATACTGCAGATTCTGGAAATCAGAAATAAAAACAGAAAATGCTGGAAATAGGTCAGTCAGCATCTGTGGAGAGGGAGAAAGTTAACATTTTAGGTTGAAAATGTTTAATCAAAATTAGGAAAAGTTAGGTAAAACAAGTCTCCTAAGTCATAGAATCGCACTCTTGTCGCTTGGAATGAGCATTTGGCCCAGCCACCAACATCAAGATGGAAGAATGGGAATTGAGGAATGGGGAGTGGGAAATGGAGTGGGTGGTTTGGGAAGTAAAGATGGAAATTACTCTGCCGTCGAGGCTCTGCTGTAATTGTATGTCCTCCTTGTATATGTGGCTGATACCAGAGGATGGAGGATTGCAAACGTTGCACCTTGTTCAGAAACAGAGAGGGCAAAAACAGCAGCTGCAGGCCAGTCAGCTGGCTGCATTTGATGTTGCTGAAACTTCGCAGAAACTTCCTGAGATGATCATTTGGAAACATTTTGGCAAATCAGAACATTTAAGCACATGCTAAAAGCCAAATTCTTGAAAGAATTATCATAGAATTGTAGAGGCATGGAAGGCATTGAGACCATGGAACCTGTGCCTCTCTCTGTTGAGCAACCCTCTCAGTTTCATAACCCACTCTTACCCCACAGCCCTGCAACTCTCTCTCCCTCGTGCCTATTCATTTCCTTTTGAAAACCTCGATCAATTCTGTTCCCAGCATGCTTAAAAATGAAGCATTCCAGGTAATAAACATGATCTATGTAAAATCAAACTTGTATCTTACTTGCATCTTTCACCAGTCTCTTAACATCGCTGCCCCTGATACTTGAAGGTTTAATACAATGAGAACAGCTTTGCACCACCTACCCCATCTAAACTAGTCATGCTCTTGTACACTTCTATCAAATTTCCTCTCAACCTTCACTGCGTAAAGGACATCATCCCTAGCTTCAACAGTCTAAACTTGGAGCAGAAGTCCCTCATCCGTGGCAACATTCCAGTGGATCTTTCTGCACCCACTTTAGGACAATAATGTCCTTGGTAAAGTGCAGTATTCCAATTGTGTGCTGCTCTGTACTCAGTGTATCTAATTATGAATCATGGGATTCCATTTGGTTTACTAACCACTCTCATCGTGGGCCGCCACTATTATTACATATACACCCTGGTCCTGTGGTTCCTGCACACAGAACAATTTGAGAAGGCTGCTGAGGCATGCATAGGTTCATAGCTTCATAGCAGAGGTATGGGAAACAAGAGGAGAGACAACATAAGTCCATAGCTTGCTGATAGAGACGACGTAGGTGGATACAAGGCATCTTGCACGCTAGCCTTCATAGACCAGGACATAATTAAAGTGTACAAAATCATGAGGAGCACGGATAAAGTGAATTGAGATGTCAAGTTGCAGCTGTACAAAACATGTCTAAAGACTGGGCTTGGGGCATTGTGTACATTTTTGGTCGCCACACCGTAGAAAACATGCGACAGCAATAGAGAGAAAGAGCAGATGAGATTCACCAGGATGTTGCCTGGAATGGAGGGGTAGGAGAGATTGGATAAGCTGGGTGTATCCCAGTGGAATGTGGGAAGCTGAAGGATGACCTTACACAAAAGTATGAGAGGCATAGATAAGAAAGTTAGGCAGAGTTTTTTTCCCAGGACAGAAAAATCTAGAACTCAAGGGCACAGGTTTATGGTGATAAGGGAGAACTTTAAAGGAGATGTTTTTTCCAGAAGCTTCTAGAAGAGATGGTGGAAGTAGATACAACCCCAATGTTTGAAAGACATTTACACAGGTATTTAGATAGATAAGGATGGAAGGATATGGGTCCAATGCAGGAAATTTAGATTACTGTCGGTACCTGTCACAGTTGGCTTGGTGGAGATGTGCTGTAAGGGCCAGTTTTTGTGCTGTATACTTGGATGACTGTATGAATCACTGGTTGGGACATAAGCAGAGTATCAAGTCCAACTGTGGATACCACACTTTGGGAAAGATGTCAAGACAAACATAAGTGGATGATGTATACATATAGCATTATACCAGAAACCCGTTTTATGGAAATGTGTTTGCTGTGGAATGCCAATAAAAAAAGTATATTAAAAAAAGAAAGAATACAGTTAAGGACTAAGTGGAATGATCTCAGGCATGGTGACTTCAAATGTACAGAAATAAAGAGACTGCTAATGTTCTTCTTCCAGCAAAGGTTATGAGAGGTTTCCTTAGATTTAACATAGAAAATAGATGCAGGAGGAGGCCATTCGGCCATTCGAGCCAGCACCGCCATTCATTGTGATCATGGCTGATCGTCCCAAATCAATAACCCGTGCCTGCCTTCTCCCCATATCCCTTGATTCCACTTGCCCCTAGAGCTCTATCTAGCTCTCTCTTAAATTCATCCAGTGATTTGGCCTCCACTGCACTCTGTGGCAGGGAATTCCACAAATTCACAACCCTCTGGGTGAAAAGTTTTTTTCTCACCTCAGTCCTGAATGGCCTCCCCTTTATTCTAACACTGTGTCCCCTGGTTCTGGACTCGTCCAACATTGGGAACATTTTTCTTGTATCTAGCTTGTCCAGTCCTTTTATAATTGTATATGTCTATAAGATCCTAATTAGGTCCAGAACCTAATTAAAATGATTGTCAAAAGAACTGAGGTGATTTAAGTGTTTTTTTTCACACTGTGCGTTGTGGTCTGCAACGTGCTAACTGATGATTGATAGGGCAGCTTTAGGCACAGTAGTGTCATGCAAATTGACCGACTGGAGGCAAGTAGTTTAGACCATTGACCCAGAAGCACGAGTGTCGATCGGCCATTGTAGCCGGCAAAACTAAACGCGTGTATTTAAAATGGAACTTAATAAAAGAGCTCATGTTGGTAATGTTAATTATGAAGCTACAAGGTAAGAACCAGCTGGTTCAACAGTGTCCTTTTGGGAAGAACATTATGGTCCTTAGCTGGGCTGGCTGGACTGATTGCTTGTGATATATGAATAACATGGAAGGAAATATTGGTGGGCTGATTTGTAAGTTTGCAAATGATGCAAGAATTGGAAGAATTGTGAATAGTGTGGAAGGTTGTCAAAGGATGCAGCAAGATATAGATCAGTTGGACGTATGGGTGGGGAAATGACTGATGGAGTTTAATCTGGGCAGGTGTGAGATGTTGCACTTTGGCAGGTCAAATGTGAATGGAGAGAACACAGTTATTTGAAAGACCCGAGGGAGTATTGATATGCAGAGGGATCGGAGTGCAAATCCATAGCAAGTCCTTAAAAGTGGCAACACAAGTAGATGGGTGGTGAGGAAGACATGTGGCTTGCTTGCCTCCTCGTTGAGTATAAAAGTTGGGAAGTCATTGGAGCTATGAAACTTTGGTCAGGCCACATTTGGAGTATTGTGTTAAGGTCTGGTTGCTACATTACAGGATATTGCCTGGAATGGAGGGGCCTGGCTTTGGAGAGGTTGCAGAAGAGGTTCACCGGGATACTGCCTGGTTGGAGAGGTTGGGTAAACTCGGATTGTTTTCTCTGGAGTGTCCAGGGTTGAGGGCCGAACTGATACAGTGTATAACAATATGAGAGGCATAGAAAGGGTTGATAGACAGTTTTGATCCCAGGCTGGATATGACAAAAATGAGAGGGCATAAATTGAGGGCGAGAGGGGGAAAATTTAAAGGAGATTAACAAGGCAATTGATGCATTCAGAAAGTATTCAGACCCCTTCACTTTTTCCACATTTTGTTGCAGCCTTATTCTAAAATGGATTACATTATTATTATTTTTTTTAATCATCTATCTACACACAATACCCCACAATAACTGAAATATCACATTTACATAAGTATTCAGACCCTTTACTCAGTACTTTGTTGAGGCACCTTTGGCAGCGATTACAGCCTCAAGTTTTCTTGGGTTTGACACTATAAGCTTGGCACACCTGTATTTGGGTAATTTCTCCCATTCATCTCTGCAGATCCACAAGCTCTGTCAGGTTGGATGGGCAGCGTTGATTCACAGCTATTTTCAGGACCCTCCAGAGATATTCGATCGGGTTTAAGTCCGGGCTCTGGCTGGGCCACTCAAGGACATTCACAGACTTGTCACAAAGCCACTCTTGTGTTGTCTTGGCTGTGTGCTTAGGGCCGTTGTCCTGTTGGTAGGTGAACCTCCGCCCCAGTCTGAGGCCCAGAACACTCTGGAGCAGGCTTTCATCAAGAATCTCTCTTCAATCCTGACTAGTCTCCCAGTTCCTGCCACTGAAAAATGATGCTGCCACCACCATGCTTCACCGTAGGTATGGTATTGGCCAGGTGATGAGCGGTGCCTGGTTTCCTCCAGACGTGACGCTTGCCATTCATGCCGAAGAGTTCAATCTTGGTTTCATCAGACGAGAGAATCTCCTTTAGGTGCCTTTTGGCAAACTCCAAGCGGGCTGTCATGTGCCTTTTACTGAGGAGTGGCTTCCGTCTGGCCATTCTACCATAAAGACCTGATTGGTGGAGTGCTGCAGATGTAGATGTCCTTCTGGAAGGTTCTCCCATCTCCACAGAGGAACTCTGGAGCTCTGTCAGAGTGACCATCGGGTTCTTGGTCACCTCCCTGACCAAGGCCCTTCTCCCCCGATTGCTCAGTTTGGCCGGGCAGCCAACTCTATGAAGAGTCCTGGTGGTTCCGAAGTTCTTCCATTTAAGAATGACGGAGGCCACTGTGCTCTTTGGGACCTGCAATGCTTTATACCCTTCGCCAGATCTGTGTCTCGACACAATCCTGTCTTGGAGGTCTACGGACAATTCCTTCTTCTTCATGGCTTGGTTTTTGCTCTGACATGCACTGTCAACTGTGGGACCTTATATAGACAGGTGTGTGCGTTTACAAATCATGTCCAATCAATTTAATTTACCACTGGTGGATTCCAATCAAGTTGTTGAAACATCTCAAGGATAATCAATGGAAACAGGATGAACCTAAGCTCAATTTTGAGCGTCATAGCAGAGGGTCTGAATACTTATGTAAATGTGATATTTCAGTTATTTCTTTTTAATTACTTTGCAAAAATTTCTAAACACCTGTTTTCGCTTCTTCATTCTGGGGCATTGTGCGTAGATTGAATCCATTTTAAAATAAGGCTGTAACATAACAAAACGTGGAAAAAGCGAAGGGGTCTGAATACTTTCTGAATGCACTGTAGATGGACATGGGAACATGCAGGGAATGGAGGGGTGTAGACCACGTTCAAGCAGATGGGATTAGATTCAATTTGGTATCATAGGTCAGCACAGACACGATGGGCCAAATGGCCTGTTCCTACGCTCTACTGCTTTACTGTTCTCAACTAACCTATTAATATGGTTTCATGTATACCTCTCAACTGCATCATAAGTATGGATTTTGTGGCAAAGTTCACATCCTGTGAATTAATAAACAAAAAGATCAATAGGCACTTTTAAAATTAATCTTGAAGAGGAGGGATATAGGGAATGGGCCTCCCGTGCCGTACACCCACGGTCAGATGGGCTTACAGTCCTCTGGCTGGGAGATGGTGTGGCACTATAAGAGTCATTGTAGACGTATTATCCATAGCTGTAAACATTTGTGAACTTGCTGAATTCTATCACTGATTTGCTATGTATTTGTACAGTAGAGAGAGATGACCCTTCCCATCCGACCTGTGCAAGCTCTTTGCTGCTCATCTCTCTGCTTGTTTGTGCCTGATAGCCTTGCAAATATCTCCTCCTATGTGTACGCAGTCAACTGCAAAAATGGATATGGGTTGATGAGAATTGTGTGTCTGTGTTGTATGTTTGGAATTTCAAAAAGCATTTGATAAGTTTCCTTACAGAAATGTATTTGAAAAATAGGGGATGATAGCCTGTATATAATTGTCTAAGGGATCAGAGGATCAGAAATGTGGTACAAATGTTGTCCGTGTAGAGGATGTGGCGTGGGTTCGCCCAGCATTATTATTCTTGCAATAAAGAAGACAGAATTTTTGTTTATTGATTTACAGAACAAGATTGTCACTGGCAATGTCAGTATTACCATTTATTGGGTACATAGAGTACAATTTAATTGTTTGTGTTTGACACAGAACTTGTCGATAGTAAATAGTGTGTTTGATGGTAGGTGCATTCAAGGAGATGGGGACCTAATCCATGGACATCCCATTTAGTGCAGGTGTGACGGGAGGAATTTGGGGGCAACAGTACGGAGAGGTGGGGCAATCCAAATTGTCCCATTCTGGGGGAGGGGTGGAGAATGTAAGAACAGAGGGACCTGGAGTGTGTGGCTAAGAAGACTTTGAAGAAGGCAGGGCAAGTTGACAAGGTTGTTAAGATAATGATTGGAATATTTTTCTGTATAAATAGGGGCAGTGAATACAGAAACAAGGAAGTCAGATCAAAGCCTTCCATTGTTTCATAAGTTCATGTCACAGGAGCAGAATTGGGTCTTTCGGCCCATCGGGTTTACTCTGTCATTCAATCAAGGCTGATCTATTTTTCTCTCTCAACCTCATTCTCCTGCCTTCTCCCCGTAACCCTTGACACCCTTACTAATCAAGAATCTGTCAATCTCCGGCTTAAAAATACCTAATGACGTCCGCTGCCGCTGTCTGTGGCAATGAATTTCACAGGTTCACCACCCTCTGATTAAATAAATTCCTCCTCATCTCCTTTCTAAAGGTACATCCTTTCATTCTGAGACTGTGCCTGATCTGATATAGAGTTACATGTCCATTTCTGGAGAGCACAAATGTACTAGTTAGGAGCGGGGGGTTGCTGGAAACCATTAAACATGACCGTGGCTGGCTTCAATCCTGCTTCATCACCCTGTGGGAACCTTCCCCCTTCATCGCAAATCTGCCTACCTCTGCCTTAACACATCCAGTCTTCTTCCATCATGCTTTAAGGAAGAGAGTGTAAAAAACTTGCAGAAACCAGGTGCGGCAGATGCTGATTTATGGTTAAAAAAATGACCCAAAGTGCTGGAGTAACTTAGCGGGTCAGGCAACATCACTGTAGAACATGGATATGCGACGTTTCGGGTCGGCCACTTCTTAAGACTGATAGTGTGGGCAGGGGAGAGGGGGAAGACAGGTGGAAGAAAAGGCTTGCAACCTTCTGTCTTAAATAAATGGCATTTTAATTCAAAACAGTGTCTACGAGTTCTCGGTTCTCCCGCGAGGAAACATACTCTTCGTATTCACCCTGTCAAGACCACTTGAAATTTCAGTCCCCCTCGCTCCTCTACACTCCAGAGGATACACACTGAGCCTGCCTAACCTCTCCTCACAAGGGTCACAACCCCAAACGTCAATCATCCCTCAGCCTCCACAGAGGTTGCCTGACCCGCTGAGTTTCCCCAGCACTTTCTATTTTGTTCCATTCCACATATTAATCCAGTAAGTGAAAATTAAAAATTAAAAAAGATGCTGGAAATATGAAATAAAAAATAAGAAACTACTAGAAATGCTCAGTAGGTCAGTAAGCATTTGTGGAGGGAGATATAGTTCATTTATCAGGGTGAAGCGTCTGCAGCTAAACTAAAGGGCCTGTCCCATTTTGTGATTTTTTTTCGGCGACTGCCAGCGTCATTGATTGAAGCCGAAAGACCGTCAAGTTGTACGACAACCTACGACAGCACCTGCGACTGGAGACGACAGGCAATGTCAGGCAATGCCAAGCCCTCTGTCGCTGCAAGGTTTTGAACATTTCAAAATCCAGCGGCGACAAGAAAAAAGTGACGACACTTGCGGAGACAGCTCACCACAACACAGGCGTCAGCCCGCGTCACGCCGCGACCATGAGGCCACTGCCTATTTTTCGGCTGTCGCCTAAAAAAGTCGGCAAGTGGGACAAGGGCTTAAGACAAAGATAAAGGAAGTTAGTGCTAAATTGCAGTGAGGGTGGGTATGGGTGGTGCCAGGGTTATTGTGAACCTCCACTGAACTATTTCATTATGTTAACGTGCATCCTTAAATCTGGAGACTAATGTACCCAGGGTGTGATCTGACCAATGCCCTGTGTAAATGAAACACACATATGAAGAATGTCAATATTTTGATTAGAAGTTTGTCAGAATAATATCAGGGATTAAGTATTTCAGTTATGTCGAGAAATTAGGGAGTCCAGAATAATGCCCCTTGAAGCGGATAAATTAGTAAGATGCGAAAACAATCATTAAAATGTGAGGCATGAGAGACTGCAGGAGCTGGAATCTGGAGCAATAATCAATCAGTGAATGAGTTGCGTAGCATCTGTGGAGGAAAAGGAATTGTCAACATTTCTGGACAAAACCCTACATCTGGACATTGCAGGTGGTGATGCAGGGTCTCGACACAAAACGTCGACAATTCCTCCCCCACCAGAGATGTTGCCTGACCCACTGAGTTCCTCCAGAAGATTGTTGTTGCGTTGCATTTGATACAGCACATCAGGAGAGTGATTTCTTTGTTACTGTGGCAAGGGCAGAAGTTGTGACTTAAAGTAATGCCCATGGTAACCAGAGCAGAAATGAACAGAAATTTCTTCATGCACACAGGGATTGGTAAGATCTGGGACTCTACGTAGAAGGATGTTTAATCAAATTTCATGGGGCCTTTTAGTAGACAGTTGTTGATGTATTTGAGGATTGATTAGAAGGATTATGGAGGAAATTCTGGAGTGTGGATTTAATTGGATCAGTATTTGAAAGAACCAAGACACAGACAGCTGGTGAAAAGCCCTCAGTCTGTGCTGTAAGATTCTGTGAAAGTTCGACTGAATCAGCTTCCTGCACCCTTCCAGGAGCACATTCCAGATCAGGCTTCGTGTCTCATCAATTACCACTTATGGTAACATTCCACATTCCAGGAAGTCTTTTGAGAAACTTTCGTCTAATCTCGTTCTCTGCTATTCGATCATTCCTGACTACAAAATTTCCATTTTTGTCCCTTAATGGGAACTCGGTAAACAGTGTGCTTGCCAATGTGTGATGATCTCACTTTTGTTTGTCTTATTACAAATGGCTTAAATTGGCATGCCTGGCAGAACAGGTGGCAATGGGCCAGAGGGTACATCAGGAAGTAGTTCATTGATCCTCGCTTAATGTTAACACATGAAAATATGTAAACAAAGGAATAACTCTACAGGGATAGAATTCAGAGACTTTTAAACAATCTGGGTTGGAACATCTTTTGAGTATTTTCAAGGATTAGAAGCAGGGTATGGGATCATTGGAGAGACATAAAAGTGATACAAAAATGTGAGTTTTTGTGGGATTGAACTGGCTGATGATGTTTACGGGAGAAAAGAGAGGGATCATCTGACAAGATTTATAAAATTAATCAATGGGGTGGTAGGTTGCTCACGGAGATGATTACATATTACTCTCGGCAGGAAGAAACTATTTTTCTCATTTGCTAGCTTTGGCAACATTTATCATATTTTCCACACTCCTCTGTACTTCCCACAAATCCTGCACATTTTCTCTCTCCAATATTTTCAATTCTGTATTTAACGTGTTTCATCGCTCTTTCAGGTGGTGTGTCCCTTGGGCTCTGTTGCCCTCCGAGTCTCCATTCAAGTTGATCCTTCCATTTGAGCCACTCTTCAGGTACCCTGCTTGGAACCTTTCTCTCGTTCCAGTTGTTTACGCTCCTCAATGGATTCCAGTGCCCCCTCTGATGCCGTGCCCAAACATCTAAGTTTAAACGGCATTTACAACAGGTATTTGGATGGGAAGGAATAGAGGGATATGGGACTGGTGTAGGAAACTGGTGCACATTGGCATCGCAGTTGGCATGGACAAAGTCTTCTATGCTGTATAACTGTATAACTCTGGGTAAAATCCAAATTTGCTGATGATACAAAGCTGTGTGACTGTGAATTATAAAAGGATGCATAAAGTCTAAGAAATAGAGAAGGTTAGGTGAATGAGTTAGGAGATGGCGGATGGAATATACTGTAGAAACATGTTTGGCCATTCACCCTTGTAGAATAAAATAATTTGTTTTAGTTTAAAAGTAGAGATTGTACATGTATCATTGAAAATTTACATGGAGATAGAGCAAATCATTTAGAAAATCAGGGGCGGAAATCCCGAGGGGGACAGGGGGGGCACGTACCCCCCTGTTTTGAGAGGTGGGGGACGATTCCCCCCCCCATTTTATGTAATCCGGATTTTAAAACTCGGTGAAAAAAAAAGCTGTTAAAAATCTCCGCTTTCCGCGAGACAGTGGGGGTGGGGCTGATGATCGAGGGCGCCGATTGGACGAGAGAGACGTCGGTCAGCAGGCAGTGGAGGGTGTGGGGGACCATGATGATTCAGCGCGGTGATTGGAGGAGGGAGGTGTCGGTCAGAGGCAGAAGTAGGGGGGTGGGACTGAAGATAGAGCGCGGTGATTGGAGGAGGGAGACGTCCTGGCGGAGCAAAGATCAGAGCGGAGCTTGAATCGGCTCGTTCGCGGGGCCGGCCCGGCGCAGCTTAAAATCGGCCGCGGGGTCTTCCACCGCCCCGTGGTCAAATTGCTGCGTCGATGCGATCGAGGCTCCCGATGTTGAAGCCCCCGCCGGGCGATGAAAGGCCCCGCGAACGGGTTGATTGAAGCCCCTCGATTCGGGGCAGATGAAGCTGCTGTTGCTGGAGTTTGGAGTCGGTTACCAACCAGGTCACTTACCGATGTTACCGTCCACAGGGCCCACGGCCGAAACCTTGTGTGTGTGCGCATGCGCGCGCGCGGGCCGCCAAGAAACTGTCCCCCCCCCCATGTTTTAACAGCGATTTCCGTGCCTGTAGAAATTAAATGGTATTTTGGCCACAGTCACAGAGAGATTTGAGTGCAAGTGTGGTGCCATATTGTTCCTACAATACAGATGCTGGTGAGATCACATCTGGAATATTATGTACTTATCTGGTCTTCCAATAGGCCTTGGGCCGAGCAACGAAAATGTGTCTAGAATTTAACTTTTGTGACCCATGTCTGGTATTTACTTGAAATTTGGCACAGATTTAGATAAAATATAATTGAGAAGGAATTCATAACTTGTCAGTGCAAAAGTTGCACACTAATTAATTAAGCTAATTAGAAAATTAGATCGAGAAAGTTAGCGCCATCTAGTGCTCAATGCTCATATTACTCTATGGGGAACCTAATTCCGTGTTGCAGTCTATTTAAACCATATATTATTATACCATATATATGTATATATATGATGTGAATATGACTGGAGTTATATATAATTATATTATATAAAAATAATATAATGAATATAATTGTGAGTGTGTATGTTGAGTGAGACTGCCGCAGAGGTCCCGGGTTTCACCGGCTCCTGAACGCGCCTAATTAATGGGTGAGGGCAGATCCTGTGCGTTCTCCCGTTTGCTGAACCCCACTGACTGCCAGTGTGCAGAGTGGGGGTTACGGCCTTAGTGGGACTGGGGCAGTGCCAGGCTGGGGGAAGGCTAAGGCATCTTCTACTGAGAGGAAAATGCCTAACCCTAAACCTAACTCGCCCCCCCCTTCCAGAGCTGCCCACGGCTGGAGCTTGAGCCGCTTTGGGACCGGCTGCGGGCTCTGTACGTGTGGCCGCTCAGCGCGTCCACCTCAGCCAGCATGCCCTTCTGATCATCAGCAGCAGCCCACCCGACGCCACGATTACACCGAATGTCAACATGGTGGGGAGCAGCACTGCCCTGCACACCGCCCGGGCGCCTTCAGTACCCCCATAGCGCCGGCTCCATCAGTCCGCCCCCCTCGCAACACTCACCGGCCGACAGCCCAACCGACCCCTCGCAGCACCCACCGGCCGACAGCCCAATCGACCCCTCGCAGCACCCACCGGCCGGCCGACAGCCCGACCGACTGACTGACCCTAACCCTAATCACAACCCTATCTCTACATTTTTATTTATCATTTTTATTTAACAGTTCACATCATAACTTTACAAAGATAATCAGTTGTAAAACAAAATTATCAGCAAGGTTAACATTACCTTTATTCCTTTGAAACCTTGCTATTGTTGTGATGTTATTAGGAGGCAGCCATGATCCCATGTGCTCGCAGCCTAACAAGCATGAAACAAAGCGCGTGATTAGTCAATTGGCGTCTGACTCAATGTCAAATGTGCTTTGATTGGACAATTACTACTCGGAAAATTTGAGGTTTTTCTCATATTTAAAAAATATATGCAGGTTTTGTTCTTGACGAGTTTCAGGTATGATTTCTATAATATTTTTACACAATATGTTATAAATACAGGTAGATACGTGATTTGGGTCACGAAATGAAATGGAAAAGCACCTCGGCCCACGGTCTACAACCGAAGGAAGGATATATACTTGCTGTGTAGGGAGTACTGCAAAACTTTACCAGGTTAATGCTGGGGCAAGGGGGTTGTCTGATAAGGAGAGTTGAAGCTGGGTATTACATTTGATTTGAAGAAGTAGAAGTGAACTTGTTATAAAGGGTATTACAGGACTTTTCCCTGGTTGGGGTACCTGGAAAATAAGCAGTCAACAATTCAAGTAAGCCTTCACCTAGAAGGATGAATCTTTAGAATTCTCTACCCAAGGATGTTGTGGAGCCCCAGTGGCTGGTTGTAGATATGAGCAAATCAGGGGATGGATGGTGTGGTGCTGAGATAAATGATCAGCCATGGTCTTACTGACCGTGGAGCAAGAACAAGGAGGGAATAGCCAATGTTCAACCCACAGGATGTGTTTGTGAGGCACAAATTGTGGGTATTTCTGACCGAGAAAATCTTGTTTTTCTCTGTGAAATTTCAGCAGATAGAATCATAGTCATAGAGTTATAGAGTCTTACTATGTGGAAACAGGCCCTTCGGCCCAACTTGCCCACGCTGGCCAACAAGTTCCATCTACACTAGTCCCACCTACCTGCATTTGGCCCATATCACTCTAAACCTGTCCTATCCATGTATCTGTCTAAATGTTTCTTAAACGTTGCGATAACTCCTGCCTTAACTACCTCCTCTGGCTGCTCATTCCATATACCCGCCACCTCTATGTGAAAAAGTTGCCCATCAGATTCTTATTAAATCTTTTAAGGCATAGGTTTAAGGTGAGGGATGAAACATTTAATAGGGACTTGAGGGTTAACTTTATCACACAGAGGATAGTGGGTAAATGGAAGGTGCTGCCAGGGGAAGTAGTTGAGGGGGGGGGGGGGGTATAATAAAAGTCATTTGGGCAGGTACATGGGCAGGAGAGGTTTAGAGGGATATGGGCAAATGGGACTAGTTTAGATGCGCATTCTGGTCGGCATGGACGAGTTGGGCCTGCTCTAATGACCCTATGATTCTCTATGACTTGCAGTGTGTGTTTACTGGGTTTAAAAGCTGGAATTTCTGACTCGGAGCCTGTAGTTTTGAGTGCCATTTTTGGCAAAACCATTCTCATTTTGTCTGTTGTCCTTTGACCCACTTAACATGAAAGAAAGAAGGAATGGAATTGTGAGGTCTTGGTGTGGTTTCCTCGAATCATTCATCACATAGTTGCTCTCCAGTGACTTCTAACTTGTTTGCAAATACAGATAGATTGCTCTTTGATTGTTTAGATTCCAGCCTGTATGTTGTGGTAAACAAAAGAGAGATTGTCTCTTAAAATTACTTGAGATTTATTTGTGGTTTAGGATGTGCATGTTCTTGGATTCCAGCTCTAGGGGCCTGCGAGAGGAATGAAAGTTCTCTCTGCCATTGGCCCGAGTGTATTGGAGCTGCCCAGGTCTGGGCTCCCCTCACCGCGGATCCTGATAGGGAAAGTGGCAGAAACGAGTGTGCTTCGTGCTGTGTTGTGCAGTGCCACTGCCCTGTGCTAGTTGTTTATGACGTGAGCTTGAGAGGGAGTGTTAGGAATGCTGGAGCTCAGAACATGGAGAAGTATTTCCTGTTTATTACGTTCACCTTTGGCTTCTGATTGTGTCGGGAGGTTGGCTGAAATCAACAATGCCAGCTGTCATCATGCCCTCCACGTTCCTCTTTCTGTGCTCCTGTGGGTGGCATGAGATGTCCCGACTGCTCCAGCACTGCCAGCCCCACAGGAAATGCTGGAAAGTCACAGATTCTGCAGAGGAAATTGTTGACAGTTTAGCGGAAACTCACACATTATCTGCCCCTTCTAAGAACTGGCTGAGGGAACCATAGAGAAATAGATTATGTACTAGACACACTGCTCTGCTCTTTGAGATTCAGAATGATAACAAAACGGGAGAAGGCCATTCAGCCCGTCAATCCTTTGATGACAATGAATGTTCTTCCTCCCTCCTTTGCTCTCTTCCCTCATCTTGGGTCTATATATTTATAACATTCCCATTTGAAAGTTCACATTGACTCTTCTTTCACTGCCTTTCCAGTTCACACCCTTTCTTCTTTGTGTCTAAAGAGTTATAAAATTATTTAGCAGATACAGCCCCTTCGACACCAACTCATCCATGCTGACCAGGATGACCCACCTGCCTGCATTTGGCTCATATCCCTCTGCACCTTTCCTCTCCATATACTTGTCCAAATGTCTTTTAAATATTGTAATTATACCTGGCTTGACAACTTCCTTTGTTCCTCCACCCTTTGTGTGAAATGGTTGCCCACAGGCCCGCTTTAAAACTTTGTCCTCTCAAGTTAAATCCGAAATGCACGCAGTACTCCAAATGTGGTCTCACCACGACTTGTACAATGTAACATGACGTCCCAACTCCGATACTCAATGTGTAGGTAGGAACTGCAGATGCTGGTTTAAATCGAAGATAGACACAAAATGCTGGAGTAACTCAGCGGGACAGGCAGCATCTCTACGCTCTGACTGATGAAAGCAAGAGTGCAAAATGCCTTCTTCACCCCTCTGTCCATCTGAACCGCCACTTTCAGGGAACCATGCACCTGCACTCCAAGATCCCTCTGTTCTGCAACTCTCTCCAGGGCTCTACCATTTACTGTGCTGGTTTAATTGACCAAAATGCAGCACCTTGCACTTGTCCGAGTTAAAGTCCACTTCTCCAGTTCATACAGTTCCTGTTATAATGTTAGATAAACTTCTTCATTGCCCACTACATCAATGATTTTGGAATTATCTGCCAACTTAATCATCTTATTAACAATATTGTCTAAATCGCGAATATAGATGACAAACAACAGTGGACCCAGCACCAATCCCTGCGGCATATCACTGGTCTTCGATCTGAATAACAACCCTCTGCTACTACCGTGTGATGCTTGAATCCACTGAACTAATTTTGGATCCAGTTGGCTAGCTCACTCACTTTTCAGACTAGCCTACCAGTATAGATCTTGTCAAAGGCCTTGTAAAGTCCATAGAGACAACACCTACTGCCCTGCCCTCATCCATCCTCTTGGTCACCTCTTCAAAAACCTCTATCAATTGTGAGACCATGCTGACTATCCTTCATCGGACTTTCCCTTTCCAAATGCTGGTAGATCCTGTCCCTCAGAATCTTTTCCAGTAACTCTCCCACCACTAATGTCAGGCCCATTAGCTCATCTTTTATCTCACTTCTCCCTGGGTCGTTGACTCATAGTGTGATGTTTTGAAATCTTTCTTCTGTAACTGCACTATTTTGATTTGTTATATATATGTGAAGTAAGCTGTGAGATTCAGATTGAAATGTGTCTTCTGTCCTGATTTTCACGTGGATAATGTCTTGTAATGAAACACTGCCTTATCGTGCCTCAGCAACTGTTATTTTTATGGAAAATTGAACAGTTAGTATGTGGAAGATTACAATAGACAATAGGTGCAGGAGTAGGCCATTCGGCCCTTCGAGCCAGCAACGGCAGTCAATGTGATCATGGCTGTTCATCCACAATCAGTACCCCGTTCCTGCCTTCTCTCCATATCCCTCAACTCCGCTATCCAAAAGAGTTCTAACTCTCTCTTGAAAGCATCCAGAGAACCAGCCTCCACCGTCTTCTGAGGCAGAGAATTCCACACACTCACAACTCTGTGTGAAAAAGTTTTACCTCATCTCCGTTCAAAATGGCTTACCACTTATTCTTAAACTATGGCACACAAAAATGCTGGGGAAACTCAGCGGGTGCAGCAGCATCTATGGAGCGAAGGAAACAGGCAACGTTTCGGGCCGAAGCCGGCCCCTGGTTCTGGACTCCCCCAACATTGGAAACATGTTAGACAAAAAATGCTGGAGAAACTCAGCGGGTGAGGCAGCATCTATGGAGCGATGCTCCATAGCTGCTGCCTCACCCGCTGAGTTTCTCCAGCATTTTTGTCTACCTTCGATTTTCCAGCATCTGCAGTTCCTTTGTCTATATTTTGTCTACTCCACTGCGAAATCTCCTCATGGTAAGCCTACTTTGAAGAAGTTCTCCTCCTCTCTCCGAAGACAGTTTAACAACCTCCTCTCTCACTGCCCCCCTCTGTGATTCCCCCTTCCCTCCAACTCTACGACCACATCCTAACCGAGATCCGGTACCACAGCCACGTTTGCTTTCTCGGGACTTGCCTGCGCCTCCATCTTGTACCTCATGGGTTCCAGCTCCGGTAACTCTGAGTATCCCCCCCTCACCGATTACGCCGACCCTCGCTACCTCCCTGATTCCTCCGACTATCGCCACCATAAGAATGACCACCGAACCTCGCCGCCTCACTGGGGCCTACTCACCTCGCCGCCTCACCGGGATTGCCGAACCTCCCCGCCTCACTGGGACCATCGAACATCGCCGCCTCACTGGAGCCGTCCAACCTCGCCGCCTCACTGGGACCGTCGAACATCGCCGCCTCACCGGAGCCGTCCAACCTCGCCACCTCACTGGGACCGTCAAACATCGCCGCCTCACCGGAGCCGTCCAACCTCGCCACCTCACCGGGCCCTACTCACCTCTCTGCCTCACCAGGACCGTCCAACCTCGCCGCCTCAACGGGCCCGCCGAACCTCGCCACATCACCGGGGCCTACTCACCTCGCCGCCTCACCAGGCCTGCCGAACATCGCCGCCTCACCGAGCCCGGCGAACCTCGCCGCCTCACCGACCATTCGCTGACCAGTTCCTCCTACTCTTTGCCCGCTGACCCGGACTCTACTCCCCGTGGGCCTCCACCATCGACTCCACCGACTCCACCTCACCACTCCACCACCCTCTAGCACACCGCAGCCGTCGCCTTACCTGAATCCTAGGCTCAGCACCAGGCCTGAAGTCTCCACGCTACAGACTCCTACATCACGGGCTCTGACTGTGCTGGGTCTTGGTGCTAGTCCCCCTAACCCAGGAAACCCCAGTGGTTGTTCCACTGGGTCTTCCCCTTCCCCCTCAAACCATGTGACCTCAGCTCTTCCCCACCCACACTATAGTCCTCATACCCCCTCCCTCCCTGATCACCCCCCCATCAGACATCGCCTCGGCCTCAGTCCACTCACCTGCCTTCCTCCGGCCCCAACCCCCATCCTTGCTGTGCGTTCACCATCCCCCCTGATCTCCCCCTCTCTGATACCGAAAGGTCTGTCCTCAGCAGAGGCCTCACCTTTGTCCCCCTCCGTCCCCACCTCAATGAGTTCTACGCCCGCCACGATGTGGAGTTCTTCTTCCGTCGCCTCTGCCTCAAAGCGTTCTTCCATGGGAAGGAGTCCTCGCCCCCCCATTGCTGCCCCCTTCTCCTGTCTCCAACAGAACCCCTCCTCTTGGACCCCCCCTCATGGCCATCTCCCGGCTTTAGACCTTTTTATTTTAAACTGCCGGCGGGACATCAACCGCCTCAACTTCTCCACTCCCCTGTCTCACTCTAACATCTCCCCCCCTGAACGTACAGCCCTCCACTCACTGCAACAACCCAGACTGGGTGATCAATCCCGCCGACAAGGGAGGTGCCGTGGTAGTCTGGCACGCTGATCTCTACAAGGCTGAGGCCACGCGCCAACTCTCAGACACCTCCTCCTACTTCTCCTTGGACCATGACCCCACAGACGAGCACCAGGCCATTATCTCTAGCACCATCACTGACTTCATCAACTCCGGCTCCCTGCCCTCCCAAGCCTCCAACCTCATCGTTCACCAGCCCCGCACGGCCCGATTTTACCTTCTCCCAAAATCCACAAACCTGACAGTCCTGGCAGACCCATTGTTTCTGCCTGTTCGTGTACTACCGAACTCATTTCCACATACCTCGACTCCATCCTATCCCCCCTGGTTAAATCCCTCCCTACCTATGTTCAAGACACCTCACACGCTCTTCGTCAACTCCAGGACTTCCGTTTTCTAGGCCCCCATTCCCTCATCTTCACCATGGATGTCCAGTCACTCTACACCTCCATCCCTCACCAGGAGGGTGTCAAAGCCCTCCGTTTCTTCCTCGACCGGAGAACCAACCAATCCCCGTCTACTGATACTCTCCTCCGCCTAGTGGGGCTGGTCCTTACCCTTAATAACTTTTCATTTGACTCCTCCCATTTCCTCTAAATACAAGGCGTAGCCATGGGCACGCGCATGAGCCCTAGCTATGCCTGCCTCTTTGTAGGGTACGTCGAACAATCCTTGTTCGAGATGTACCGTGGCCCTATCCCCGAACTCTACCTCCGCTACATCGACGACTGCATTGGTGCTACCTCCTGCACCCATGCAGAACTCACTGACTTCATCCATTTCACCACTAACTTCCATCCGGCACTCAAATACAGCTGGACCATTTCCGACATTTCCCTACTATTTCTTGACCTCACTATCTCAGGTGAAAAAAGTATTTCGCTCCAAAGATGCTGCCTCACCCGCTGAGTTTCTCCAGCATTTTTGTCTACCTTTGATTTTCCAGCATCTGCAGTTCCTTCTTAAACATTGGGAACATGTTTCCTGCCTCTAGCATGTCCAAACCCTTAATAATCTTATATGTTTCAATAAGATTCCCTCTCATCCTTCTAAATTCCAGAACATACAAGCCCAGCCGCTCCAATCTATCAACATTTGACAGTCCCGCCATCCCGGGAATTAACCTTGTGAACCTACGCTGCACTCTCCCAATAACAAGAATGTCTTTCCTCAAGTTTGGAGACCAAAACTGCACACAATACTCCAGGTGTGGTCCTGTACAACTGCAGGAGGACCTCTTTGCTCCCATACTCAACTCCTCTTGTAATGAAGACCAACATGCCATTCGCTTTTGTCACTGCCTGCTGTACCTGCATCCTTACTGTCAGTGACTGATGAACAAAGACCCCCAGATGCCGTTGTACTTCCCCTTTTCCCAACTTGACACCATTTAGATAATAATCTACCTTCATATTTTTGCCACCAAAGTGGATAACCTCGCATTTATCCACATTAAACTGCATCTGCAATGCATCTGCCCACTCACCCAACCTGTCCAAATCACCCTGCATTCTCATAGCATCCTATTCACAGTTCACACTGCCACCCAGCTTTGTGTCATTTGCAAATTTGCTAATGTTACTTTTAATCCCTTCATCCAAATCATTAATATATATTGTAAATAGCTGCGGTCCCAGCACCTAGCCTTGTGGTACCCCACTAGTCACTGCCTGTCATTCTGAAAGGGACCCGTTAATTCCTACCCTTTGTTTCCTGTCTGCCAACCAATTTTCTATCCATGTCAGCACCCTACCCCCAATACCATGTGCTCTAATTTTGCCCACTTATCTCTTATGTGCGACCTTATCAAATGTTTTCTGAAAGTCCAGGTACACTTCATCCACTGGCTCTCCCTTGTCCAATATCCTGGTTACATCTTCAAAATATTCTCGAAGATTCGTCATGTATGATTTCCCCTTCGTAAATCGATGCTGACTCGGACCGATCCTGCTACTGCTATCGAAATGTGCTGCTATTTCATCTTTTTTTATTGACTCCAACTTCTTCCTCACCACCGATGTCAGGCTAACTGGTCTATAATTCCCTTTTTTCTCCCTGCCGCCCTTCTTAAAGAGTGGGACAACATTAGCTACCCTCCAATCCACAGGAACTGATCCTGAATCTATAGAACATTGGGAAATGATCACCAATGCATCCACGATTTCTAGAGCCATTTCCTTAAGTACCCTGATATGCAGACCATCAGGCCCTGGGGATTTATCAGTCTTCAGTCCCATCAGTCTACCCAACACCATTTCCTGCCTAATGTGAATTTCCTTCAGTTCCTCTGGCCACTAGTATATCAGGAAAATTGTTTGGGTTCTCCTTAGTGAAGATGGATCCAAAGTACCTGTTCAACTCATCAGCCATTTCCTTGTTCCCCATAATAAATTCACCCTTTTCAGTCTTCAAGGGTCCAACTTTGGCCTTAACTAGTTTTTCTTCTTCACATACCTAAAGAAGCTTTTACTATCCTCCTTTATATTCTTGGCTGGCTTACCTTTGTACCTCATCTTTTCTCCCCGTATTGCCTTTTTAGTTATCTTCTGTTGCTCTTTAAAAGTTACCCAATCCTCTTGCTTCCCGCTCATTTTTGCAATGTTATATTTCTTCTCTTTTATTTTTATACTCTCCCTGACTTCCCTTGTCAGCCACGGTCGCCCCTTACTCCCTTTGGAATCCTTCTTCCTCTTTGGAATGAACTGATCCTGCACCTTGTGTGTTATTCCCAGAAATACCTGCCATTGTTGTTCCGCTGTCATCCCTGCTCGGTTATCTTTCCAGTCAACTTTGGCCATTTCTCCCTCATGGCTCCATAGTTCCCTTTGCTCAACTGTAATAACGACACCTCTGATTTACCCTTCTTCCTCTCAAATTGTAGATTAAAATTTATCATATTATGGTCACTACCTCCTTTACCTTGAGTTCCCTTATCAAATCCGGTTCATTACACAACACTAAATCCAGAATTGCCTTCTCCCTGTAGGCTCCAGTACAAGCTGCTCTAAGAATCCATCACAGAGGAACTCTACAATCCCTTTCTTGGGTCCAGTTCCAACCCGATTTTCCCAGTCTACCTGCATGTTGAAATCATCCATAACAACGGTAGCATTACCTTTGCGACATGCGAATTTTAACTCTTGATTCAACTCGCAGCCCATATCCAGGCTACTGTTTGGGGGCCTGTAGATAACTCCTATTAGGGTCTTCTTACCCTTAAAATTCCTCAGTTCTATCCATACTGACTCCACATCTCCTGATTCGATGTCACCCTTCGTTAGAGACTGAATTTCATTCCTCACCAACAGAGCTACCCCACCCCCTCTGCCCACCTGTCTGTCTTTTCGATAGGACGTATACCCTTGAATATTCAGTTTCCAGCCCTGGTCCTCTTGCTGCCAGTCTCTAATTCCTAATTCCCACAACATCATACTTGCCAATTTCTAACTGAGCCTCAAGCTCATCCACTTTATTTCTTATACTTTGCGCATTCATATACAACACTTTGACTTCGGTATTCACCTCCCCTCTCACAACGGTCACTCTTGGCTCTGACCTTACTCTTTTATCCCCTCTCGAACTTTCCTTCCCATTAATTCCCATTAATTAATTACATAAAGCAGAACTAACTGGACCATTATTTTGTGGTATTGGTGCTGCTTCGGATAATGGAGGAGTAGTGCTGGTCTGTGACTCATTATCAAGGTCAGGAGATCCACAGCACACAACTGAGTTATGGCATCTGAAACGCCTCTTCAAAGGGTATATATTTTTTAGAAAATACAGCAGCATTCCCTCGTAGAATCAGCAGGTGTGTGCGTGTGCACGCACTTGTAAAACACCTCTCTTCATCATCTCTCTCTCTCTCTCTCTCTCTCTCTCTCTCTCTCTCTCTCTCCTCTCCATCTCTCCCCCTCTCCCTCCCTGCTCCCCCTCTCTGAAACTTACCTGTTTTACACTTTAATTCTGCCCTCACCCTTTCTCTGTCTTTCTCATTATATCTCTTTCTGTTTCTAATTCTGTCCACCACTCTCATAGTCACACTTTGTCTCTCGCTTTTTCTCTCTTCTATTAGGCTCTATCTCTCTGTTTCTCCTAGTCTCACTCTTATCTTCCTTTATCTCTGCCTCCAATACCATTTCTTTCTCTGTCTCTCTCTGACAGGTAATGTTTTGAAGAATTCTCAATGTGGGCGATTTATCGCCTGTCTCGTAGCCTTATCTTGTGCTTCAGTTTAACCCCCATATGACTGATGCACTTCCTGAAAGGTTAAACTGTCAAAAAAAATCTGTCTTCCACCTCCACAGTCTCCGAAGGAACAATTTCTTACAAAGTGCGCGTTTGAAGAATATTCTGGTTGGGCTGTGCAGAAATTTCCATTTCTAAAAGAAGGACTTGCCTCAACCTCAGCAACCTCAGGACGACCCAAATGATTCATAGCGAATTAAATACCTTTTGAAGTGCAGTCACAAATGTAATGTGCAAAACGTAGCAGGCAGCTTGAGCATTGCAAGTTCCACTAAACTCCAGTCCAATGAACCATATAATCTGTACTCCTTATCCTGGTTGGGAAATAAATATTGCCCAGAATAACACTACACTCCCCCACCATAGTTTTTTCTCTCTGTTTTTCTTCCTCCTTTCTGATCCTTTCTTTTACTGTGAAATGTCAAATTGAGAGAGCAGGTGGGATCTTGATGTACTGCTGCACTCCAGATCTTAATACCCATGACAATAAACTAAACTAAACTAAACCAAAGCTTCCATGCCCCACAGCATAGTGCAGCGCTCCCTCAGTCCTGCGCCTTTGGCAGAGCAACATCAACCGTGTTGTTGCTGCACTGGGCTATCAGCTGGAACTTGTGCTCAAACTGATCTCTATCTGTGACCTAATGCCCCTGTCCCACTTAGGAGACCTGAACGGAAACCTCTGGAGACCTTGCGCCCCACCCAAGGTTTCCGTGAGATTCCCGGAGGTTTCCGTGAGGTTCCCAGAGGTTTTGGTCACTCTCCCTAATGGTCGAAAGTGGTTTCCGCGTAGTCGAGGCTTCTATGTTCCTGCGATTATTTCAACAAAACCAAAAGCGGCCTCGACTAAAAATAGGTTGCCGTTTGGTTGAAGCCAGTGGAGTGGGGTTGCTATTTACTTACAGGCAGTCGAAGGCAATCTCCTTCGCTGACCGGCCATTTTGATTGGCTCATTGGAGTTTTCAGCAAAGATCCTGTAGGATCTTTGGTTTTCAGGACCTAGAAGATCCGCTGGAAGGTAAAATGCCCGCTAACTTTATTAAACTTCTTAAAACTGTCTCCACTCCTTCTCCCCCCCTTCTCTCCCCTTCTCCCCCCTTCTCTCTCCTCTTCTCTCCCTTTCTCTCTCCCCTTCTCTTCCCCTTCTCTCTCCCTTTCTCTGTCCTTCTCTCCCCTTCTTTCCCCTTCTCTCCCTCCCTCTAAAGGACTTACAGTGTTCTGTGGCAGCCGTTTACCTTCCTCTTCATCGCGCAGACAGCGCTCCTCTGCTGTCCCTGGCCCCCACCTTCGCGATGTGTTTGTGTGTGTGTGTGTGCAGTCGGTAGCAAAGATCCTGTAGGATCTTTGGTCAGTAGATGCAGCTCACGCATCGGTCAAGGCTTTCCAGGCAAGTGACCAAAACCCCTGGCGACTCATGGAAACCTTGGGTGGGGCGCAAGGTCCCCAGAGGTTTCCGTTCAGGTTTCCTAAGTGGGACAGGGGCATAAGTGAGTCTGAAGAAGGGTCTCGTCCCAAAACGTCACCCATTCCTTCTCTCCAGAGAAGCTGCCTGTCCCGCTGAGTTACTCCAGCAATTTGTGTCTATCTTTGGTGTAAACGAGCATCTGCAGTTCCTTCCTACACTGGTGACCTAACTGGGTAAAATGCTATCATCACCCCCTCCTCAGGCAATTTCACATGCTGATTACATTGCAATGATTTAATGGGTTATTTACCATCCTGCTTAAAGTTGAGAATGTGAATGTTCTCGGCCAGTGCAGTAGTCTCAGTAAATTACACCTAGAAGAATCAGCACCTGCAGATGCTTGGTGCTTTGACATCACCAGGTTTTGTGCAGCAATAATGATAAATTGAACAATTTTCTTTTACCATCATTTTCTGTGGAAATGGAACATTGAGTTCTCTTCTAATTTTGATTCCTGACTTACACTGTGTGCTACTCTTCATTTAACTCTAGTTGTTTGTAAGATGCTAACACTGGGCTCGATGCTCTGAGAGAGTTCTGCACCTTCACTGGGAAATCTTCGGCAAGTATCGGAGAAGCAGCGGAGAGTCTGTCAGGAGTGAGTCCCCAATTTTAAATCCTTTCTCACTGAGTAACTTTGATCTCGGTAACACTTGTAGTAACTCCTGGCCCACTATCCAGGAATGATGTTAGTAATAGCAGATACCAGCCAACACACTCAGAGATCATTCATTTGTTGCGGAATGAGGAGCATCACGGACAGGACTATAGTTGTAGGCTCTCTGAGTAGAGAGCCTAGATGTTGTTGGAGCTACTCCAAAACCCTTGGTTTTGTGAACAACAAGACAGAGAATCTCAGAGAAAGGGAGGGAATTATAACTGTGCAAAGTTTTATAGGATATCATTTGCAGCGATACAGTTGGAACTAATAACTGCAGATGAAGGGAATCTGAAGCAAAAGCAGGTAGTGGGAGTGTTCAACAAGTCTGGCAGCATGTGTGGGCAGTCTGCGCATGTTTGGACCTTTGTCAGAACTGGAAATGTGAGGAGGCTAGAGTTTTACTTTGCAGAGAGGGCTGGGTGGAGAGGACAGGGAGTGTCTGAACTGCTGTGCAGTTAAGCTGTCAAGGTAACAATTACTTTAAAACTGGCAAATGAAACAAACATAATACAGAAACAAAAGTACCAGCATATCTGTGAAAAAGAGGGATTTACCTGAAATTAATAAACTCGGTATTATTTTGAATCAAAGATTTCCTAAAAAAAAACAAGTACTGGAGGAACTCAGTAGATCAGGCAGCATCTGTGGAGGGAACCTTCTTCAGAGTGAGACGTCCCAACCTGAAACATCATTTGTCATTCCTTCCAAAGATGCTGCCTGACCCATTTGAGTTCCTCCAGTACTAAGCTTTTTACTCAATATTCCAGCATCTGCAGTCTCTTTTGCCTCAAAACTTCCCTACTGTTACACTCCATACCCTTTGCAATAAAGGCAAACTTTCCATTTGTCTTCCAGGTTACTTGCCGTGCCTGCATGCTGTGTGAATAACCTCACATATTCCTACGTTATATTCCAGCTGACAACTTCTTGCCCACTCACATAACCTATCTATATCTTTTTGCTGGCTCAATGTGTCCCTTTAGAACTTGCTAGTCCTTATATCTTCCCTCTTCAGCAAGTCTGGCTACAGTATATTAGCTTTCTTCATCCAAGTCAATAATAAGGATTGGAAATGGTGGACTGATCCTTGCGGCACTCCACTGGTTACTGTTTGTCAATTGAAAGTGACACATTTATCTCGACTTTCTGTTTCCTGTCAGTTCGTCAATCCCCTTTCCAGGCCAGTATATTATCTCAAACACGTATACTGTCATGCTGTCAAAAACTATCTTGGCACCTTGTCAACATTCTTTTGGGAATCCAAATACACCACATCTACTGCTTCCCTTTATCTATCCTGTTCACTGAACTCAAAAACAAGTGTCCAATGCACTGTCTCTTTCATAAAACCACGTTGGCCTTGCTTTATTGGCTCATGTTTTTTAAATGTCCTGCTGTTGCTTCCGAGACTCCTGAATTTTCCCAATGACAGGCTTTAGCTAACTACATGTAGTTTCCTGATTTCTTTCCGCCTCCCTTCTTGAATAGTAGCATTACGGTTGCAGTTTTACGGCCCAGGTGCTCGTCTAAACACTTCTTAAATGCTGTCAGTGAACCAGCTTTTGGGTGTGAAAAAAACACAAAGTACTGGAAGAACTCAGCGGGTCAGGCAGCATCTGTGGAGGGAATGGACAGACGGCGTTTTGGCTTGGGCCCCTTCTTCAGATTGCATGTGAAAGTAGGGGATGTGTTCAATTCAGTTTTAGTTTATTGTCACATGTACCGAGGTACAGTGAAAAGCTTTTGTTGCATGCTAACTAGTCAGCGGAAAGACAATACATGATTACAGTCGAGTCATTAACAGTGTAGAGATACAAAATAAGGGAATAACATTTAATGCAAGATAAAGCCAGTAAAGTACGATCAAAGATAGTCCGAGGGTTACCAATGAGGTAGATAGTAGTTCAGGACTGCTCTTTAGTTGCGGTAGGATGGTTCAGTTGATGAACAATGGTTGCAGTGTGGATAGTGAGGAGCATAGCCTCTGGCTGCAACACAACATCATGAACTGGTAAGGAAAGCAGAAAAAAGGTAGATGGAATTTATTCCTGAAAAATGTTTTGAATGTTTGAGTTCCTCGGTGTCGAGTGGCAGCAGATCTTAGATTGTATTCCTTCTCCACAGAGCCTCTGCGTTTGCTGCACCATGCCTCGGTGCATCCCTCAGTGCAGCTCCTGCAGCGAATGCAAGGAAATGGGATCAGTTTAGATGATGGCCAGAACAGACAGTTGTCTGAAGGGCCTGTCTGTACTGTATGAGTCTATATGACAGTGGTGTGTGGTCACATTGAACTGCCGTGGTCCTGTGGTGAGGTTGCTACCTCCATGCTCCTGAGGAGAGAATTCCAGCAATGATAAAGGCCCAATGTTATTTTTCCAGTCTGGATAATGAGTAACCTGGAGGGAACCAGAAGGTGATAGTTCTTCATAAGTCATAGGAGCAGCATTAGGCCATTCGGCCCATCGAGTCTACTCCACCATTCAATCATGGCTGATCTATCTCTCTCAAGCCCTTTCTCCTGCCATCTCCCCATAATCCCTGACACCCTTACCAATCAAGAACATTTCAATCTCCACCTTAAACACACCCAATGTCTTGACCTCCACAGTCATGTGTGGCAATGAATTCCACAGATTTACCACCCTCTTATTGAAGAATTTCCTCCTCATCTCCTTTCTACAGGTACGTCCTTTTATTCTGAGGCTGTACACTCTGGTCCGAAACTTTCCCATTAGTAGAAACATCCTCACCACATCCACTCTCATCCACATCCACTAGGCATTTCACTATTCGGTAAGTTTGACTGAGGTCCCTCATAAACATACCTCTTGTAACCTCAAGTGAGCAGTGCCATCAAATGCTCAACATACGTTAACCCAATCACCCCGTGATAGTGTTCCCATAGCACTGCCATTGTCCATCTTGGTGCCACACTTCAGAGTTTTGGTTGAAGAGTTTTGGATTGCAGATGAAATTGAACTACATTTATCAATGAATGTCCACTTTGTGATGAAGGAAGGCCATTGATGAAACAAGGCAGCATGGTTGGGCTCAGGATCTTGCTCTCTGGAACCCCTGCTGTAATGTCCTATGTGAT
>CM075984.1:25954656-26029516 GCA_038087875.1 Malacoraja senta
ATGAAGCCAATTTGCTATCCATTCAGCTATCTCTCCTTGGATCCCGCTGTAGATGTATACAACATCTACAGCTCTCATCGACCTTTTTGGTCATGTCCTCAAAAAACTCAATCAGATTTGTGAAAAAACTTTTGTGTGCTATTCAGTAAAATCATACTATACATGTACAATTAAGCCATACACAAGTACAGCAGGTTGTGCAAAAGGAAAAAAAAGCAGAGCTCTGAATATAGCGTTACAGAGTTTGTGTTACAGCTACAAAGTACAGAAAAGAAATGCAAGGGGCAATGAGGTAGGATGGGAGATTGAGACAATACCTGTAGCTTATGAGAGGGCCGTTCGGCAGTTTGATAACTGCAGGGAAGAAGACTTACTAAATCTGAATATACCGAGTTACCTTTTCAAAAAATTCAGTCAAGCTGGTGGGACTGGATTTCCCACAAATAAAGCTATGCTGTCAATCCCTAATCAATTAGTCTTAAGTGTTGATAAATCCTGTCCCTTTGAATTTTTAAATCATTTCTTTAGCACTGACATAAAACTCACTGGCCTGTAGTTATTTAGCTTATTCCTGCTATTCCTCTTGAACAAAGAAAGAACATTTGCTATTATCCAGTCATCTGGTATCCAGGGCCTCTACCATAAAACCTCAAAAAATCATTATTTCAACCAACTGTGGACAAATTCTCCCCATCTTGAATTGGAAATATATCCTTTATTGTTACTGAACCAAAATTATATAATAACCTTAAAATCACTGCAGCAATTCAAAATAACATAAGATTTTCTCTTTCATCACATTTACTAGACAGTCGAAGAATAGTAAAAGTTTGTTCGCTTATTGAAAAGAAGATACAACACCTTTGAATACCAGATAGAAATCCTCATTCTTTCTCCTTATCAGGCTTTACAATTCACCTCCTCAGGTTTATCAAGGTGTAAAGCCAGTTCCTTCTCCTCATTCTTATGCTTTCCCGTCTGCTTCAGTATGCCTGCTTTATTGGGTGAATCTGCAGGCAGCAGTGACCGTCAAATCCGTCTCCAAACAGCTCTTCCCACCAATCTACCCAATTGTGGGAAGGTAGGTGGCAAGATGGACCTCGTAACTCTGGTACATGACCCATTGCACATGCTGTTTATGAAATCTCTACTTCGTATTGGCGATAGTTTGCTAAATAGTTCCATTGTCATCACCAACATGCTGTCCACTTCTCCCTAAATTTTGCCATGTCCATTTTTCAGTGATAACTTTTAGAAATAATTTCCTGCATCTACTAGCATTGTTTTGTCTTTTCATACAGGGCAGGCAAACTACATGAATTAGAATTCAGTATTTCAGTAAGCATAATTTGTAGAATCTGGTCCATTTAGCCATTGTTATTTCTTACAATTGATATTAAATGTTGTCATTGCCTGCATCCAAAACCCAGAAATTAATATTTAAAAATGCCTTTTTGCTCAGCTGCTTAACAATGTAAAAAGAAAGGTTGGGTGGGTTTGCCTTCTATCATTTAACATGTCTGTTCACCATGATGCAGGTAGTCTCTTAATTGTATTTGGGCTGCTACCATTTGTACAATTACAAACCACAGAGTTTTTAATGTTTTGTGCAGAAATGTTGATCTTTTCTATCTAAAGGCCTTTTTTGAAGAAAAAAGTTTGATTTTTTTTTTAACCTTGTGAACATTTTGGCTTTTAAGTCTTGAAAACACAAATACAAAATGCCATAAAAATTGCAAATGTAACTGAATTATTTCTGTATGGTAATGTGTTGTTTTTGTTTGTTTTATCAGCATGAGTGAGAGTGGAAGCACCCAGGGCTTGTCGCAGCCCTCCACACAGACCACCCAGTATTTGCGAGCAGATACACCCAACAATGCAACACCTGTCACTAGTAAGGATTTTATTTGGATAATGAGAGAACTACATAATTGTTTCATTTATTATTAAAATATAGAACACTACAGCACTGGAACATGCCCTTCGGCCCACAATGTTTTTGCCGAACATGATGCCTAGCTGAACTGATGTCATCTGCCTGCACATGATCCGTTTCCCTCTATTCCCTGCGCTTCCATGTACCTCTCTAGAAGCCTCTTAAAAGCCACTATCGAATCTCCGTGATCCACCCTCTCTGGCAATGCGTTCTAGGTCCCCACCACCCTCTGTGTACTTCATTAAATCTGCCCCTCTCACCTTATATTGCCCTCTTGTATTGGACATTTCCACCCTGGGTAAAAGGTTTTGGCTGTCTACGCTATATATACCTCACATAACTTTATATACTTCAATCAACTCTCCCCACAACCTCCAACTTTCTAGAGAAAACATTCCAAGTGTATCCAACCTCTTCCTGTAGCTGAAACTCTCTAATTCAGGTGGCATTTTGGTAAACCACCTCTGCACCCTCTCCAAAGCCTTGACATAGTTCCTGTAATGGAGCGACCAGAAATGCACACAATGCTCCTATTTTAGCTTAATCAAAGTCCTAAAACGATGCATTATGACTTCCTCTTATCTTCAATGCCCCTAGAAACGAAGGCATGGGTGACGTTTCAAGTCGAGACCCTTCTTCAGACTAGTCAGGTGAAAGAGAAAACGAGAGATATAGACGATGATGTAGAGAGAGATAAAGAACAACGAATGATGCAAAAACGTAACGATGATAAAGGAAATGGGCCATTTTTAGCTCTTTGGGTGAAAATGAGAAGCTGGTGCGACTTGGGTGGGGGAGGGATGGAGAGAGGGAATGTCGGGGTTACTTCAAGTTAGAGAAATCAATATTCATACCACTGGGCTGTAAGCTGCCCAAGCGAAATATGGGATGCTGTTCATCCAATTTGCGCTTAGTCTCACCCAGACAATGGAGGAGACCTAGGACAGAAAGGTCAGTGTGGGAATGGGAAGGAGAATTAAAGGGTTTAGCACTTCACTTGCACCTCTTCCAACCTCATCTACTGTATCCGTTGTTCAAGATGTGGACTCTTGTACATCAGCGACACCAAACGAAGACTGGGCGATTGTTTCGCTGAACACCTTCACTCAGTCTGCCTGGACACTTTAATTCTCCTTCCCATTCCCAGCATCTGCAGTTCCTTCCTACACATATATCCTCTGGTGCCATCAGCAAATTTGCCAACCCATCTACATTGACGTCTCGATCTTTTGGATTATTATGGATTAAGTTAATCATACAGAGTCAACTATCAGCCTAGTTTTGAAGTATAGGTTTGATATCTGTGTTCCTATTTGTAAAACACTCATGCTCAAATCACCTATCCATGCTCACCAGAGATGCTGCCTGGTCTGCTGAGTTATTCCAGTACTTTTGAGTTTTTTTTAATAAACCAGCATGTGCTGTTCCTTGTTTCTACAATCTCATACTCATTAGGTTATGCATTGGAGATACAAGAAATTGCAGATGCTGTAACTGAATTTAAAAAAAAACTGCTGGAGGAGCTCAGCAGGTTAGGCAGCATCTGTGGAAGGAAATGAACAGTTGAAGTTTCCCGTCAAATCAATGGACTGACCTGCTCAGTCCCTCAAACACTTCGTATTTTAGTTTAATTCTTGACAGTAATTGTCCCTGTATCCCATAGTGGTTAAAATTATGGGTTAGAGCATTTCTTTATAAAGAGAGACTCGATAGACTAAGGCAGCACAGTGGAATCCCCAAAGCATAGAAAGCTATGGATTGGGTATTAGTACATGGAGGTAGTCGATAGGGACTTGATGGTGCGGATGAACAGGGTGGGCTGAAGGGCCTGTTACTGTGCTGTGTAGCTCCATGGATCTGACACTGCTCCAGTGGCTTGTACATACTAATGTTTTAATGTTCCATGTGCCTAAGATACTCCTGCTGTGGAGAAGGGGGGAATTTGTCAACATTTTAAAATAAGCTTTCCCCTGTGATTGCAACAGTCAGAGTAAGAAAGCATTAGTATTTGCGACTAGCTCGCACTCCATTGATACCATATGTCTTAGATTTAATTTATGTAGTAATCTTAGCTAGCCTTAGCTAGGAACATTGTGATCCGTGAGTGATTCACATCAGTTTACAGTTGATGATCATACCCAGGATGCCCTGATAACAAAGGTTGAAGAGTAAGAATAAAAATATCATGGAACATTGGACTTTGAATAGTGCAGCTCAAGACTGTTGAACATGATGCCCAATTAAACTAATCCATTCTGTCTGCACATGATGCATATCCTTCCATTCCATGTGCATATCGAATAGCCTCTTAAAGGCCACTGTCGCCATATCATTACCCCTCACTCATAAGACCCCAGCCAAATGCAAAACTAATTAGTGAAAGGCAAGGCAGCAGGTCGGACGGATACTGATCAGAAAAGGATAAGGCAGATACTCTGAGATGGGTTTTTTCTGCATGCTCAGGCTGGTGACACATCACTCTTGCCAAATCTGATCTGCAGGGTGGACACGGTTGAGGAAGGCATTTGGCATGCTTATATTCATTGGACTCGTATTGGATTCATATTGAGCACAAGAATTGGGATGTCATGTTACAACTCTGCATGATGTTGGTGAAACCGCATTTGGAGTATTGTATGAGTGACTGACATTGTTTTGTCTTTTCATTCAGGCAGGCAGGCAAACTACACGAGTTAGAATTCAGTATTTCAGTAAGCATAATTTGTAGAATCTGTCATTTAGCCATTGTTATTTCTTACAGTTCATATTAAATGTTGTCAATGCCTGCATCCAAAATCCAAAAATGACTTAAAAAATGTCTCCTTGCTCAGCAGCTCGTGAATTTTATGCATTGGGCTTATTCTGGCGGGCCAGTCTTGGCTTTGAGGAGAAAGCGCGGGCGGTCTCGGGCTGGTCCCAGCAGCTCACTCATGCCTTGAAAGGTGGTGTTGGGAGTCTCGGGCTTGTCCTGGTAGCTCGGTCGAAGTCTCAAAGAGGAGGCTCTGGTGGTCTTGGGCTTTTCCTGGCAGCTCCGACCTGGCCTCTGAGGTTCTGACGGTCTTGGGCTTATCCTGGTGGCTCACTCTTTGCACTCCATGTGGGGGCGCCGTCCCTTGTTGTCTGTGGGCAGGTGAGGATATGCTGGTGGTCTGAGGCTTGCCCCAGCAGTGTGTTTTGGACTCCAGGAGGAGACGCTGGTGGTTATGGATTTTTCCTCCAAGCCTGCTTTTGTGTAAAAATGCATTGTTAAAAGAAAAATAAATGATTATAACACAACTTTCTGTCCTTGCAGGAAGTGATTTGAAGGAACTTTCTGGGGGTAATCCTGAAGAAGAAAGACAAAATGGTATCACCCAAGTTTCCAAAAAGTCAGGTTAGCATCATCATTAACAGTGACTTTACAGAGCACATTGTATTTAAGGTGCTAAGAAAGTTCTATGGAGATGCAAAAGTGGTTTTACTCTGAATTCATATCCCAATCAACAGTTTGGAAATTGCTCAGTAGCCATTAATTTTACTGCTGTTTTTTGCTTTATACCAATTTTGTTTCTGTGATGACTGATGCAAAATATTTATTTAATGTGTCTGTCATTTCCCTTTTCTACTTTACTAAATGACTGTTACTGCTCTAAGAGGAATAAATAGAAATAACATCCAACAGTCTGGGAAATCTGAGGCACTACCACCAAAGTCCAAAAGTGCTGGTCTGTTGTTCTCCTGTACTTTTGGATTCATGTGAAGAGAGGCGAAGAGATTGAATGGGTGTCTTTTTGGGCACAGGAGGAGGGGGTTGGGGTGCGATGCGCAGAGGGGATGGGGTGGGTGATGGGCAGAGGGGATGGGGTGGGTGATGGGCAGAGGGGATGGGGTGGGTGATGGGGTGGGTGATGGGCAGAGGGGATGGGGTGGGTGATGGGCAGAGGGGATGGGGTGGGTGATGGGGTGGGTGATGGGCAGAGGGGATGGGGTGGGTGATGGGCAGAGGGGATGGGGTGCGATGGGCAGAGGGGATGGGGTGCGATGGACAGGGGTCTGGGTGGGGGTGAAGGGATTGGGGTCTCCGTGGGTAGTTTTGGTGGGTGGTTGGGGAGTCGTGGTGGACGGAAGGGTCGGGGATCTTGGCACATGGAGGGGACTCTGGTACCTTGGTGGGCGGAAGGGGTTGGGAGTCTCGGTGGAAGAAGCGGGCTGGGGATTGAGTGTACGGAGTGGATTGAGGTGCCTGGTGGACAGTGGGTTGGGGCTGGGGATTGGTGAGCCAGGATAGGTGGCGGTGTTCGGGGTTCTCAGTGGACAGTGGTGTCTGGGGGCCTCAGTGGGTGGAGAGGGTTGTGGGTCTCAGTGGGGAGTGGAGGGAGGGGGTCTTGGTGGGCAGAGGGGAGTCTGGGTGGACGGAGGGGGTTGGTAGTCTCGGTGGGCGGAGGAGTTGTCGGTGGGCAGAATGGGATGGGGGTCAATGGGCGGATTAGGTCTTGGTGGGCGGTGTGGCTGGTGGTCTTGATGGGCAAAGGGGCTCGGTGGGCAAAAGGGTTGGGGCTCTAGGGAGATGAGGGGGTTGGGGATCTCAGGTGATGGAGGGTGTTTACATCTCTGTGGACAAATGGGGCTGTTAGTCTTGGTAGGCAGAGTAGAATGATGATCTCTGGACTGAGGAGGTTGAAGATTATTGTGAGTGGACGAGTTGAGGATCTTTGTGGGCTCACAGGTTGGGGATCTCTGTGGGTGCACAGGTTGGGGGTGTCTGTGGGTGAGTGGGTTGAGGGTCTCTGGGTGAGTCGCAATAGACAATAGGTGCAGGAGTATTTGGCCCTTCGAGCCAGCACCGCCATTCACTGTGATCAAGGCTGATCATCCCCAATCAGTATCCCGTTCCTGCCTTCTCCCCATATCCCCTGACTCTGCTACTTTTAAGAGCCCTATCTAGCTGAAAACCTGCCTCCACCACCCTCTGAGGCAGAGAATTCCACAGACTCACCACTCTCTGTGAGAAAAAGTGTTTCCTCGTCTCCGTTCTAAATGGCTTATTCCTTATTCTTAAACTGTGGCCCCTGGTTCTGGACTCCCCCAACATCGGGAACATGTTTCCTGCCTCTAGCGTGTACAAGCCCTAACAAGTGGGTTGAGGGTCTCTGGGTGCGTGGGTTCGGGGCCTCTGTGGGTGCGTGGGTTGAGGATCTTTGAGCGCGATGCAAATTGATTGCTGACAGTGACCATGCTTCATAGTTCTGATAGTCATGCTTCATCTTTACGTAATCTTATTTGTTGTGATGTACTTTGGGGCTTCCCAAGGTTGTGCAAAACGGCCTAACATTATTTGTTTATTTTTCTCTTATGTATTTGAAGCTGCTTTCCTCATGCATGGTATATGCTGCAATTTATCACTAATCCTACAGTTACGCACTTTTGAGTTTTGAACAAGGTCAATATATGTTGGAAATTGGTTTTCACTTTTTCTTTCCAGGTTACCCAACACTTCGGATAGAAAAGAATGATCTCAAAAGTGTCACATTAGCAGAGGCAAAAGCTAAAGTGAAGGACATAGCTATCTCCAGAGAGAGGGTCACTCTCAAAGAAGTTCTTCAAGAAGGTGAAGATTGCAGCAAAAGTTTTAAAGTTTTAAAATTATTTAACTTTTCAACCCTACACTTTTCTGTTCTGAGATGACTGGGTAATTTCAGAAAACAAGACTGACTCTTAAAGGCCTGTCTTACGAGTCTGCGGTCATTGGCGGCGAAACAGGAAGAATCTACCGCTCCTAGGCCGCCACAGACCGCGCACTCGGTCAAACGCACAATTCCGTGGCCGTGCGGCGTTGTTCCCAACACCGCACGGTGCTAAAAAAAAACCAACACTGTCCAAAACAATGTTCTTACCGCACAGCCGCCACCAGCGTGGCACGAGTGCGGCACGGCCGCCGCCACAGCCGCCGCCAGTGCGGCACGAGCGCCGCGAGTCCAAATTTCACCGCCACAGCCTCCGCCAGTGAGGCACGTGTGCGGCACGGCTGCCGCCACAGCCGCCGCCAGTGAGGTACGTGTGCGCCACAGCCGCCGCCAGTGATGTACGTGTGCGGCACGGCCGCCGCCACAGCCGCCGCCAGTGAGGTACGTGTGCGCCACCGCCCCGCGATCCGAAAGCCGAAACAGCAAGCTCGTGGAACCGGCCGTACTTGGCCCCCCGCGCAGCATCCGTGCGGCGCTCTCATGGTTGCCGTGCGGTCCCCTCTTCCGGCGATGCCGCGCTTCACCGCCAACGACCGCAAACCCGTGGGACAGAGCCTTTACTTTCTTGATGAAGGTAAGGCAGTGGAGGTTGTCCAGATGGATTTTAGCAAGGCATTTGATAATGTCCTTCATGGTAGTCTAATCCAGAAGATTAAGGTGCATGCGATTAACAGTGACTTCGTAATTTAGATTCAGAACTCACTTTGTCATGGAAGACCGGGTATTGATGGAATAGTGTTACTCTCCTGAAGGTCTGTGACCATGGTGTTCCACAGAGACGTACATGTGTGTGTGTGTGTCCCAGGTTATTGAGGGAGGCAAGAGAGAATCGACGCCTTGAAGAAGATCTTAGTTTCTTCTCTAGCCTCAGGTGAGGTCCCGGATGGGATGTTGTATGCATGTATTTTAGTAAGACTTTTAATAAGGTCCCTTGCGTTAGGCTGATCCAGAAGATTAACATGTACCCGATTCATGGTGACTTGTTCGTATAGATTCAGAACTGATTTATTTATAGAAGGCAGCGGGTCGTGGTGGAAGGTTAGATAATCTGGCTGGAGATCTGTAACCAGTGGAGTTCCGTAGGGATCTGTGCTGGGACCTCTGCAGTTTGTGATAAATATGTAAATGACTTAGACGTAAATGTAGATTAGTTGCTGAATAAGTTTGCTGACAACAGCATTTGGACTATTGTGTGCAGTTATGGTTGCCCCTTGACAGGTAAGATGTGGAGGCTTTAGAGCGTGTGCAGACAAGGTTTACCAGCTGCTTGGATTGGAGGGTTTCAACTACAGGAAGTGGTTGGATAGACTTGCATTGTTTTTTCTGGAACGTTGGTGTTTCAAGAGATTTGATAAAAGTATAAAACATTATGAGAGACACAAATAGGGTAGACAGTCAGCAACATGTTTTCCAGGGTGGAAATGTCCAACACTGGAGGGCATAGCTCAAATCTAAGAGGGAGAAAGTTTAATGGAGATGTGTGGGCCAAGTTTTTTTTTTCTATGCAGTGAATAGTGGATGCCAAGAATGCATTGCTAGGTGGAGGCAGGTACAACAGTGGCATTCAAGAGGCTTTTAGATATGCATACACAAATGCAGGGAAAATAGAGATATGTACAGGCATGAGATCAGTTTAACTTGGCATCATGTTAGGCACAGACTTTGGTTCCTGTGCTGTACTATTCTGTTATATTCGGTGATGATAGGCAAATGGTTGGGACAAAGGCCAGAGATGAAAAAACAAAAGATGGGAGATAAAAGGAATAAGAGTTACGAAATGTGCAGCCAGAGAAAGGGATGTATGGGGAGGGGGGGGAGGGGGGGGAGAGAAAAGGGAGGGATGGGAGCTCTGAGAGGTTACCTAAAATTGGGGAATTCAATGTTCATATCATTGGGTTGTAAGGTACCCAAGTGTAATATAAGGTGTTGTTCCTCCAGTTTGTGTATGGCCTCACTCTAGCAATGGAAAAGGCCCAGGACAGAATGGACAATAAGGGAATGGGCAGGGGAGTTAAAATGGTTAGCAACCAGGGAATCCAGTAGGCCTTGGTGGACCAATCGCAAGTGTTGCCGTATCTTTCCACTCCTACATCTCAACGAATTCCTTCTTCTTTTTCAACTCTGGCCTTTGTCCATCCATCTGCTGAATAACCCCCCCCCCACCCCCACCCCCACCTGTCTTCACATCTCACCTACCACGTTTTGTCCTGCTCCTGCTCCTCTTCTCTTCCAGTTTTCTTCCCCCACAATCATTCTGACGAAGGGTCCAGATCCGAAGCGTCACCTATCCATGTTCTCCACGCATGCTGCATGACCTGCTGAGTTACTCCAGCATTTTGACTTTTCAGCAAAATAGATCTTGTATAGATTTTGAAAGTTAAATCTGAAGTGTAAATGAACAAGCTTGATGGCTTTCCATACAATATTTGGTTAATTTTGTGTTTCAGGTACATTTGGTCGTATCTTTCTTGGGATTTTAATTGATGAGAAAGATCCAAGTAAAGAAAAATATGTTTTTACTAAAGCAGTAAAAGGTAAGTAATCATATAGTAAATATTGTACCTAATTGAATACACAGCTCTGGTCGACTAACTGTCTCCACCTCAAAACTTTGTTTTTTGGCCTTATTAATGTGTTGGTATTTTTAATGTACTTTTCATCTATTCCTAGTTCCCTTTGCTCCTTTATCCAGTTTAGATTTTTATTTTTCTATTCCAATGTATGCGGCTTCTTCATTCAGCCATGCAACATTGCAAGCTAATCGGCAAGAAAATGACGTTGCTATTTAATATGTCCCTGCACTTCATTCGGTTTCAACTGAATCTCAGGGTTTTATCAGTCTTCCATCCTGTGTCTGGTTTTGTGTGATTCCTGCCACTAATCTCTTGACTTCTGATTATTTTAAGTTAGATATGAATCTAATGTGCAGTACTTTATCAAAGGGTTTTTCAAAATTTACGTTTAGTTTATTATTCTTGTCCGTTCTTCCTGTTGTTTCCAAGAATTAAGTGTTTGGTAAACATTAAGGTGCTGATAACTGCCTTTTCAGGCATGTTTCTTGGAATTTCTAAGTAATGACTCCCTTACATTTCCTCATGCTGTCAGTGGCAGCGGTTTTATTTCCATCTGCCTTTTTAAATAATTCCATTAATGGTGTTAAATATATCTGAGAGGCATAGAGCTGTACAATACAGAAGCAGGCCTTTTGGCCCACCTTATACAAGCGAACCAAGTTGGCATATTGGGCTAGTCCCATTTATCTGCATTTGGCCCATATTCATATAAACCACTAATATCCAAATAGCTGTCCAAATGTCTTTTAAAAGTCATAATCAGTGAGCAACTGACAACAAGAACAAAAGATTGGGACTTTCAAAAGTCAACAGCCAGTAAACAACCACCAAAAAAACGAGGCTCATTCAGTTTTTGCAACTGAAAGGAGAAGGAGCTCAGAATATTAAAAAGGTTAGCGGCTCAAAGTCATAATCAGTGAATAGGATTTATTTAAAAGTCAGCAGCCAATTAATGAGACACATTCAGTTTTGAAGCTGAAAACAGTTTGCATCCTGGATTGAGTGCTCCTAGTGGGTACGTAAAACAGAGGCAGACACTAGTGGAGAGGCCTGTTAGGACCAGCTGTGCAGAGGTGCAAGTGCAGTGCAGAGAGTAAGTGTGAGGTTTTAGCTTGAGAGGATGATTGCAGGATAAGGTATGGACTGTTTTTTTGTCTTCCGTTCATGAATCTTCCCTGGTTTATTGCAGCAAAGATTGTAGTTAGGGTAGTGGCATGCTCCCCCTGGAGGACATGGGAGGTCAGGGAGACTTCCAGTGTCCCAGAGAACTACTCCAGTGTGAGGTGTGTCCAGTTGCAGCTTCTTACAGGCCATGGGCGGAAATCCTGGGGGGGGGGGGGGGGCATGTCCCCCCCCCAAGTTTTGAGATGGGGGACAATCCCCCCCCATCCCATGTTTTGTAATCCGAATTTTAAAACTCGGTGGAAAAAAAAATCTATTAAAAATCTCCGCTTTCCGTGAGACAGTGGGGGTGGGACTGATGATCGAGGGTGCCGATTGGACGAGAGTGACGTCGGTCAGCATGCAGTGGGGGGGGGGGGAGGACATGATGATTCAGCGCGATGATTGGAGGAGGGAGGTGTCGGTCAGAGGTGGAAATAGGGGGGGTGGGACTGAGGATCGAGCGCGGTGATTGGAGGATGGAGGTGTCCTGGTGGAGCAAAGATCACAGAGCGGAGCTTGAATCTGCCCGTTCGCGGGGCTTTTCATCGCCCGGCGTGGCTTAAAATCGGCCGTGGGATCTTTCACCGCTGTCAAGTTGCTGCGTCGAGGTGATCGAGGCTCCCGATGTTGAAGCCCCCGCCAGGCAATGAAAGGCCCCGCAAACGGGCCGATTGAAGCCCCACGATTCGGGGCGGACGGAGCTACTGTTGCTGGAGTTAGGAGTCACCAACCAGGTCAGCTCCCGATGTTACCGTACACATGGTCCACGGCTGAAGCCTCCAAAGCCTTGCTTGCCTGTGTGTGCGCATGCTGACCGCCGTCTCTAAGAAATTGTGTGTCCCACCATGTTTTGATAGCGATTTCTGCCCCTGTTACAGGCTGCATTTGAGAACTGGAGCAGCAGCTGGATGATATCCAGATCATCCGCTGGGTGACCTCTGGATCATCCAGGAGACTGTCATAGATAGGAGTTACAGTGAGGTCATAACACCAAGGGTACTGGCAGAAAGTAGATGGGTGACCACCAGGAAAAGGAATAGACAGAGTGCCTTACCGAAGGCTCCCGCCCTCAAATGTCACCCATCCATCTTCTCTAGACATGCTGCCTGCTGCTGTGTTTTGTGCCTTTTTTTGTAAACCAGCATCTGCAGTTCCTTGTGTCTCCATGAAGGCGAGGGAACTTGGGCCAGTCAATGAGGATGTCAGGAGGACGGTCCGTATAACGGTCAAGTAGGTGCTGGATGTCCTCGGACATATGAAGGTAGATAAATTTCCCGGGCCTGATCAGATGTATTGAAGGATGCTGTGGGAAGCTAGAGAAAAAATTGGGGGGCTCCTGGCTGCGATATATGAATCATTGTTAGACTCTAGTGAGGTGCCGGATGACTGGAGTGTGGCTGATGCTGTGTCTTTATTTAAGAAGAACTTCAAGGCCAAGCCTGGGAACTAGACGAGTGAGCCTAACTTAAGTTATTAGAGAGGATTCTGAGGGATAAGATGTGAATGCATATGGACAGATAGGCTGATTAGGCATAGTCAGCCTGGTTTTGTACATGGGAAATCGTGTCATGAATTTGAGCTTTTTTGAAGAGGTAACCAAAAAAGGTTGACGATGGCAAGGGTGTAGTCGTTGTCCATATGGACTTCAGCGAGGCTTTTGATAAGGTTCCATCTGGTAGGCTGCTCTCTAAGGTCAGATCATATAGGATCTGGGGAGAGCTAGCAAACTGGATAAAAAATTAGTTTCATGGAAGGAAACAGAGTGGTGGTGGTAAGATGTTTTTTGGACCGGATGCCTGTGTCAAGTGGTGTGCCTCGGGGATCGGTGCTGGGCCCAATGCTGCTTGTGGTTTATTTCAACAAATTTGGATGACAATGCACAAGGCATGATGAGTACATTTGCAAATGACATTAAAGTGGGTGGTATTGTAGATAGCGAAGATGGTTTTAAAAATTGCAGCATTAGACAATAGACAATGTAAATAGACAATAGTTGGCCTTTATAACAAGAGGAGTTGAGTATTTGAGCAAAGAGGTCTATCTGCAGTTGTATAAGGCCCTAGTGAGACCACACCTGGCGTATTGTGGTCCCCTAATTTGAGGAAGGACATTCTTACTATTGAGGGAGTGCAGCATAGGTTTACAAGGTTAATTCCCGGGATGGCGGGACTGTCATATGCTGAGAGAATGGAGCGGCTGGGCTTGTATACTCTGGATTTAGAAGGATGAGAGGGGATCTTATTGAAACATAAGATTATTAAGGGTTTGGACACGCTAGAGGCAGGAAACATGTTCCCAATGTTGGGGGAATCCAAAACCAGGGGCCACAGTTTAAGAATAAGGCATAAGCCATTTAGAATGGAGATGAGGAAACACTTTTTCTCTCAGAGAGTTGTGAGTCTGTGGACTTCTCTGCCTCAGAGGGTGGTGGAGGCCAGTTCTCTGGATACTTTCAAGAGTGAGCTAGATTGGGCTCTTAAAGATAGTGGAGTCAGGGGATATAGGGAGAAGGCAGAAACGGGGTACTGATTGGGGATGATCAGCCATGATCACGTTGAATGGTGGTGCTGGCTTGAAGTGCCGAATGGCCTACTCCTGCACCTATTGTCTATCTGCTTCTTCGTCCATGCTTTGCATTCCTTGCTGAGATCATATGGTTCGTGTCCATACTTCTAACATGTCCTCCGATTTATACCAATTACCTAAATTAGACTAAAGAAAGACCTCGGAAGGTCCATCTGTCTCCTCGGATTCTGGTGAACTTCTACCGCTGCACCATCGAGAGCATCCTTACCAACTGCATCACAGTATGGTATGGCAACTGCTCTGTCTCCGACCGGAAAGCACTGCAGAGGGTGGTGAAAATTGCCCAACGCATCACCGGTTCCTCACTCCCCACCATTGAGTCTGTCCAAAGCAAGCGTTGTCTGCGAAGGGCGCTCAGCATCGCCAAGGACTGCTCTCACCCCAACCACAGACTGTTTACCCTCCTACCATCCGGGAGGCGCTACAGGTCTCTCCGTTGCCGGACCAGCAGGTCCAGGAACAGCTTCTTCCCTGCGGCGGTTACACTACTCAACACTGTACCTCGGTGACTGCCAATCACACACCCCCCCCCCCGGACACTCCTCCCACCAGGATTTATTAGATTAGATTTATTTATTTACTGCTCATATTTATGTCGCTCTTCTAGGGAGATGCTAACTGCATTTCGTTGTCTCTGTACTGTACACTGCACAATGACAATAAAGTTGAATCTGAATCTGAATCTGAATCTTACCTCCTCAATCCCCATGGAGTGGCTATCTACTAAAACAAAATTATTATTCCCTTGACAAGAACTGCAATATTTGATTATTTGCTGTTGTGCTGCTTGCAAAATTGTCGCCACGGAATGGCAGATAGAATGTAGTTCTGACAAGTGTGAAGTGGTGCATTTTGATAAGTTAAACTAGGGCAGAACATACACAGTAAATGACAGGAACCTGGGGAGTGTTATTAAACATGAGACTGAGTGGTAAAAGTGGTAACAGGTAGACAAGATTGTGAAGAAAGCATCTGGCGTGCTTGCCTTCATTGGACGGAGCATTGAGTACAAGAGT
Source organism: Malacoraja senta (assembly GCA_038087875.1). Taxonomy (NCBI): domain Eukaryota; kingdom Metazoa; phylum Chordata; class Chondrichthyes; order Rajiformes; family Rajidae; genus Malacoraja; species Malacoraja senta. The sequence continues at coordinate 25,969,655 of CM075984.1, forward strand.
TGGAACGTCATGTTACAGCTGTACAAGATCTTGGTGCCGTTGCACCGAAATACTGTGCGCAGTTTGGGTTACTGCATTATTGGAAGGATGTGATTAAATTAGAGCTGGTGCCGATTCACAAGGATGTTGCTGGGAATGGAGGACTTGCATTATAAGCAGAAACTGGATTGGCTAGGACTGTTTCCCCTGTAGCAGAGGAGGCTGAAGGGTGACATGTATAGTGGTTTATAAAATCATGAGTGGCATAGATAAGAGGGATGGACACTGTCTTTTCCTGTGAATTGGGAGTCTAAAACTAAAGGGCAAAGATTTAATGTGAGCCATACAACAGTACAACATAGGAAACTGGTCCCTCGGCCCAGCTCGTTCTTGTTGATCAAGGTGCCTAACTGAGTAAGTGAAACTTGCCTGTGTCTGCTTCATATCCCTTCAAACCTTTCCTGTCTATGTACCTATCCAAGTGTTTTTTAAATGCCATAATTATACCTACCTCTACCAATTCCTCTGAGAGGGAGGATTTAAAGGGGACATGAGGGCAAGTTTACCCCAGTTGCCAAAGGAAGTGGTAGCACAGAGTACAATTATAATGTTTGAAAAACATTTGGACTAGCTCTAATAGGTACTTTGGTTGGCATGGGTGATTTTGGCCAGAGAGCATGTTTTCATGGCATAATTGTGACTATTCAAGTCCTCTTGAAGAATGCCACGAGGTATTTGGAAATAAGATTGTTGAGTTTTAAAGAGATCTGTAATTGATTTGATCTGTAGAGGCAAATTACAACACTATTAGGCAGGAGCTCAGGAGCATACATTGGGAGCAGTTGTTATTGGGTAATGTTTAAGTTAAATGGTATTAATAGTGATTTGGTGTTGTAGAACTGAGATACCTAGGAGTACCAGTACATAGTTCCTTGAGGTGGCACTACGTGGACAGGATAGTGAAGAGAGCATTTGGCAGGCTTGCCTTCAGTCTGGGCATAGGGCTCGGTAGTTGCGACATTGTATTGTATATTGTATATCTTTATTGTCATTTCCTGAGTATTCACATACCCAGAGGAAACAAAAAAACGTTCCTCAACCAGTGTCCATTTCAGTGTGCAGTAAAAAATAAATAGAAGTAAAAATACATATATCATGAACAAATTAACACTCTACTCAACATCAACAGGCATTCCGATCGGCAGCGGCACGACAGTGGCTCTGCTGCCGTGTGTCCAGGTTGGTGGTTGGTGCCTCATATGACATCATATTGTAACTGTACAAGTTCCTGGTGAGATTTGAGTTGAGGGTGGAGGGTATATGGAGCGAGCTGCCAGAGGATGTGGTAGAGGTGGGTACAAATACATTTTTTTTTAAAGACATCTAGTCAGGTACATTAATATAAAAGATTTAAAGGGATATGGGCAAAACACAGGCAAATTATCTCGATTGGATAAACAACTTGGTCAGCATGGACGAGTTGTGCTGAAGGACATGTTTCCATGCTGAATAACTATTACACTCCATGGCTCTAAACTAATTGTTATACCTAAAGCACTGAAGAGTTTGAATTTAGTTCAAAGCAGCATGGCATTTGCCACCCAACTTAACTAATTGTAAATCCGATAGTTATATATATATCATAGAGCGGAGAAACAAGCCCTTCGGCCCAACTTGCCCATGCCGACCAACATGCCATCTACACTAGTCTCACCTGCCCACGCTTGGCCCATAATCTTCTAAACCCATCTTATCTATGTACCTATCCAAATATCGGTCCATCCGAGTGGTGGCGCCATCAAGTGTGGCAGTCTTGCCAGCAGCTGTCTGTCCTTTCATCCTTTTTATTATTTTTAGTCTGTCAAAGTTTGTTTTTGGAGGTCTTTTAGTCCTTTTTATGTGGGGGGGGCCGTCTTCTCAGTCACTACCTGGTTGAGGATACGTCTTTTTTCAGAGCCGCTTCTTCGCCCCCCCTCGCGGCCTACCATCTGTATTGGCGCGGCCTTTCCTGCCGGAGCCCGGCCAGAGCTTCAGCAGCGGCACAGCACTCAATTACCATCGTGGAGCGGGCGATGCCTTACTGGGATCGCCATGTTGGAGCTCCGGAGTGTTGGGCCTGCCGACTTCCAGCTGAGGGCGGCGCTGGCTTTAACATCGCGAAGGCCTGGGATCTTTCGCCGAGGATCGCCAGTGTTGGAGTTCCGCCCATCTGGACCTGTGGACTTCTGAAGCTGCGGTCTCCGGTAGGAAGCGGCTGATTCGGAAACTCCAAGCCGCTGAGAGTGTTCTTCCGTTCCGACGCCGGAGCTCCGATCATCCTGGCGAGAGGGCCTGAAACATCGGGCTCCGTTGCTGCGACTGCAGAGGCCTCAATAGGCCCCGACCACGGGTGAACAAGCGGAAGAGGACTGAACTTTGTTGCCTTCCCTCACAGTTGGAAACGTAGATTCCGCTGTTGGGGGATGTTTTTATGTTTTATGTTAAATTCTATAGTGTTGTGTTTATCTTATTTGTGTGCTGCATGGTAACTAATTTCACTGCACCAATTGGTGTATGTGACAATAAATGTCCTTTATTCTTTATATACCCACCATCCATTGTGTAAAAAAAGTTACCCCTGAGGCTCTTATTAAATCTTTCTTCTCACCCCCCCCCCCCCCCCCCCATATCACCATTAACCCATGTCCTCTGGATATCAATTCACCTATTCAGGGCAAAAGACTGTGCCTTTTCCCCACCTATTCCTCATATGATCTTGTACACCTCTAAAAGCTGTTGGAGTTCCGCCCAGCTCATTCTCCTACACTTCAAGGAATAAAGTCCTAGTCTGTTTAACCTCTCCTTAAAGTCCAGGCCCTCAAGTCCTGGCAACATCCTCGTAAATCTCTGCACCCTTTCAAGGTAGACAACATCTTTCCAATAATATGGTGACCAAAATCGAACACAATACACTATATGTGGTCTCACTGACGTCTAGTATAACTGCATTTTGACCCCTCAACGTCTATACTCAATGTTTACCAAAATGCTGCTTGGATTAGAGGGTACCATCTACAGGCAGAAGTTGGAAAGACTCGGATTCTTTTCACTGAAATGTTGGTGTTTGAGGGGAGTCGATAGGAGTATATAAAATTATGAGAGGTGGACGGTCAGAATATTTTTTTCCAGGGTGAAAATGTCCAAAACTAGGGGGCGTGGCCATAAGGCGAGAGGAGGGAGGTTTAATGGAGATGTGCAGATCAAGTTACTTACACAGATCGTAGTGGAGGGCCTTGCCGGGGGTAGTGCTGGAGGCCGATAAGGTGCCATTTTAGAGTTTTTTAGATAGGCACATAGAAGTATAGTGTCTAGGGGGATATAGATCATGTACAGGCAGATGAGATCAGTTTAACTTGGCATCATGTGCGGGCACAAACATTGGGGGCCGAAGAGCCCATTCCTGTGCTGTATTGTTCAGTCTAATGGTGCAGAATAGTAAGATTAAACGAGAACTTACCTAAGTTTGAAGTTTGATCTTTATTTTATGAGGAGTTACGTTGGTGATTACGTGAAGAACCCCGCCAGTGCGCCTGCGCGTCAATCTTCGAAGCAGCGGTGTGAAATCACAAAAAACAACAAGCGAAGTAATATAGTATCATAATAAAACGAGTAATACAAGAACTTCCATCTGACCTTTATGATAGAGGGTTGGGTCTTGGTGGGCACGTAATCACCAACGTAACTCCTCATAAAATAAAGATCAAACTTCAAACTGGTAAGTTCTCGTTTAATCTTACTATTTTACTTCGGAGTCACGTGAGTGACTACGTGAAGATTTTAAAGCTTTGGGATTTCATGCCGCAGACAAATCCCGGCTTCTCACTGCATTGATTGACTCGGAACGAGAATATTCAATAATGCATTAATAATAACATTTGTACCACAAATGCAGTAATTCATTTATTTGAATAAAAGAATGAATAGTATCCCCTTTAACCCAGGAAAAATTAAGCAGAATATAGTAAAAGTGTTGAAACACCAACTTATTAGATCACCCTGTGAGAATATGATCGACGGGACTTCCTTCGCCCTGGTCGTCGATGTTGCTGCTAAACTGAATGGAATGTAAAACCATCAATGTTCACACGTACAGCAACTAAAACTTGTTTTTAACCATCTTAAAATAGTCTAAACTGACACCATCTTGTATGGTTTTTCGTGAATGATAAACAATCTTGTTTTCATATTTCATAAGATCTTTGTAGCCTCAATTATTTGCAATAAATATGTCTTAACATATAGACATGGATCCATAGAATATGTTAATAAAACAATCTTGAATCCTGTCACACCTGATCCTACTTCATTCGAGTAGTTCATAAAATGTAAAACATAACATAATCCTGAGGTACTTCTGTGTATCTGTAACTTAGTAATGTTACAAGTGCCATAAACATGACTACCTTCATGCTGAACTTGGCCAAATCAGAATCGTACCAAGACTCCTTTGATAAAGTAGCTTAAAACAATTCTATATTCCAGATTCCCTCCTAGGTTTAGAAGGTCTAGAATTAAAATTCCTTTCATTAATCTGGAAATAAAAGAACGAGACTCAACAGGACGTCTTTCCAACCTCATCAAATAAAAACGAGGAATAATATACTTCTGTGTGAATAAATCGCACTATACCTCAACCCATTAAATAGAGGTCAATCCAAGATATTTGAGACATGTGCCGTACAACATTCCATATTCTTTTATATACAGAAATGTTTTCCCCTCATTCTTTACATAATGGGAAAGCAGTATTTACAGAGTCACAACTCAGATTCACAAATGTACTGCTTTTGAGTACTCTTCCGCCAGACTGCTGTAAGCATGTCCACAGCATGCCCAGACAATCCTCTTTTTTAAAACCTGCATCCATACAGGCATATGACGGATGTTACTCCAATTATCGAATACACCAGTAACTTCCTTTTGGGAACATTTATCAGAAACTGTGTCATATTCCAATATCAAAGGGAACCATGGCTGCGTAGACCCGTCTGGTACCACGAATACCCCAGAGGCAGCATACTGCTTCGATTTAAGCAGACACCAATTTATGAGACAGGATGAAGTAAAATGCATATAACAACATACCATCCTAATATAGCGAGAAACATCCATCGCTACTGTCTCCCGATATAGTCCCATAACACATATCTCTGTAACTGGTGATTGAGTCTGGATGGAAACAAGTCATATCTGGCTTCCCAAATCTGACTATTATATCCTTAAAAAATCTTACGGTTAAACATCCATTCTTTGTTATGGAAATTCCACCCATACAATTAATACATGCCATTGCTGAAGTGTTGTTAATTTGAAACAACATGCAGATTAGTTGTATTTAACAACAAGCTTGTAGCTCATAAGCCTTCCAATAGACTTTAAAACGTCGATTCTCCATGTCTGTAAAATAATGCTTCTTCCATATTCCATCTGTCCACAGATGGGTACCTTTTCAGTGGCACCAATCCTAGTACACTGATATCAGTCTGTTAAGACCATGGTAGGCTGTTCAATCCGTATCTTGCTTGAACTACTGAAGACATGTTAAATCCACTACTGCAATCAGAAGCAGCATTTGTTGTTTAATTGTATGGCCTATCAAAAAATGGCCATCATGCATCTTAGTGTTTTTTTATTTTTGCAGTCTGCAGCTGCTGGTAGTCCAATGGCCCATATTGTATTGCTGGAGATAACACTAATTCTCCTAACAAGCTGGCCACCTGTCTTAATTGAAGATTGTTGCTTTTCCAACTGCTTAATACAACCATCAATTAGCTTTACCCTTTACCCTGGGTAAATTACTACCTTTTCAATTGAATCAAATAATCAATTGTTGTAAGTATCGTTAACTTAATTTCTCTCTGGATGAATTAAACCCAACTTTCAAAAGTGGTTTGAATAATTTGAGAGAGATAACTCACGAATTCTCTTGTTCGTCCTAATTAGGACATCATCCAGTTAAGCCATCCACATCTGTCCTTGGACTCTAATTAGCCGCAAAATTGGTTTTACCAATTTAGTGAATTTCTAGGGACTGAAGTTAACCCGTTAGACAAAACTTTGAATTGCCATAATTGTTCCTTTAGATAATTTTATCTTATAAATGAACAAACACTAAGTAATATACATCTTTCAGATCTATAAGTGCCATAAAACATATTTTTTGAAATAAATTGTTTGGCAGTCTCAACGTCTCTATTTTGAAGTGTCTATACTTCACTAAATTTTTAAAGATTTGTCAGATCTAAAATACTCCTCACCTTTTTAGGTTGAGAAATGTTAAACACAATTTGGTGGTTTTGATAAACCGACCTTTCAATTATTTGTTTATAAACAAGTTTTCAATTCAGCTTGAACCTCCATCAATTATTTTAATGTGAAATTTGAGTGTTCTGCTTGGAACATGCTGGATGGCAAATCAGTATTTGAATCGAATCAATTAGAAACCTTTCTATAATACTCAGAATAATAACTGAAGTAATTTACTTCCAATATTTGGCTGTTTTTGCCTTAATATGTTCCCATAAGAACCAGGTCCACCTACCTCCTTTGTCATCTGAGTGACCTGTGGTCCCTGGTTCTTGGCAGGCAAAACCCACGCTTTTTCGTTTTCCTGCTGCGGGACATCAACTGCGTACCTGCTTCAATGGTCGATTTGATCCTGATGTCGGTCCAGGATTTTGTATGATGTCTGAAAGGATACGTCCTCTTTGCAGACTTGACCACCATTGATGTTGTGATCATCTTTGCTGTTTTTGCCTCATTATCCAACTCTTTCCCACGATTCATGAGGTTTTTTCTCTGAATAATAAGGTGAATGACTGCACATTGCTGGGCTTTACAGAGTTGCTGCAACTTTGGGTTGATGGTGGACCGAATGGCATACTTCCTGAAACAATTCATCTTGAAGTGGGCGCTACATAGCAACCTTAGTGCCACTTGATGCATCTCCATCCATGGCCTCCATCCATCGTTTTGCAAATTGCAGTTGTTCATCAACCCAGCAGCTTCAATATTCTCTGCAGTTTACTTTCCTTAGGCTTACATGCCTTCGCCCATCGGACCCCTTATCTTGGTTCACTGCTAGTACTTTCAGCAATACGCAGTTCCTTGGGATCTCGTGCTTTTTTTGGGGGCATTTTCATCCATCGTAAGCTACTAGAGCTGATGGCGGACACAATAGTTGATCACAGAGACCACGTCCTTTCCAGTGGCTCTCCTGACTCTGACGGGGCAGCGAATCGTACTACCAGGAGTAAAACATCTGGCAGCTGCCGTCTTCGCTTGTATCGGCCTCACCGTCAGACTCGGGGTCAGAACTCTCACAGAGTAGCAAATCGTACTGCCAGGAATAGCACATCTGGTAGCTGCCGTCTTCGCTTGTTTTGGAAACTCTGCTGACCCTGTGCACGCACCTCATCAATGAGGGTGCTATCAAGCAGCCCTTTACTAGGTGCTGCTGACCTGGCTTCTGGAGCCTGGTTCTGACATCACTCCTCCTGGAGTATGTTTTGTTGGAGCAACCTGTGTACAGGTTATCCATTTGGAATATCCACTCAGAAAGTGGTATCCAGCCTTGGAGGTGAATCCCAAACTGACTCTTGCTCCATGGCCCTGACTTGTATGTCGCCTAGCACCCAACTGACGCCAGCTCCGTTCTTTTCTTTAATGCACAAGTCCACAGTTCGCCCCGCTCCCAGCCGGCGACTGTTGTAGGGTATGAGGCAGTCCTTTACCGACCGCATTCCCGCAGCTTTTTATCGGCTTTGCCTTGCCCCACTGGTGCTGACTAAATTCACTTCAGCCCCAATATCCCCAGTCGCTATGCTGTCTGCTGGCGACTGTACCGTGGTCAGAGGCGGCTGGTCGCCGACCGCAATCTCGCGACTTTCTACTGGCTGAGTCGCTCGCCTCCTCCCCTTGCCCGTTTTTTCCATGGCGCCTGTGGAAAAAATCCCCACAGACCCACAGCAAACGGACACGGAAATACTTCCAAAAAAGTTTATACTTACCTTGTAGTTTAAAACTACAATTCCACTAGAGGAGCTCTGCTCCTCGCGTCCATTTGCGCCAATGCGTCTGATGTAATGACGCGCAGGCGCACTGGCGGGGTTCTTCACGTAGTCACTCACGTGACTCCGAAGTAAAATCTATTTTAACATTTGACCTCAATCATTCAAAAATGAATATTTTTTTCAAATGAATGAGATGCTGGTGATTGAGAGCACGCATTGCTGCTGCCTCACAGCTCCAACAACCCAGCTTTGATCCTAACCTCTGGTGCTGTTTATCTGGAGTTTGCACATGGTGTCTGAGTAAGTTTGCCCCAGGTGCTCATGTTTCATCTGAAATCCCAAAGATGTCCTGGTTTGTAAGTCAAGTGGCTTCTGTAAATTATATCCATGTTATTTGATAATGGAGATATAGTCAACGGGCATGTGACTAGGATTATAAGGAAATAATTGATGGAATTGTATTTATAGTGTTGTCTAAGAGAATACGGCGGTGAGTTTTTCTCAATTTACCACTTCTGCTTGAACTTGAAAATGCTTGTTTATGGATTAGTTCCTAGTACTAAATGATATGGTGCTATGAGCCACATGCACACTTAACTATAGCTTTAAAAGTAGTGATTTTTACCTTTGTTTAATGGAAAGAAGGGAACAGATTTTGTCCAACAAATGTGTGCAAATGCTATAATTTATTTTTGTTTCCTTTTGTAGACCATGCTTCAGAGGTACAAGTAACTATGATGTTGACAGAGAGCTGCAAACTGCGGGGACTCCATCACAGGTAAGCAAAATTAACTTTCATCTATCGTTCTTCTCAGGCAGTCCATTGGGGTTAAGTGTCTAAGAAGGAACTGCAGATGCTGGAAAATCGAAGGTAGACAAAAGTGCTGGAGAAACTCAGCGGGTGCGGCAGCATCTATGGAGCGAAGGAAATAGGCAACGTTTTGGGCCGAAACCCTTCTTCAGACTCTCCTGCTTCGGTGTTTATTATTTTGAGTCTGCGATGACAAATTAGTGGGAACAGTGAACTTGCATACAATATTTGCTAGTCTTTTACAGTAGCTGCGATTCTGTTCTCATCTTCTGTCCATCTTATTCTCTTTTATGCCTTGTTTCTCAGTTTACTTTTCAGTCTTGTTCTCAATATTTGCCTATCATGACATCCACCCCTAAATTTTATTTGGTTCAACATATTCTACCCCCTCCCCCTCTCTTGAACCCTGTTGCATCATATTTTTACCTTCCACTGTTTGTGCATGGCTAGCAGGTGCTCCTGATAGAGATGCTCAGTGTTGTTGGAGCTACCTGCTTCTCTGCCAATGCGAGCAGTCTTGGGTGAGGGCTCTCCAGGATTTAATGGAGAGAGTTTGGTGGTACTTCTGCAGTGCCAATTTCGGGTTTGGTTTTCAGACACAAAGGAGCCGGTGGATCTTTAGTTTCCTTCACGTAGAATCATTGATTTGTATTGGTACAGAAGGGGCTACTTGTAGTGTAAAAATCCCCCAAAAATGCAGGTGCTGGCAAACTGAAATAAAAATTGCAATTGCTAGAAACATTCAGCAGGCCAGACAGCCTCAATAGAAAGAGAATCAGAATTAATGTTTCGGGTTAGATACCTTACTCATAACAGTTCAGCAATGTAGTGGTTACATCAGCGAATACACAGCCAAAGTACTGGACCATGGTTCCAGATGCATGAGTTCAAATTCCACTGCAGCAGCAGAGGAGTTTAAATATAAACAATTAAATCAAGATTAAAAAAAAAAATTATGATCTGGTTCATTAATGACGTTTGGGTAGAAAATTGTTGTTCGATCTGGCAGATGTGTTATTCATGACTCAATAGTCCAGCTGTCACGTCACTGCCATACCTCATTAAATGCCTGTTTCCACCCCATTATAGATGTGATCTCCAGACCTTTAGTGTTCATGTTTTACATATTATGGATCGAGATAATAAAGTAAATGGAAGATAATTGCGTTCAGCAAACATAGAACAGCATAGGAATGTTTGTGCTGAAGATGATAAACTGAACTAAACTAAAGTTAAACTGAAGAAACAAAGAAGTTTCTTTATTGGAGCTATTTATGTTGTGCTGCCATCACCAAAGAACCTCAAACAGTGGGTAGGTGGGAACCCGGCGTGTCCCCTGTGTTTAGAGGTCCCAATGTTGAGGCATATTTTGTCAGGATGTTAGACTATTCTTTCTCAAGGTCGATATACATGGCAGCATAACTTGGTCTTGAAGTGGAAAGCTGAGAGGATGAGAGCACAGGTGAATTCAGTATGCAATAGGACTGAGAGTATCGCTATTCATTTTGTCCGTAAGGGAGAGAAAGGTAGAGGAGGAAAGTTTTCAGACAGACATGAAGGTCAGCTAAGGGAAACTAATGATTGGTAAATAATTAGTACTAGTTTGAGGCCAGATATAGTGAAATCAGACTGTCAGCTGTAAAATCACTGACTATTTCTCGTGATTTTTCTGCCTGAAGCACCAAGGGTTGAGGGCCATGCTATGGCAATAAGCTCCTGCCTGGAAGCAAACATCACACTGGCACCATCTCTACCATGGCAAGTTATTCTAAGCGACCAAGAATTATACCCATCCATGAGAGGGGCTGGGTTTAGGCATTTCCCCAACCAGCTGTCAAAGGTGCATGATTAATGGCTTTGCAGTTGGATGGTCGAAATGGAGAAGGGGTGGGGGAAAAGATGGGATGAGGAAGGACACAAGGAAAATGGTTGTGGGATGCAAGCCAGGGCAAAAAACATGATGGGGTTTCTGTATTGGGAAGAGTGAATGTTAGAAATGAAGTACAGGAAAGGAGGAAGCTATTTCCCAATGCTAACCAAGGTCTCTGGACCAGTGCTTCAAGCCTCTTGAGAACAATGCAGTTACAGGCAATATTTTTTATATATTCATATTTTACGATTTGTTTCTTCTGATAGATTTGAACTTTGTGTGTAGTGAGGAATATGGTGTCGCTGGCCGTGGAGGTCAGGGGGCTGGAACCTCTCCTGTTTCGAAAACTGCAGGAGCAAGAGATTGTGTTTGATTGTGACTAATATTTGTTGTTTTTGGACCAGAAACCTTCTGCCCCATCAATCATGTTTGCATAGAGGATGGGGAGAGGCCCATGGTACTGCTCCCTTACATGAACTGGGGTAATCTAAAGCTCTTCCTTCGACAATGCAACTTGCCGAAGCCAACAATCCACAGGTAACTTCTAAATATTTTTTAATAATTTATTTAGTTATGGCATGGAAACGGACTCTTCAACCTAACTCGCTCATGCCAACCCTGGTGCTTTACTGAGCTATTCCCCTTTTCAGAATGTCCATGTGGTGGTGGTGGGGGGGGGGCGGGTGGGGAATTGTCGACATCTCAACCCAAGTAATTTATGGATTACTTTCCCTCCACAGATGCTGCTCGACTAACTTTTTTTTGTCCCATTTGGACTTTGAAATCTTTGAAACCTTTCATTTACCTGTACCAATCCAAATGTTTTTTAAATGTTGTAATTGTACCCACCTCCACCTCCCACTGGCAGTTCGTTCCATACATGCACCAGCCTCTGTGTGACAAACCTTCCCCTCGGGTCCCCTTTAAATATTTTCCTTCTAACCTAAACCCATGCTCTCTAGTTTTAGACTCACCTACTATGCGGGGAAAAAGACTGCACCAGTTCACTTCATGCCCCTCATGATTTTAGATACCTCTGTAAGGTATCTTGTAGGTATCTATAAGGACAGAGGTATGCCTCGGCTTTCTACACTCCAGGGAAAAACCCCCCAAATTATTCACACTCTCCTTATAACGCAAGCCCTCAGTCCTGGTAATATCCTTGTGAATCATTTCTGGTATGCCATCTTTGATACTGTTGAGGGAGATGACTGTTCAGGGAGAGCAGCAGCTAGGTTGGTCCCAGGCCTGGCTCTAAGGCTAATGGGATAGGTTGAAGTCAGGCAGTGCGATCGTGATAGGAGACTCGATAGTTAGGTGAGCAGTCAGGAGTTTCTGTGGCAGCAAATGGGACTCCAGGATGGTTTGCTGCTTCCCTGGTGCCAGAGACTTGGATTTCTTGGAGTGGCTGTTTCCATGTTGTATGACTCCATGACTCTATCAGTTTTTCAGATATGGAAAAGAAAAATGGGATCAGCAGGCAGCTGTTTAATTCATCTGAAAGTGATAGAATGTCTATTATTCTATTATTATGTTCCATGTGTCTTGTTTAGAATGGAAATTATAGGTGATTGCATTATTAGTAAAATTGTTATGTATTCTACAAGTATGACAATTATTTTTGGATCTAGGAAAAGTAATTATTTTCAATGTGATATCTTTTAAAATTTATACAGGAGACATTCAAGTAATGGTTATGTCTTTTTCACAGGCAATATCACAGCAGGACCTTGTTCATATGGCCATTCAGATTGCCTGTGGGATGAGGTTACTTGGCAAGGAGAGAAGTTATTCATAAAGACCTTGCGACAAGAAATTGTGTGTGAGTGCAAGAGATTACTGCATAACATTTCTAATTCAAGAATTTTGTATTTTTATGGCTAGGGACCATGTTGGCTTGATGTATGCAAAATTTATAGAACTCTTTATGGGGGTTCCAAACAATTCCATTGAATTTATTCTGTCCTTGCACATAGTTTGAGCCCACACGCAACTCTATCTGACCTGAAATTACCTAGCAAGTCATTATGATCTTTCCAACCCCCTTTTTCAGAGTCTCTTCAAAATAATTGCTATGGTTCATGATATTTTGGGTTAGCATTAACTGCCGGCCTTTCTAAAGATATTTGGGACAAAGACACATAATTTATTTATTTGCCTTTGTACTCCACAGGTAGAGATTTGTAATAGAAAAAAATCACATGTGGTTAAAGTGCACATTATCAGATTTTATTGATGGGTATTTTTTATACATTTTCGTTTCACCATGTAGAAATTACAGCTGTGTTTATACATAGTCCGTCCCCCCCCCCCCCCCCCCCCAATTTCAGAGCACCATGATGTTTGGGACACATGGCTTCACAGGGGTTTGTAATTGATCAGGTGTGTTTAAGTGCCTCCATAAAGCAGGTATAAGAGAGCTCTCAGCACCTAGTCTTTCCTCCAGCCTTTCCATCACCTTTGGAAACTTTTATTGCTGTTTATCAACATGAGGACCAAAGTTGTGTCAATGAGTCAAAGAAGCCATTATGAGACTGAGAAACAAGAATACAACTGTTAGAGACTTCAGCCAAACCTTAGGCTTACCAAAATCAACTGTTTGGAACATCATTAAGAAGAAAGAGAGCACTGGTGAGCTTACTAATCGCAAAGGGACAGGCAGGCCAAGGAAGACCTCCATAGCTGATGACAGACGAATTCTCTATAATAAAGAAAAATCCCCAAACACCTGTCCGACAGATCAGAAACATTCTTCAGGAGTCAGGTGTGGATTTGTCAATGACCAATGTCCACGGAAGACTTCATGAACAGAAATAGAGGCTACACTGCAAGATGCAAACCACTGGTTAGCCGCAAAAATAGGTTGGCTAGGTTACAGTTTGCCAAGAAGTACTTAAAAGAGAAACCACAGTTCTGGAAAAAGGTCTTGTGGACAGATGAGACGAAGATTAACTTATATCAGAGTGATGGCAAGAGCAAAGTATGGAAGAGAGAAGAAACTGCCCAAGATGCCTCATCTATGAAATACAGTGGTGGGGGTGTTATGGCCTGGGCATGTATGGCTGCTGAAGGTACTGGCTCACTTATCTTCATTGATGATACAACTGCTGATGGTAGTAGCATAATGAATTTTGAAGTGTATAGAACATTTTCTAAATGATGTTCCAAACAGTTTAGATATGGACTTTGTACTTTCTCCCCGTGACCTGCGTGGGTTTTCTCCGAGATCTTCGGTTTCCTCCCACACTCCAAAGAGGTAGAGGTTTGTAGGTTAATTGGCTTGGTAAATGTAAAAATTGTCCCTAGTGGGATGGTGTTAATATGCGGGGATTGCTAGTTGGCGCGGACCCGGTAGGCCAAAGTGTATCACAAAAACAAAAAAAAATCATCCTATCTGCTCAAGTTCAAACAAATGCCTCAAAACATTGGCTGTGGCAGTTCATTCTACAGCAAGACAATGATCCCAAACATACTGCTAAGGCATCAAAGGAGTTTTTCAAAGCTAAAAAATGGTCAATTCTTGAGTGGTCAAGTCATTCACCCGATCTAAACCCAATTGAGCATTCCTTTTATATGCTGAAGAGAAAACTGAAGGGGACTAGCCCCCAAAACAAGCATAAGCAAAAGATAAGCAATACAGGCCTGGTAGAGCATCACCAGAGAAGACACCCAGCAACTGGTGATGTCCCTGAATCGCAGACGTCAAGCAGTCATTGCATGCAAAGGATATGCAACAAAATACTAAGTATGACCACTTTACTGGAAGGACTGAAAGAGTCTCTGGATGGAGTCGAGGACAGGTGTTGCATCTCCCGTGATTGAAAATGAAAGTACCTAGGGAGATGGTGGTTTGGGTGGGAAGAGGCGAATGAGCCATGGGAATTAAGTTATGTTTTATTTTGGTATATAATATTAGAAATATTAATAACAGAAATAGCAGCTGCTGAAAATTTCTTTACATTGAAATCTTAGATCAAGATACATTTTTATTTGTCACATGTACCAGTTGGTACAGTGAAATGTGTGGTTACCATACAGCCATACAATAAAATAAAGAACACAACACACGATAGATTTACCTCTGTTCAAAATTTAGTCAAAATGCAAGAAAGTGCTCTCAAACTTTGAAGGTAGGTTTCATAAAATGCAGGATGTGCTATTCATGCAGGTATATCTTGTACTGTAGAAAGCTAGGCAGACTTGTATTAAGATTTAATTCATGTTGCAAAGAATTGCCAGCATTGCAATGTACTCAGTTGCTATCTGGACTGGATGTGCATTCCTACCTTCGGTCAGAGATTTTCTGATCTCCAGTATTTGTTTTAAAATGTGAAAGCTGGAACCAGATTTTGTACATTCTGACTTGAACATTTCTATCGCTTATATAAGAGTATTTTTGCTAATTGTAAGTCTGTATCCATCCTAGCATTGATGATGGCCTTCAGGTAAAGATTGCAGACAATGCTCTCTCCAGGGATCTCTTCCCCATGGACTATCATTGCTTAGGGGACAATGAAAACAGACCTGTTCGATGGATGGCATTGGAAAGCCTTGTCAACAATGAGTTTTCAAGTGCTAGTGATGTGGTAAGCAATCTGTTCCAAAGTACGTTGAAATGTAAATACCATTATATACACAACAAAGGAAGAGGTAGCTTAGTTTATTGTCATATGTACCGAGGTACATTATCATAATTGTAATTTATTAGCCAAGTATGTTTTGCAACATATGAGGAATTTGGTTTGCCATACAGTCATACCTAAAAAGCAACAAGACACAATTACATAAACATCTACCACAGTGGCTCCTCCCCATTCCCCACTGTGATGGAAGGCAATATAAGTCTTATCTTCTTTTATCCCGCGGTAGGGGGAGTCGAGCCATCCGCGGTCGGGGCGGTCGATGCTCCCGCGGCTTGGATCTCCCGAAGTCGGTCTCTAACCAGGGACCGTGAGTTCCATGTTGTTAAAGTCCGCAGGCTCCCGCAGTTGGTGCTCCGAGTTTGTCCCTGGCAAAGGGATCGCCAGCTCACGATGTTAAGTCCGCAGGCTCCTGCGGTTGGAGCTCCGAGGTCCCAGCAAGAGGCCGCCAGCTCCATGATGTTAGGCCTCAGTGCCCATGGAGATACGACACGGAAAAAGTTGCATCTCCGTCAAGGAAAGAGATAATTAACGTTTCCACCACCCCCCACATGATACAAAACTAAAGATAAACTAAAACATACATCTTATAACAAACTAAAAACACAAAGAAGGAAAACGACGAGACAGCTTTTGTACTTGTAATTTAATGCCTTCCGTTTTTTCAGGGAATATATTCCCAGATTGTTGTCAGTTCACTACCCATCATATTTATATTGCATATCTCATGAAAGGTTATGATCTGTGAAGTTTTCTGTCCTTGTATCAAACTAGTTAAGAAGAAAACTGCCTGCTTATGTTCCTCCACTGTGATCTACTGATCTCATCACCTCTTCCGATCTCCATTCCACAGCCTCCAACCTTATCGTTCCCCTGCCCAATACTGCCTGTTTCTTTCTCCTTATGAAGAAGAGTCTCGACCTGAAACTTCACATTTCTTTCTTCCAGAGATGCTGCCTGACCAGTTGAGTTTCTCCAGCATTTCGTGTCTATCTTCACTGTAAACCAGCATATGTAGTTCCTTCCTATTCTTTAAACAATATGTAGTTGTGGCCCTAATAAATCCTTCCAAGAAACTTCTTTATTACATCTGCCAAGCTGATTACTTGCCCAATATTGCATTTCTTGGCATTTAGACTGCTTCCTAACCACGTTTCGAGGGATATGGGCCAAACACAGTCTTGTAGGACTAGTAGAGATGGGGCATCTTGGTTGGTATGGGCAAGTTGGGTCAAAGGCCCAGTTTCCATGCTGTATGACTCTATGGCTCTAAGGTTAAGGTTATAACAACTTGCCTTCATTTCGATGAGCTTCAACTCTTGTGAAGTGATTCTGAAGGACTTTTGGGTGTTTATAGGCAGACATTCCCCTGGGTGCTACTCGAGTCACTTGAAGTAAACGTCGGGATTCCCATATGACCAAGTAACAACGTTTTTTTAAAACAATGCATGGTGGATTGGGAACAAGAAAGGGTAGCATGGTTTAGTGTGGAATAGCATAGATTTTGCTTGGAAGCTGAAGGTGGCAGTGCTATTTTTAGAAATTTGGGAATGACTGAGTATTGACTAATTTCAAGCTGTTGAGATTGAGAAATAAAACCAGAGATTTCAACCACGGAATGGTTGCATTCAGGGAAAAGATGATTAATGCTATGAAATGGCTAGGAACAGTGGCGCAGCGGCAGAGTTGCCGCCGTACAGTGCCAGAGACCCGAGATAGATCCTGATAATTAAAGGTCAAATATGAGTTCCAATGGTTCATATTCAGGAATGTTTGGAAGGGAAGGAAGAAAGACTAGTCTCAGAAAGAGGGTGCCCTGGAAGGTTCAAGGCAGAATCTTTCAGTTCGAAATGAAGGAACTCTACTGGGATTGTGCTGTAGGCATCTAATTAGAGAGAAGAAGGTTGAAGAGAAATTTGCAGTGAAGTACAGCAGTATGCAAAAACTAGACAGCAGGGATAATGGAGGTTTTCAATTATTCGAGCAAAGACTGAAATAAGGGGTGGAGATATTCCTAAAAACCTTTTTGATCTGTGTTTGTTTAAGCCCAACAAGGGAGGTAATGTTGCTAGACTTGATTTATGGAAAAGACAAAGCCAATTAGGGCACTGGTCAATAGGGAACGTCTACATAACAGCACACACAATATTAAATGGCGAGGTGATTGGGTTTTTCATTTGTATGTAGAAGGTATGTTAATGCTTGATGTCGACATCAAAATCTTGCCAGCCAATCTGCTCGGATGGCAAGGCTGTTTTTTTGTGAAGCAGGAATTGTGCAGTGTCACAGAATGCATGATCATCCAATCCAAATAATTCTTCTTTTTTTTTTTTAAGTGGGCATTTGGCGTTACACTGTGGGAATTAATGACTCTGGGACAGACACCATATGTTGATATTGATCCTTTTGAGATGGCTGTTTATCTAAAGGATGGATACAGAATAGCCCAGCCAATCAACTGCCCAGATGAATTGTAAGTAACCATTTACAATTGGTGTTTTTTTAAATGTGTAAACCTAATTTATAGCAGAAATATTTGTTATGAAGCAAACATTCAACTTAGTAATGAGGAAATGAAACAAAGCAATGGCCTGCCAAACAATCTTCGGTAGAGTAAAAGTGCTGACATGCGGTAATTGATGTCCAAGTGATGTTGTAAGGGTGAAAATTTCAAGAGTAAAGGTCTGCTTGTATTCTCAGAGTATCAAAATACTCAGTGCTGTATTGGTGATTTCATAATATGACTAAAGGGCTATTACTTGTCTAGAAATACCACGTTACAGTTTTTAAAATATTTAATCGTTTTTCCCTGTTCAGTATTTGATCAGTATTTGAGTTATCTATCTTCTACATTTACCTCAGTGACATTGTCCATTGACATTTCTGATCAGCGATTGTACTGATCAATAATGTTCGCTGCCCCATTCTATTTCTGATCCGTGAATGTTCCTGGTGTTCTTGCATATCTGATCATTAACTTATTTCATCAAGTAGTACATAAAGTCATGGAAATTTATGAGATAGAAGGAGGTTGTTCGGCAGACTCTGAGCTATTGGTCCATGATCTTATTGGTTATGGTTCTTCAAATACATTTAGATACACTCACAAGGTACTGAAGGCTTCTGTCTGCATCACTCTATCAATGTGTCCTGGCCTCTCCACTGCTAATAGTGTGAAAAAATAATACTCTTGGATCTGTATTCCTTGGAGTTTGGAAGAAGGAGGGGCGATATAGACAATAGGTGCAGGTGTAGGCCATTCGGCCCTTCGAGCCAGCACCGCCATTCAATGTGATCATGGCTGATCATCCCCAATCAGTACCCCGTTCCTGCCTTCTCCCCGTATACCCTGACTCCGCTATTTTTAAGAGCCCTATCTAGCTCTCTCTTGAAAACCTGAAATCCAGAAAACCTGCCTCCACCGCCCTCTGAGGCAGAGAATTCCACAGACTCACCACTCTCTGTGAGAAAAAGTGTTTCCTCGTCTCCGTTCTAAATGGCTTACTCCTTATTCTTAAACTGTGGCTCCTGGTTCTGGACTCCCCCAACATTGGGAACATGTTTCCTGCCTCTAGCGTGTCCAAGCCCTTAACAATCTTATATGTTTCAATGAGATGCCCTCTCATCCTTCTAAACTCCAGAGTGTACTAGCCCAGCCGCTCCATTCTCTCAGCATATGACAGTCCCGCCATCCCGGGAATAAACCCTGTAAACCTACGCTGCATTCCCTCAATAGCAAGAACATCCTTCCTCAAATTAGGGGACCAAAACGGCACACAATACTCCAGGTGTGGTCTCACTAGGGCTCTGTACAACTGCAGAAGGACCTCTTTGCTCCTATATTCGATTCCTCTTGTTATAAAGGCCAACATGCCATTCGCTTTCTTCATTGCCTGCTGTACCTGCATGCTTACTTTCATAGACTGATGTACAAGGACCCCCAGATGCCGTTGTACTTCCCCTTTTCCCAACTGGACGCCATTTAGATAGTAATCTGCCTTCCTGTTTTTGCTACCAAAGTGGATAGCCTCACATTTATCCGCATTAAACTTCATCTGCCATGCATCTGCCCACACCCCCAACCTGTCCAAGTCACCCTGCATTCTCATAGCATCCTCCTCACAGTTCACACTGCCACCCAGCTTTGTGTCATCTGCAAATTTGCTAATGTTACTTTGAATTCCTTCATCCAAATCATTGATGTATATTGTAAATAGCTGCGGTCCCAGCACCGAGCCTTGCGGTACCCCACTAGTCACTGCCTGCCATTCTGAAAGGGACCTGTTAATCCCTACTCTTTGTTTCCTGTCTGCCAACCACTTCTCTATCCATGTCAGCACTCTACCCCCAATACCATGTGCCCTAAATTTGCCCAGTAATCTCCTATGTGGGACCTTATCAAATGCTTTCTGAAAGTCCAGGTACATTACATCCACTGGCTCTCCCTTGTCCATTTTCCTAGTTACATCTTAAAAAAATTCCAGAAGATTAGTCAAGCATGATTTCCCCTTCGTAAATCCATGCTGACTCGGATCGATCCTGTTTCTGCTATCCAAATGTGCGGCTATCTCATCTTTTATAATTGACTTCAGCATCTTCCCCACCACCAATGTCAGGCTAACTGGTCTATAATTCCCCGTTTTCTTTCTCCCACCTTTCTTAAAAAGTGAGATAACATTAGCTACCCTCCAATCCACAGGAACTGATACTGAGTCTATAGAACATTGGAAAATTATCACCAATGCATCCACGATTTCTAGAGCCACTTCCTTAAGTACCCTGGAATGCAGACCATCAGGCCCTGGGGATTTATCAGCCTTCAGTCCCATCAGTCTATCCAACACCATTTCCTGCCTAATGTGGATTTCCTTCAGTTCCTGTCACCCCAGATCCTCTGGCCACTAGTACATCAGGAAGATTGTTTGTGTACCTGTTCAACTCATCTGCCATTTCCTGTTCCCCATAATAAATTCACCTTTTTCGGTCTTCAAGGGTCCAACTTTGGTCTTAACTAATTTTTTCCTCTTCACATACCTAAAGAAGCTTTTACTATCCTGCTTTATATTCTTGGCTAGCTTACCTTCGTACCTCATCTTTTCTCCCCGTATTGTCATTTTAATTGTTCTCGGATACCCAACTTTGTATATTTTATTACTGGTTACTTTTTTTGCCAGTATATATCAGGTAGGTGATTGGTGAGTGGTCTCATTTATTCAGATAGTGTGAAACAGGGACTGGGTTATCTGTTCACCAGCTGCTGCTGAGTATTTTTACTTTGATCTGCGATGTTATTGTGTCTCGCATATGAGTCGCCCTGTGTTTTGACATCCATGCCTTTTTTTTCCCCCCAGATTTGCAGTGATGGCCTGCTGCTGGGCCTTGGATCGGGAGGAGAGGCCAAAATTTCAGCAGCTGGTGCAGTGCCTCACTGAATTTCACGCAGCCCTAGGTGCCTACGTCTGAAATCTTCAACACTAAATGCTGGTTCAATAATGGAAATTAAGGAAAATAGAGGAGACATTTATTAAAAAGTGTGCCTTCAAATGCTTTCATCATTTGTTTTGTAAACTATCCAGATAATGCGAGTTCTCATGTGTACTAGCAACAGCAGTGTGTTCACCTGAATGAGAACGTGATTGAAATTCCTGGCGCATCCACTTGTAAAGGATTGTTAAGGGCAGATATCAGGGAAGCATTACACTGCATTCCTTAGCTTCTATTGCCTTATTTCTTTAGGATGTTGAAGATGTTAGGAGGCAGGATGTTGAAGACTGAAAAATATTTTGTTGAGTCTTTTGAATGTCTACTTATTTTTGGTACTACCAAAATGTTGCTGAAGATGTGAATAATTTGTCAAATATTTCACCGTTGCGGCGAAGCTGTTATCTATTCTCTAGAATCCAGATTCATACCTGTGTCTGGTGAAGTCTGAAGCCTCCATGCACTTCCAGTTATGTTAATTTTGTGCAGCAGACTTGAGTTTTGAATGGTTGAGGTACTTGCTTGCAATGGGAAATGAAGCTTCTGCTCTTGCCTCAAAACTAGGTACGTGGGGAGTTAATTTGCAATTTAGCACTTCCTGCCACAGTAATTTATCCTCTTATGTCCAAACTATTATTGCATGGAAACCTAACAACATACCGTCAGCCTTTTTTTTCGGTACAAGGTGGTTGGGATCACGAGGTTCAAAACCTTGCTTTGTAAATCCAAACTTTGTATATATTTTTTTAATTCAATTGTTTACTATTTCTAGTTGCCAACGAATGTTCATCTTTGTATAATGTACAATGCAGAGGATGTGATTAAAAGAGAGAAATCCTACATATTAGAATATTTAATTTAAATAGCTATATTGATAAAAGGAAGGATTTTAAAGTAATTTCATTGCATGAACTATGTAAGAGATATCCAGCGCAGAAACAAGTGCTTCGGTGCACCATGTTTGTTTTAGCTATCAACTACCCATCAATATTCATTCCATTTCCCTGCACCAACCCAAAGGACTACAGTTGTCTGAGTGGATTCAGAGAGATACAGAAACCACAACCTGCTTTTGCTGAGCAGGTCCGAGTATGGGCTTTGATCAGCGAAAGTGCTTTGGTAAGGAAAGTAATGGTGAGTAACAACACATGGGTATTTTTTTCTTTCTTTACTTTCAGTCTCTCAACAACTAGGAGAGGTAGACTGAGTGAAGCTGCTAAAAGGAAAACAAAGTCCGATAGCTATGAGGAGTTTACAAGTGAAATAGAAGAATTCAGTCAGCATTGCACTCAGGATGAGAATCAAAGATGGTAAGTTGAGGAAATCCTGGTTAACGAAGGATACTGGAGGTGTGATGAGAGAAAAGAACACAGCCTATGTCAGGTACAGAATAATTGACATTGAACAAGTCACTTGAGGTTATAGGAGATGCAGGAGAGAAATAAAAAAAATTAAAAAAAATTAATTAGGCCGAAAAGGAGCCAAGAAATTACCTTGTCTGGAAGGATTTATAATGAGGAAGATAGTAATTAAGGAAAGGGTAGGTTTCTTCAAGGACCAAAGGATGTGTGTGACATCCTAAATAAATTCTTCCATATTTTGAATATTCACCAAGGAGAAGGATGTGGAGGCTGCAGTGTTAAGGGCCTGTCCCACGGGCATGCGATTCCATGCGGCGAGCGCGACCTTACCGGAAGCGGGTGCCGCGCGGAGGCCGAGTGATCACCGTACGGCCTGTCCCACGGGCATGCACTTCCATGCGGCGAGCGCGACCTTACCGGAAGCGGGGGGTGAGCGGACGTCCAGTTCGAGCAAAGTCCGTTGGATGCTCGAGCGGTTTTTATGTAGGTGGACACGGGTAGGTGATGTTTCGGTTTTTATGTAGGTGAACACGGGTAGGTGATGTTTCGGGTCGAGACCCTTCCTCAGACCATAGAAGACTGCAGAAGACTTCAGTCCGAAGAAGGTGTCTCGACCCGAAACACCACCTGTCCACAGAAGCTGCCTGATCTACTGAGTTACTCCAGCATTTTTGGTGTGTCCTTCTTCGGTGTAAATGGGCATCTGCAGTTCCTTCCTTCACAACAATTCCAGAGTTGACGGAGACGGTGCATGCGGCAGCGGGGCGGCAGGCCGTTGCCGCGCGGAATTTTTAAACTCAGTTTTTCGGAGCCCCGCGCAGTGTCGGGACCAACTACATACGGCTCCGGCGATCTACGTGGGACCAACCCCGTGACCTCCACGCGGCCCCCGCTTCCTGTTAGGTTGCGCTTGCCGCATGGAATCGCCTGCCCGTGGGACAGGCCCTTTATTGGAGATGTTCAGTAGCAGGAAAGAGTAGACATCAAGAATATTGGAGCACATTCCTTAAAGCCAATTGTGTTTAGTTCAGAGAAACCGTGGAAACAAGCCCTTTGGCCCATTGAGACAGCGCCGACCATTGATCACCCATTCACATTTTTTCTTTGTTATCCCACTTACTCATCTCCCTGCAAACTAGGGGCAATTTACAGAGGACAGATAACTTACAAACTGCACGTCTTCGGGTTGCAGGAGGTTGCTGGGGCACCCGGAGGAAACCCACATGGTCTCAGGAACAACGTGCAAACTCCACACAGACCACACCCAAGGTCAGAATTGAACCCGGGTCTCTGGCGCTGTGAGGCAGCAGCTCTACCTGATGTGTCATTGTGCCACTGGATCCAGTTTGCTATCTCTCCCTGGATACCATGCGATCTAACCTTACAGCGCAGCCTATTATGTGGAATCTTATTCAAAAACCTCGCTGAAGTCCACATAGACAATGTCTACAGCCTTGCCCTCTTTAATCTTTTTGATTACCGGTACCTCTTCAAAAAACTCAAATACAATTGTAATACATGATCTCTCACATACAAAATATGCCGACTATAACCAACCAGCCCCTGACTATCCAAATGCATATAGTCATATAGCATGGAAACAGACCCTGCGGCCTAACTTCCCCATGCCCCATCTACACTACTCCCAACTGTCTGCGTTTAGTCCATATCCTATCAAAATCTTTCCTATCAATGTATCTGTCCAAATGTCTTTTAAATGCCGTGATAGTAGTTCAGTTTAAAGATATAGCATGGAAAATGGCACTTAGGCTCGCTGAGTCTGCGCTGACCAGCGAACGCCCATATACTAGTTCTATCCTACACACTAGGGACAATTTACTGAAGCCAATTAACCTACAAACCTGAACATCTTTGGGTGTCCGTGGGAGAAAACCGGAACATCTGGACAAAGCCCACACCATCACATGGAGAATGTACAAACTCCACATTGACAACACCTGTAGTCAATAGACAAGAGGTGCAGGAATAGGACATTCGGCCCTTCGAGCCAGCACTGCCATTCAATGTGATCATGGCTGATCATCCCCAATCAGTACCCCGTTCCTGCCTTCTCCCCATATCCACTGACTCCGCTATTTTTAAGAGCCCTATCTAGCTCTCTCTTGAAAGCATCCAGAGAACCTGGATCAAACTCGGGCTTCTGGCACTGTAAAGCAGTAACTCCACTGTGCCACCCCCTGATCACCATGCCCGCCTCAACTACTTCCTCTGGTAGCTCGTTCCATAAACCCAGAACCCTTTGTGTGAAAAGGTTGCCCCTCCAGTTCCTTTTAAATCTTTCCCCTCTCATCTCAAGCCTATGGCCTCTGGTTCTTGATTCCCCTACTCTGGGCAAATGACTGCATTTACCCTATCTATTCCCATCGTGATCCTTATACCCCTCTATAAGGTTACACTTCTTCCTTCTGTGTTCCAAGTCCTTGCCTCCCTATAGCTCAGGCCCTCAAGTACTGGCAACATCCTCGTAATTCTTATCTGCACCCTTTCCAGCTTAATGTCTTATAACAGGGTGACCGAAACTGAACACAATATTCCAAATTTTACCTCGCAATGTCTTGTACAACTGTAACATAACATCCCAGCTTCTATAGTCAATACACTGACTGATGAAGGCCAATGTACTGAAAGCTTACTTGACCACACTATCTACCTGTGATGGCACTTATAAGAAACTCTGTAGCTGGACTTCTAGATTCCTATGCTCTACAAATTCCCCAGACCCCTGTAATTCACTATGAATGTGATAGGGTTGTCAGAGTATGGGATTTTAATTTTCCCAATATAAACTGAGATTGTCATAGTGCCAAAGTCCTAGACGGGGTGGAATTTGTCAGATATTTTCAGGAAACTTTCCTTAGGCAATATGTAGAGGCCCCTACAAGAGCGAGGGCAAAGCTTGACATACTCTTAGGAAATTTGGACGGTCAAGTGACTGAAGTGTTGGTGGGACGTCTAGAAGGTGGGATGTTTTAAGAATGATTCTCAGACTTCAAAGCATGCATGTTCCCGTAAGGTGAAGGACAAGGCTGCAGGGTTAAGGAAACCGGGATGACGGGTGAAATTAAGGATCTTGTCAGGGAAAAGGAAGCCTGGGCAAGGTAAATGCAGCTGCGATCAAGTGAAACCGTTTGGAGAGCTGAGGAGAATTCATCAGCGGCACAGTGGCGTAGCGGTAGAGTTGCTGCCTTGCAGAGCCAGAGACCTGATTTCGATCCTGACTACATGTGCTGTCTGTATGGAGTTTGTACATTCTCACTAACCACATGGGTTTTCTCCGGATGCTCCAGCATTCCAAAGACGTGTAGGTTAATTGGCTGAACACTTGCACTCGGTCCGCCAAGGCCTACTGGATTTCCTGGTTTCTAATCATTTTTACTCCCCTTCCCATTCCCTCGCTGAACTTTCTCTCCTAGGCCTCCACTTTTGCTGAGTGAGGCTACAGGCAAACTGGATGAACAGCACCTCATATTCCACTTGGTAGCTGACAACTCATGGAATGATCATTGAAGTCTCCAATTTCAGGTAACATTTCACTAACAATCTAATCCAAACGCCCGTTCCTCCACAAACCCCCTCTCCACCACTTCTCCCCCCCCCCCCCATTCCCTCCCCTGTGCCCCACCTCTCTAACTACCTCCCCACCCCCTGGCTTTACAATCTGGAACTCTTCAAACCTTCCTATCTCATCGGTGGTACACAGAAATGCTGGAGAAACTCAACGGGTGCAGCAGCATCTATGGAGCGAAGGAGATAGGCAACGTTTCGGGCCGAAACCCTTCTTCAGACATCCATAGATGCTGCTGCACCCGCTGAGTTTCTCCAGCATTTCTGTGTACCTTCGATTTTCCAGCATCTGCAGTTCCTTCTTTAACACTTCCTATCTCATCTCTGTTTAAGAAGGAACTGCAGATGCTGGAAAATCAAAGGTAGACGAAAATGCTAGAGAAACTCAGCGGGTGAGGCAGCAGCTATGGAGCGAAGGAAATAGGCAACGTTTCGGGTCAACCCTTCTTCAGACTCTGATCTCTGTCCTTTGTTCCAACCATCTGCCTATCAAAAAATACCCTTGCCTGTCGACAATATCTCTGCATATAGCATATGTCTGCCATATTTTTTCCAGCTTCTCCCCTTTTCCAGTTTTCTTCTCTCCCCCCCCCCCACCCCCACTCCCACCCCCTGCAATCAGTCTGAAGAAGGGTCTTGACCCAAAACATTATCTGTCCATGTTTGGATGACAATGTTGTTAACAGAGTTAGTACATTTACAGATACCTCCAAAAATGATGGTGTGGGGGACAATGAAGCAAGTTTTCTAAGATTACAACCTGCTTCAGGTTCCAGGTGAATTGAGCCAACGATTGGCAAATGGACTTTAATTCAGACAAGTGTGTGGTGTATTTTATAAGTTGAATCAGAACAGGTCCGTGGTAGGGCTGAGATTGTTGTGGAACTATGTACCTTGAAAGTGGCAATGCAGGCAGACAGAGTGGTAAAGAAGGCGTCCGACTCACTTGTTTTATCAGTCAGATATTTGCGTACAGGAGTTGGGACATCATGTTGCAACCAAACAGGCCATTGATGAGATCATACTTGGAGTATTGTGCACAGTTCTGGTCGCTCAGCTTTAGGAAAAACTAGACTAAAAGCCCTGTCCCACTGTACGAGTTCATTCAAGAGTTCTCCCCGAGTTTGCCCTGATTCGAACTCGGAGATTTACGGTAATGGCCGCTCGTAAGTCCTCGGGGCTCTCGTGGACATTTTTCAACATGTTGAAAAATCTTCGCGAGTCTTCCCGAGTACCTGCCTTAGCATTACGAGCAGCTAAGAGACATCCCCGAGCTCCGAGGTACCCGCTACGTTCATTCTACGTGCTTACCACGAGTTTGATTTTTTTTAAACTCGGGAGATCACTTGAATGAACTCGTACAGTGGGACAGGGCCATTAGTGGGACTCGTAGGGTCCCAGCTTCACACGGGAGGGCTGGTCCCCCTACGCAATATTCCACCTCTCCACCAATTCCAATATTGGTGGGGGGGGGGGGGCTTTCTGGAGCGCTGGTATGGGTGTTGTGGGCTGAAGGGACTGGTTTCCAGAGGGCTAGTATGGACAATGTGGGCCGAATGGATTCTTGGGCTGGCGGCTCAGTCACTCAAGCCTGGTGTGCTGGAGCTCACTCACGGCTGGTGGGTTGGCAGTTGACTCGCGGCTATTCCTTGAAATTCCATTTCAAGCAGGGTGCAAGGCCAAGAAATTCAAGAGCAGTTTCATGCCACTTCAAGCAGGGTGCAAGGCCACCAAATTCAAGTGCTGTTTCATGCCACTTCTAGCAGGGTGCAAGGCCACCAAACTCAAGTGCAATTTCCTACCATTTCAAGCAGGGTGCAAGGCCACCAAAGACAGAGTCGTGACCTCTCCCGCCCCCATCTTGCAGAGACTGAGCCACGCCCACACTTCCGGGTTTTATAGTCCTTCCCACCGGAAGGGGCGTGGCCTTTATGCCGTGATTGACAGGGGAGAAAATCTCAACATTTTTAAAACACTAATAACTTTTATTTTTCATCGATGGGAAAAATCCTCCGCACCTGATGAGCGGAGGAGGACTCTGAGTAAGATGGCCAAAAATCACAGCCGTACGTGGTAGCGTTTTTTCTAAAATCAATATACAGCGCAAACAGGAAGTGGTCAAGATTAGACTTTTAATTATATAGAAGGCAACACCACTTTTCAATAAGGCAAAGGCAACACCACTTTTCAATAAGGCAAAGGCAACACCACTTTTCAATAAGCAAAGGCAACCCAAACCAAAGGCTTTCAAACCAAACCACTTTTGCATTTTCAAACCACATTTTCAAATCACATTTTCAAACTACATTAAGGGCACTCACAGGTCAGTAAAACCACTCACAGTTTAGTAGACGTGTTCAGTGTTATTCACAGCTCAGACTGAGAGTTGTGACCTCTCGCTACCCCATCTTGCAGAGACTGAGGCAGTCCACACTTCTGGGTTTTATAGTCCCTACCCCCTCCCACCGGAAGGGGCGTGGCCTTCATTGACAGGACAGAGAATCTCAACATTTTTAAAACATTAATGTCTTTTATTTTTCATCGATGGGAAAAATCCTCTTGTCCTGCGCAGCGGAGGGGGGCTCTGAGTAAGATGGCCAGAAATCACAGCCGTAAGTGGTAGCGTTTTTTCTAAAATCAATATGCAGTGCAAACAGGATGTGGTCAAGATTTGAGTTTTAATTATATAGATATCATTAAGCTAGAAATGGTGCAGGAAAGATTAACAAATGTTCCACTTGCTGGACGTCCCCTTGCCCACAAACAACTTACTCCAATCAACTTTTGCAAGCCCCTGTCTAATACCATCAAGATTTGGTTGCCTCAATTTAGAACTTTAACTTGTGTCCCAATTCTATCCTTTTCCATAATTATTTTAAATATAATAGAACTATAGTCACTGGTTCCAAAGTGCACTGCACTGACATCTCAATCAATCACCCTGCCTTATTTCCCAAGAGTAAGTCAAGCTTATCTCTCTCTCCCTAATTGGGCCCTCAATATATTGCCAGAACAAACTTTTTTGAACATATTCAACAAATTCCAACCCATCTAAGCTTTTGGTGCTGTAGCAGTCCCAGTCTATATTAGGAAAACTAAAATCTCTGACCATGACTACCCCATTATTTTTGCAACTCTCTGCATTCTCCCTTCATAGATGAAGTCTTGCAGATTGAACATATGGATCATGAAGTGAAACAATATGGGTGGAACAAAGAAATTTGAAGGGCATAATCGCCTTGTTGGGGTTATACCCATAGTCGATGGAAATTAGAAGAACAAATATGAAGGGAGAATGCAGAGAGTTGCAAAAATAATTATCTCTTTTTCTAACAATGTCATTTATGCGAATGTGCACAATAATAATAATAATAATAATGGATGGGATTTATATAGATAACTTCTGGTAGCTCAACCTCTTCCTTGGGAATGTTCAGCAGCCACTCCGAGACATCATGGGAGGCTACACACCATCCTGGAATTGTATATGTTGCTACATTATCTACTGTCTGGGATCTGCTAATTTTTTAGCCTTCTCTCATGATAATCCTGTCTGTCTTTATCCTTCCCCCTGTGCCTCAGAGCCAGGCTGGGTGCCACAGAACTGACTGCTGCTATTCACTTCTGAACAGTCATTCCTGCCAACTGTAAACATCTTGAGCCCTCCAGGATGGCCTCCCTCTGTGCTGCTGTAACATTCTCTCTGATAAGTAGTGCAACTCCCTCAACTCTTTTACATCTCTATCATAATACTACAGGGAGTTTTCCAGTGTTAATGGAAATGACAGCTGTTGTTTGTGCATGCGTGTGTCTCATATTCCATGGGCACGAGTCTACTAAAGCTGGAAGGCAGTGCTGTAAATGTTGATGTGTCTGGAGAGAAGTTAAAAGAATATGATGAGATAAAGCACAGACACAGAGTTGAAGACAGAGTGAGAAAACTGGGTGAAGCTAATGAGAATGGAAGAGGGACAGAGCAGTCGTGTGAGGGACAGGGGGAGAAGAATTAAACAGAAAATAGGTGCAGGAGTAGGCCCTTCGACCCAACGCCGCCATTCAGTATGATCATGGCTGATCATCCAAAATCACTATCCCGTTCCTGCTTGCTCCTCATATCCCTTGATTCTGTTAGCCCTAAGACCTATATCCAACTCTTGAATACATCACCAGAAAACTGGGGTTGGAGAATGGGGGAGAGAGACATGTGGAGTAAGGGGAAGAGGCACTAGGGTTGTGTAGATGGGTAGCTGGAGACTAGGGGAGGTACACAGAGCAATAGGGTGGTGGTGGGGGGGGGGGAGGGGGAGGGGGAAGGGGAGAGTGATAGAAAGCAACAATAGATAGTGAGAGAAACAGGAAAGAAAGGAGTGAGGCAAACAACAGGTGAAAGAGAGCAGCACAAGCAGCAATCATAGAAAGAGAGACAGAAACTGGCTGAGTGAGAGAATGGTGTGAGACACATAGACACATACACGCATGAACACTGACATCCAGCTCAGTATTTTTAGCGAGGAAATATATTTCCATTCTCTCCTGCTTTTGCAGACCAAGGTGTTCTCTGAACCACCAGCCCTTTCACCCTTCCTCCCAATAGTTGGCACCTTCCATGTAACTCCCCCACCCCCACCTGCTCATATTTCCTGGCTGATCTAACTTTTCTCCATCTGGCTGAAGCATTGCTACTCCATTCATGTCTTTCCTGTGGTCCTAATTCTTGCTGCTCTGTGCACTTCTCTTCATCTCCCCCAGAGGGTGCTCTTGGCTAATAAGATTCATTGACAACAAGTCTGTCCCATTCTCCCTGTTTCTGACACTGTACCTGTTTATCTCTCTCAGTCCGTCTCAGACTTTACTGCTCTGTGTATCGTTCCCTTTCATATCTCTCCCTCTGTGTTGTGCACCTCACGGTTTGCTTTTTGTAGCTCCTTTCTCTGTTCCTGTCCTGCCTCTCTGCCTGGGAGTGTGTCTCCGATATTATTGCTCTGTGTATTCTGCTCATTCTCCTCCACGATTTGTTACTCTCACTTTTCCTTGCTGATTCCCCTCTTTCCCAGACTCGGTGTTCTATGTGCCACACTCACTCTCTCCGAGAGCCACCATCTCTGTGTGAAGGTTGTTTCTCCTACAGGTATTCTCCGAGTTCAGCTGGGCACATCCAGGTGGGGTTAAGGTTCACAAAGCAACACAGTTCACAATACCTTTTAGAAGATTTTGAAAACCTAACCAAAGTAACCATACAAAATACAACAAATGACATAAGAGGTTATATGAAATGATATCAAATACAGAACTTACATATTCTGCACCTTCTGCTCTAACCCTTAAAAACCGTCCTGGTTTATTGCTCCTTCCCTACAGCTGGTTAACTGTGCAGTTCCCTTGCAGGTAACCCTTTGACTCCAAACACATTTGTTCTCCAACTTTTTTTAATCCAGCCTGGAAACAGGCTCTTCAGCCCATTGTGTCCCTGCCACTAACTAGTTCTATGTTATTCCACTTTCGCATCCATTCCCTGTCCACCAGCGGCAATTTACACAGGCCAATTAACCTAAGACCCACACGTCTTTGCGTTGTGCGAGGAAGCCAATGCACCCAGTGGGAACCCATATTGTCACAGTGAACATGCAAACTCCACACAGACAGTATCCAAAATCAGGATCCAATCTGGCTCTTCAGCACTGTGAGGCAGCAGCTCAACCAGTTGCTGCCATTCTAGAAGTACAGGCAGCAGGGATCGAGCAAATCCTTTGAGGAATATAAGGAATGTAAGAGTACACCTTAAGAGGGAAATAAAGAGAGTAAAAAGAGGACAAGAGTTTGCTCTTGCTGCAACATCCCAGTTGCACGCATGTCTCCGCGCCTTGAGTTCATCCGCCTTAGCCATCAGGCCTCTCACATTGAAATAAATGCAATTCAGTCTTTCCTCATCTCTGCTGTGCTCCTGCCTATCCTGTCCATAGAACCTTCTTCCATCACCTTCCATACAGACTTCTAGCCTCTCACCTGCCTCAGTCATGCATTGGATCCCTGCACCCCCCAACCCCACCAATCTAATTTCAATCCTAGCACTGGGTGAACCACGAGCAAACCTATTTAATAGACATTTCGAGAGGTGGTGGTGGTGCAGAGGGTGGTGAGTGCTCAGGATGCACTGCCAGAGGTGATTGTGCCTCTTCTTGCTGCTACCATTGGAAAGAAGAACTAAGAAGCCTGAGAACCATTACCTCCAGGTTCAAGAACAGCTTCTTCCCATCAGCCATCAACTTCTTGAACCATTTTGGTTAGGCTGCTTTGGGAGTATTGTGTGAAGTTCTTGTCCCCCCGTTACAGGAAAGATGTGGAGGCTTTGGAGAACAGGGGAGTTTTACCAGAATGCTGCCTGGATTAGAAGGTACTACCTCTACAGAGAGATTTGACGTACTTGGATGGCTGATGGTTTTCTCTGGAATGTCGAAAGTTGAGGGGGGACCTGATAGAAATATGTCAGATGATGAGAGACATAGATAGGGTAGACACTGATAAATCCCAACCCTGCCTTTGTTATACTTATCAGTCTTCAAACCCTGGTTAGACTGATCATACACTCTCCCAGTCTTGCCCACACTATTTGCACTTTCCCTCTGCTAGTTATTCTGATTGCATTCAACTCCCCATTCCTGAAGAAGGGTCTCGACCCGAAACGTCACCCATTCCTTCTCTCCAGAGATGCTGCCTGTCCCGCTGAGTTACTCCAGCTTTTTGTGTCGATCCCCATCCCAAGTGCTTGTTTAGAAAATAGGTGCTGGAAGAGGCCATTTAGCCCTTCGAGCCAGCACTGCTCACGTACTGTCAGAGTGCTAGTTATATTGATCACACACTCTTCACAGCCCTGGTTTTACTGATCACGCATTCTCCCTCTGCTGGTTATTCTGATGACAAGACCATCTTGGATTCCACAGTCGTAGTTATGCTGTTATACAGTGCAAGTCAAGTCTATAGACATATGCGCAAGTGCGGTGAGGTACAGATACAATGAAAATCTTTCTTGCAAATGAAGATCTTGCTTGACATTGAAGAGGGCATGATGATAGATGCTGTCTTCTTGAGGCAGCGCCTCATGTGGATGCATTTGTTGTTGAGTTTTAGAGATACTGCAATGAAATAGGCCCTTCGGCCCACCCGCCCACCAGGTCCGTACTGACCAGCAATCATCCATACACTAGTTCTATCCGATTTGATGGCCCATTCCAGACTGTAAGAGTACGTGCTGAAGGACACACTGATGGCTGGTTCAGCCAACACTAAGTCTTTGTGGGGGAGGACCACAGTTCTTCTGCTGCTGGACATTGAGGGCAGAGGTTGGTGGGGCCATCCCTCAAACAAGGGAAGGGATATCACCCCAGGGGGCTACATGAGTGGCAAAGGTATTCTGTAAAGTGAACAATACCTCAAGTATGACTATTGAAAGTATATGCGCTGAGAATGAATGAAGAGGTTTTGCATTTTTTGTTTTAAACATAATTTTATTCTGAATAAAGTTTATTTAAAAAATGACTACTGCTCGGCGTTCAACACTATCACCCCTCTAACCTTATCATCAAACTCTGGGATTTGGGTTTCTCTGCTTGTCCCTATACAACTGAATCCTCGATTTCCTTGTCGGCAGACCATAATCAGTGTGAATTGGCAACACTTCCTCCTCAATAACTATCAGCACTGGGGCGCCTCAAGGCCAAATGTGAGCAGGTGGGACTAATGTGGATGGGACACCTTGGTCGGCAGTGGGCAAGCAGGGCAAAAGGGCCTGTTTCTGTTCTGTGCTCTGTAGTTTTTTGACTATGATTACGAGTCTGTAACCCCACCTCAGTAATTATCATTTATTATGGACTCCATTATAGTTGCACTACATACTTTGGTTTTGCACTATTATGGTCTGGTTACCTGGTGTTACTAATTATTAATTTATTGTACTACAGATGATTGTATATTTATTTGTGTGTTATTACGTTAATGAACCCGTAGTGCTTCCTCAAATAAGGATTTCTTTAATCTGTTGGCCGTGCATCCTCTTCATCCTCTTGACTTTTGTTCACCAGCACAAGGGCTGGCAATGAGCAGATATAGATATGATTGGCTAAAGAACCACATGCAGCACAGTGGTGCAGATGGTACGTGGCTGACTCGGCGCCGGGGATCCGTGTTCGGTCCTGACCTCTGTAGCAGTCTGTGGAATTTGAACATTTTCCCTGTGTTTACTCCGGGTGCTCCGGTTTAATCCCACATCTCACAGAAGTGAGGGTTTGTAGGATACATAGAAACATAGAAAATAGTTGCAGGAGGAGGCCATTTGGCCCTTCGAGCCAGCACCGCCATTCATTGTGATCGTGGCTGATCTGTAACCCATACCTGCCTTCTCCCCATATCCCATGATACCGATAGCCTCGAGCTCCATGTAACTCTTTTAAATTCATCCAGTGAATTGGCCTCTACTGCCTTCTGTGGCAGAGAATTCCACAAATTCTCAACTCTCTGTGTGAAAACGTTTTTCTCATGTCAGTTTTAAATGGCCTCCCCTTTATTCTTAGACTGTGGCCCCTGGTTCTGGACTCCCCCAACATTGGGGAAAAAAATCCTGCATCTAGCTTGTCCAGTCCTTTTAGAATTTTATGTTTCTATTAGATTCCCTTTCATCCTTCTAAATTCCAGTGAATACAAGTCCAGTCTTTCCAATCTTTCCTCTTATGACAGTCACGCCATCCCGGGGATTAACCTCGTGAACCTATGCTGCATTGCCTCAATAGCAAGGATGTCATTCCTCAAATTAGGAGGGAAAAAAAACTGCACACAATACTCCAGATGTGGTCTCACCAGGGCCCTGTACAACTGCAGAAGGACCTCTTTACTCCTATACTCAAATCCTCTCATTATGAAAGCCAACATGCCACTAGCTTTCTTCACTGCCTGCTGTACCTGCATGTTTACTTTCAGTGACTTTCAGGTATCGTCGCATTTCCCTTTTTCCTGATCTGACACCATTGAGATAATAATCTGCCTCCTTGTTCTTGCTGCCAACCTCACATTTATCCACAATATACTGCATCTGCATACTGCATCTGCCATGCATCTGCCCACTCACTCAACCTGTCCAAGTCACCCTGCATCATCCTAGCATCCTCTTCGCAGTTCACACTGCCACCCAGCTTTGAGTCATCTGCAAATTTGCTGGTGTTACTTTTAATTCCATCATCTAAATCATTAATATATATTGTAAATAGTTGCAGCCCCAGCACCGAGCCTTGCGGCACTCCACTCGCAACTGCCTGCCATTCTGATAGGGACCTGTTTATTCCTACTCTTTGTTTCCTGTCTGCAACCAATTATTTATCCATTTCAATACCCTACCCTCAATACCATGTGCTCTAATTTTGCCCACTAATCTCCTGTATGGGACCTTATCAAAGACTTTCTGAAAGTCCAGATGCACTACATCCACTGGCTTTTCATCATCCATTTTACTTGTCACATCCTCAAAATATGTCAGAATATTAGTCAGGCAGGATTCATAAATCCATGCTGACCTGGACCAATCCTTTTACTGCCATCAAAATATGCCATTATTACTTCTTTAATAAATGACTCCAGCATCTTCCCCACTACTGATGTCAGGCTAACTAGTCTATAATTCCCCGTTATCTCTCGCTCCTTTCTTGAAAAGTGGGATGACATTAGCTACCCTCCAATCCACAGGAGCTGATCCTGAATCTATAGAACTTTGGAAAATGATCATCAATGCATCCACGATTTCTATAGCCACCTACTTGTGTACCCTTGGATGCAGACTATCAGGCCCTGGGGATTTATCGTCATTCAGTCCCATCATTCTACCCAATACTATTTCTCGCCTAATACAAATTTATTTTAGTTCCTCTGTCTCCCTATATCCTCTGAATTCCATCCCTAACTTCTCCCAATTCTGCTAGCCCTTGCTGTCCCCTCCCCTTCATCAGCCCTCTGGTTGTCTTCTCCCATCCCCCAGCCCTCGGGCTCCTCCTCCACCTTTTTTTCCTTTCTTCTCCCCACCCCATCAGTCTGAAGAAGGGTTTCGGCCCGAAACGTTTCCTTCGCTCCATAGATGCTGCTGCACCCACTGAGTTTCTCCAGCATTTTTGTGTACCTTCCCTATATCCTCTGTCCTCCAGTGCATCTGGGAGATTGTTTGTGTCTTCCTTAGTGAAGACAGAACCAAAGTACCTGTTCAACTCTTCTGCCATTTCCTTGTGCCCCATAATAATTTCACCTGTGACAGCCTTCAAGGGACCCACATTTGTCTTTACTAATTTTTTCTCTTAACATACCTAAAGAAGCTTTTACTGTTCTTCTTTATATTCTTGGCCAGCTTACCCTCGTACTTCATCTTTTCACCCCATATTGCCCTTTTTGTTGCCCTTTGAAAGGTTCCCAATTCTCTGGCTTCCCGCTACTCTTTGCTATGTTAGACACCTTTTCCTTTAGTTTTATTCCATCCCTAACTTCCCTTGTCAGCCACGGTTGCCTCTTACTCCCCTTAGAATCTTTCTTCCTCTTTGGAATGAAATGATCCTACATCTTCAGGATTATGCCCAGAAATTCCTGCCATTGCTGTTCCACCGTCATTCCTGCTAGGATCCTCTTCCAGTCGACCTTGGCCGGCTCCTCTCTCATGCCTTCATAGTCCCTTTTGTTCAACTGCAACACTGACACTTCTAATTTAACCTTCTAATTGCAGATTAAAACTTATCATATTATGGTCACTACCTCCTAGCAGTTCCTTTACCTTGAGTTCCCTTATTAAATCTGGTTCATTTGACAACACTAAATCCAGAATTGCCTTCTCTCTGGTAGGTAGGCAATAAGAATCCATCTCGGTGGCACTCTACAAACTCCCTTTCTTGGGGTCCAGAACCAACCTGATTTTCCCAGTCTACCTGCATATTGAAATCTCCCATAACCACAGTGGCATTACCTTTGTTACATGCTAATTTTAACTCCTGCTGCAACTTGCACCCTATATCCACGCTACTTTGGGGGCCTGTAGATAACTCCCATTAGTATCTTCTTATCGTTACAATTCCACAATTCTATCCACAGCGACTCTACATCGTCAGTCCTTTTCCCCAAGTGCACAAGGAGTGGATGAGAAAGTGGGATAACATAGAACTAGTGTGAACGGGTAATCGATGATTAGCATTGATTCGGAGAGCCACAGATAGAGGCAACTTTTTAGTTGGTTGTGCGAGCAACAAGGTTATCCATGTGTCTAGTGCACTGGTAATAAATCCAGATGCCGCTAGCTAGCAAACCTTGCGAAAAAGGAAGAAGAGGGACAGATGGACAGACTGTCTCATTTTGCAACTGGGTCCGACTGACAATCAGCATTAAGACGACTGTTGTCATGGGTCACTCCATTCCCCCTGAAATCACCCTCAATTCTACTCCGCTGGAAACTGTCAACTAACTTGGATCTACTGCCTCTCTGTATGAAGAAAGCAGTTCACGTATAGGAAAGGCAGCAACCACCTTCAGGAGGCTAACCATAGAAGAACAGGAAACTCACAATCAAGACCAAGGTAACTGTCTACAAGGCATGCATTTTGAGCATGTTATTGTACACAGTGAAGCTTGGAGGAATTACCTACACCAATACATTGAATATTTTTATTTCTGCTGTTTTCCTCACATTGTGGGAATTTCTTGGCAGTATAAAGTCACCAATGAATCTGTCCTCTCCCTGACCAACAAGCCTAGCATGCCTGTGATCCTCAAACAGATGTGTCTCTGCTGGCTTGGACATGTATACAGGATGGAAAAAAGGACGTATCGCCAAAGATGTGCTATGTGGGAGGTTGTCAAAGCACAGAGGCCAAGAGGAAGTCCAAAGCTTCACTACAAGAATACGATTAAGAGATATGACAAATTTTAACATTGACATTGAAAACTGGGAAGCAGCTGTCGATGACTAGGGATGGTGGAGAAAGGCGGGAACGAAGCACCATCACAGCATATGGTTCAAGACCCTGAAGGCCAGGCGCCAACTACACAAAATGGTCAATGGCAGGAGAAACACACTCCCCAATCCAACTTCTAGAGACAGCTTCACCTGTGGAAGCTGTGGCACGGTCTCCCTGTCAAGGCCTAGTCAGCCACAGCAGGAAATGCAACCACACATGAAACATTCCCCTCTCCAAGCAGGACAACATCAAAGCCACACCATCATCTGACACAGATAGACAAATGCTAATCATAGGCAACTTCTTCTATGCAGCAAATGCCCACCTGAGAAGGCAAAGTCAGTTTCAACAGCAAAACAGAATGAGATGAATACTTGAAAAATGGGAAAATCTACAGGAAGGTTAGGAGCAATTCAAGTGCACATTCAGAGGGATGATAAACCAAACATCCTGGTTCTCCTACCCTTTCCCACTTCCTCAGGACAGAGACCAGCCAGGCTCAAGACATTGTGGAGCTTGTGGGCAAGTTGGTGTCGAGGGAGTTTGCATGCAGTCCATGTAGCTTAGTTTTTACTGTTAGCAAACAAGATGCAAAATAGAAAAGGCTGATGTAAAATTGACAGAATTTTTGATTTTATTACTGAAATGTATGCTGGCATTTCAATATAAAAATCCCAGGTCTGAGATTCACATCATTAAATTGAAATAACTGCATACCGTACAGAATGCTGCAGCAATCTCAGCATTAATACACAGCCTTGGCTTCACCTTTAAATACCTTTATAAGTTATTCAATAATAATGCAGTTTATCATCTTTGGCATGAGGTTCAGTGGCACTAAAATACAGCCGTGTCAGATACAAATATGCATACAAAATATATTAATTTTTGTTTTGTTTTGTTTTTTTGCTTCACAATATTTTTTGTAAACAAAGTACATGTGAATTCCGTCACAGAGAGAAGGCAATGGCCAGCAATTGCACAATGTATGGAAAACATCAGCATGTAACAAGCTGGGCAGTTCCACCTGCAGAATGAAGCAAGTTGCCCTCTGCCCTTTGGCATTGCTGAATTTGTTCTCATATGACCTGCACCCACTTGTGTGGCGGAACATGAGACGCTAATCCAGATCTCCTCTTCATGGATTTTGCTGCGATGGGTATCCTTAATACTTTAGGTTACAGGCCTAGGCATCTTCCCTGCAGGCTATTTGACCACGGGTGGCATCACATCCTATTCACAGCCTGCACCTGTTCCCAGAATGAGTCAGTGAAGTGTTCTTGGCCCAAGCTCAAATTCACCAGTGAATGATGGGGCAATTGTAAGTTCATACCTTGGCTGTAACCCTGACAGTCCTCCAATCAACTCTTTCGCATTGTTATTTGGAAATGATGAATAGTCGGTGTGGCAGAAACCAGCTGCCAGTCTGTGGCCCAACTCTGCCCTACACTTTTGTGCTCAGCCACCTCCATCAGGGCAAGAACTGGTGGCTGCACAGAGGGAACAGGAAGATGGTGCATGCACCAGAGCCACTCAGAACCAGGGGGTGCAGGGCAGGGGAACATTGATGGAACTGTACCATCATCCCTGCTGGTCATACACCAATCTTGACATGAAGTCCGATAGGAGCTCATACTGGATGAGGCATGCAGGTTGATGAACAGGGCCATTTCCTCACTGCTGTGGTGCTGAGTGTGGTCAGTTGGAGGCTGTGACCCACTGCTGGGGCAATGGAGGCTCAGTTGTAGATTCTGGGAGGGCCATTTTGGATCAGAATTACGTGGGCACCATTTAATTAAATGGTGTGACTGAAGGAGAGCGAGAGGGTTTAAACCTGACACAATCAGCACACTATGACCTCACTATTGTCGCTCCTCCATCTGGATTGCTGAATTAACGATAGATCCTCTAAACACTGGTGGTTGAATCAGGGAGCTTGAGGGGCACTCAACTCCGCGAAAGATCTGGAAGTTTGCTTGGAGACTCCTGCACCTGGCAGGCACAAGAATTTCGATCTCTCTTTTAAAAATGCTTTGTTTCATTCAGAAAGGTGTGGGTAATGTTACCCCTTTGCACACACACGAGCTTTCATTGACATATTACGGTTGTGGGAGAGCCCCATCACCTGGGCATTCCTGCTACGAGATGTGGAATCTCCCTGTGCCAATGCTGACATGCAGCCCAGGGCAGTGTGGACCTGGTGAAGGGGGTACTCCAAGCAGAGTACGATTAAAGGGAGAACTACCCAGTCACCAATGAAAATCTTGGGGTCAATGCAAAGTGAGTTGGGACTGAAGTAACGATCAAGGCTAGCACAGAAAGTGCAGAAAGAAAGAAGTAAGAGGGTGAGTTACCGTGCCCATTGTTGGCAGAAATGGCGCAAGAGGTTTAGTAGATGTTTTTAGTCACGGCAAAGAGTTAGTAGAATTGCACAAAGTCTAAAGCTGAAACAAAGAGCTTGTTAGAATAGAGATTAATTTACAGCTTTATGTACAGTATATATTACGTATAGCACAGTTTAGTGCTAGATATTTGTAATTATATATATTAATACTGCTGTGAAGCTTGTATGCTTGGCAGTTGGATACAAAAATACTGACTCCTGCAACACCAAAGTGTCTGTCACAGGTTGGAGCTTCACAGCAGTTTGAATAGTTTGGATTAGTTTACGAGTGTCTCCTGCCACTCAGGGAAGGCTCACACATGGCACAAAGACTAGCTCAGCTCTTCTTGTGTGTATAACCCTCAAATGAACACAGTGTTATAGCAGCTTATGGATATGATGCATTGAAGGCCACGTCTCCCTCTCCACCCCCCCCAAAAAAAATCACATTCCGTCTCCACACTTTTATGCAGGAATTGTTCGTGTTTCCTTTGTTTCTGTCCTGGTTCCACATTCTGATAACTTGGTAGAGGACAGTAAAAGGTTTTCCAGATTTGGAGGCCTTTTTATTTCACAGAAGTCCCCTGTATACTGCCAGAAGTCTTTTTCATATGAGAATTTCCACCATCTCAGTGTTTGATGATTCTGCTTTTCTGATAATGTTGGGGCTGATCTGCCTCAGTGGCTGCAGTGGATCTGTGGACACAAAACACACAACGCAATTCCTCATTAGTGCCTGTAATCATTCCCGTCCCTTCCTTTCACCATTCCTGATTTCTGGACCACCTCATCCCACGTAAACCACTGCGCTGGGATTACTTGAAATAAATCCAATCAGAAGAGGTGAGATATGGAAATCAACGTCTTCCATTCTTATGATCGGCTAGACAGTGAGGCACTTACCGACTCCCTCATTTTACTCAAACGCAATCCTTCCCTCCCTTTATCATTGCTGACTTGCACGGACACTTACCTAATGAGTTGGCCACTCGTGAGTTGACCAAAGTCTCGTCCTGCGAGCTGCCCTGGGCTGACTGCACTGCATCGCCCTCTTTCTCAGTTTGTGTGGTGCCATCACGGCTGCCGTGTTTAGTGTGGCCCGACACGGGACGGGGCTCCAGGACAACTATATGATCCTCAATGTACCCTTTGCTTCCAGCACCTGAAAGACAGAACGGTCCACTCAACATCAAGTCTTCCATTCCCACACTTGCTACAACCGGGGCTAAATCTTCTATCGGCTAATGTTCTCTAGCTCTACTATGAACAACTCCACCGATTGTTTCAATTGATGTTTCTAGGTCATGTGGTACAAGCTCTTTAAAACAGTTCAAGCAGATGTGAAAGAGATTTAGGTCATGGGCTCCTTTGCAAGTGGCTCTGAAGCTGGTCAAGCAGGTGACTTATTCGAAGGGTGGTGGACCTCGGTTGAATTGGCAAGCCAGCCGAGGCATCACATACTTCAGTTTACTCCATCAAACATGCCTTTTATTCACCAGCCTTCCTGTACTTTCCAAACCAGTTGGCTGATGGATGTCCTGCTCCCAGTGATGTTTAGAATTAGTGCAAGCTTTCTACTCCATGTGTGCAATTACTCCATTATTCCACATCCATTTAACAGTTTAAAGGGATTTTGTGAGTGACTAGAAGCAATAGATTCTGGTGAAAGTAACAAAGGAGGCCATCTTAAAGTGACAACAAACTAACAGGACTTTCGCCAAATTGATAACAAAGTTGTGTGCTGATCTTTAGTTCAGTTTAGAGATGCAGCAGGGAAACAGGCCCTTCGACCCACCAAGTCCATGCCTACACACTAGTTCTATGTTATCCCACTTTCTCATCCACTCCCTACACACTAGGGGCAATTTACAGAGGCCAATTATCCTACAAACCTGCATATCTTTGGGATGTCGGAGGAAACTGGAGCACAGGGAGAACATTCAAACTCCACACAGACAGCACCTGAGGTCAGAATCAAACCCAGGTCTCTGGCGCTGTAAGGCAGCAACTCACCCGCGGTACAACTGTGCAGCCCTAAATACCTGAAGCTGGCTAACATGTCACTGAAAAGCTGTCTCCATTTATGGCAGAGGGTTTGAACACACAACCACCCACACAGGGCAGGTATGCGGCCACTGACTCATGGGAATGCCATAGGTGAATCAGTTTCAGGGGAAGTAACCAAAGCTCTCTGGAAGTGATTTACCTGAGCTGCCTCTGCTTGTTTTATCCGGGCACCTGTCACTGGTCAGAGACATGCCGGCGGACAGAGCGATGGAGGGCACTGAGCGAGCTGGCCGCAATGCCAGCTGCTCCGGCTTCACCTGGTCCCTTCTGGAGCGTTGTTGGAGGACCTTGATGATAGCATCCTTTTCCAGGATCTGCGCATGCAGGGCCTTAATCCTGAAGGCAAGAGGAACCACCAATTATTCACAGCTCTTCAGGCTTTACACCGGCACCTTTATCTTAAAGTCCATGGGTTTTACAAACGTACTAATTCCGCACAATAAGAAAACCTCTCCCAGGCCCGTCTCAAAGCAGCTAACCCAGAATGTTACCTACTGAGAAAGGTAATGATTGCATGGGTTTAGACTGAGGAAGGGAAGGATTCCACACAACGGTCACAGGGAGATGAGGATGGGTGGGGTCTCAGTCAACGAGAGTCATAGGCAGGATGTGGGACAGCCTAACGCCGTCACCATGAACAGGTGCATGGACAGAAGCGCAGCCTGTCTTGGGCGAGTGGTCAGACAGAACACAAGGTGACCGGGCACAGAACAGGTACAGGTGAGGCCTGAGGAAAGGCAGTCGGGATACAGCAAGACCAGGTACAGTCAGATTGGCTGCAGACTGACCTTGTACAGGCAGAGCCGGAGAGCAGATTGAGTACAGATGGGGCCGGGGAGCAGACAGACCGGGTACAGACAGACTGGTTACAGGCGGGGTTGGGGGGCATACAATCCAAGTACAGGTACACTGGAAACACACAAACAGTGTGCAGACAAACCAGGTACAGCTGGGGCTGGGTAGAAGACAGACAGCGTGCAGTCAGACCAGGTACAAGTGTTGGCTGGAGAGCAGACAGCCCCGGTAGAGACAGACAAGATACAATCTAGGTACAAGTGGGGCTGGGGAGCCGATAAATGAGCGCCAAGGCTGGCAATCAGCTTAATGAGGGTGAAACCACCCTGGGTAGAGATGGCCCCAGATTTGGACGTTCCCACCATTCAAGTCTCATTCATCCCTCGCTGATTGGTCCCTACCGGTGGGGCTCTGGGGAATATTTTGCGCTTGAGATGGGATAGCTTTATCCTCATAGCATCATGTCCAACCCTTCTCTGCACCCCAAACGCTGCCTCACGCAGCCTCTTCCCATCGGGTGCTGTCCAGGATGCTCCTGGTTCATCAACCCCAGTTCTAAGCCCAAACCCAGGCCCCTGATCCCAGCCCCATCCCGGTCCCCGGCCCCATATCTGTTGACAAGTACCTGCTCTCCATCTCCTGATGCCGATGGTTAGTCCCAATAACCTCCCCATTCTCGTAGTAAACTCGCTTCTCCAAGGAGCCATCATTGAAGCTGCTGTTGGGTGAATGGTGGGGGGAATGGTTTATGATCGTGGTATCTCTGCAGAAATAAAGAAATCATTTAGTTCTCCTGAAGACAGCAGCCCAGATGCTTCCTGAGACACGGGGCTCTCGTCCTGGACACGGGGTTCCCCTCAAGATATGAGGGCCCCCCCACGACCTGCGGGACTCTCCTTCCCCCCCCTCTCCCGCCACACGGGGCTCTCCCCCCCGCCCCCCTCTTAATTATGAGGCTTTTCCTCTTCCTCCCACCACAGACCCGAGATCCGTGGGACACTGGGTACTTCTCGTGACACGAGGCTTTTCCCAGGTTATAAGGCTCTACTGCGCTGGGATATCTGAAAAAATGCTGTTTGAAAATTTTAAAGTTCAACATCT
Organism: Malacoraja senta; assembly: GCA_038087875.1. Classification (NCBI taxonomy): domain Eukaryota; kingdom Metazoa; phylum Chordata; class Chondrichthyes; order Rajiformes; family Rajidae; genus Malacoraja; species Malacoraja senta. The sequence continues at coordinate 26,013,745 of CM075984.1, forward strand.
ATCTGCCATTCCTACCATTTCAAGGAGGGACTGTTCACTTTAAACACCAGGGCAGCAAAATAAACTGGTGAGAAATCCAAGAGCAGGGGTGTATAAACCCACGGGTTCCCTGTGACCCTGCAGGGTGCATCTCCAGGTGGAGAGGGGGAAGGGATATATCCCGGACAAATCTTTTAATGTATCTGATTCGCGTTGTTAAAGTGAAACAGCTGGGAATGCACAAACGTACCTCTGGGTTGCTGCTGTGGCAGCTGCATCCATTGCAAACTGCCGCATGGTGCTCTCCTCCAGATACTTCTGTTCCCATTTGGTCATGTCAGCTTCCAGAGCCAGAATCCTCTCTTCCTTCTCACGGAGCAGCTCCATTAATGCTGGTGCACTGTACTCTGCAGTTCCAGGGTTCTGGGCTGTTGCTTGGCGCTGTGGGGAGAACCATGCATTCAAGCTTTCTGCAGATAAACAAGCAGTCTGTCCCTTGCCATCTTAGTTAAATGCTGAAAATACCGTCAGACCTGATTCACGGCGGGACTGTCAGAACACACACAGGCAGAGCCTCGAGTGCTGCGCCAGAGAGCCAAATACTCCAATGAGCCATTAAGCTGAATGCTGTTTGTCCTCCATGGCAGTTGCAATATAATCACAGCACCATTTTTGAAGGATATTATTTTTCAACTGGGCAATATTTATCCATCAACAAATAGGTTGTTATTGTAGGGCTGCATGTGGGAACTTTCTCTGTACAAAGTACCAGAAATAGGCCACAGTCCAACTAGACTCCCAGCAACACCCCTCTCTTCCCTGCCATATCATTATCAGTGTAATGCCCTCGCCCTACATAAACTTTATGCAAAATCCCATCAATGCACCTTAAGGTTCAACATATTCTCTCTTCTTGCCATTGAGCTCCACGCTATAATCACTCTGGCTTTCTTCTCAACCCCGTTTGATCTCACGGTAACGCTTGTATTGATGGCCTCTGGCTCTGCTCTTCCTCACAAGGGCAAACAGTCTCTTAATGCTTCCTCCGTTCACCCTCTTCTGGGTAGTTCAACCTGATAGAGCTGGTGTTCTCCCTACACAGTAAACATCAGTCCAACTGGCTGTTCTAAGTCCCACATTATTCAAGTGAGCACACTCACAAAACACTTGTAAAGCATTCTCGGATGTCCTAAAGACACAAAGAGCACTAGGTGAATGTCAGTTCTTTATTTTTTTAAGTGACCTTGTGGCAAACACAAATGTTATACTTGGGTTCCTTTGAAAATTCCTTTAGGGACTGTGCTTCAAGCCAGATACACACTTGCAAGGCTTTTATATTGAGTCGCTTCGATATAATTTTTGATAGAACCCGCTGCCTTTGTGATAGTTGACAGACACACAATGGAATGGTTTTAGTTTAGTTTAGAGATACAGCGCGGAAACAGGCCTTTTGGCCCACCGGGTCCACATCGACCAGCTATCCCCACACATCAACGCTAACCTACACACACTAGGGACAATTTACACATTCCAAGTCAGGATCGAACCCGGGTCTCCAGGGCTGCTTGTGCTATAAGGTAGCAACTATGCCACTGTGCCACCCTTACAAGGCAGGGCAATACCATTCCAATCAGTCATCCCATCTGTTGCTCACTTGGGTCCATTGGATTGCATGGAGTAGAGCTTCCAGACCTCCACAGGCATGCTGGCTGCTGTCATGTTTTGGGCTTGCTCTGAATAACATTTACAAAATGGGGTGTGGAGTTCGCGTTAGGCGGCAGGTGGCCTAGTTACCTGCTGTGTCCGTAGACTCTTCAGTTCCTGTTCCAGTCGGTTCCTCAGCCGCAGCTCCAGCTGCTCGCGCTTCTCACACGCTGCCTGCAGCTGGGTCAGAGCATGCTGCAACTTCTCCACCCTCTCCACGTAGGCTCGCTTCTTCCGCAACTGAGGGAGAGACAGAGAAATGCCTGACATCAAAACCTTGACCATGCTGTGGCAATCTATAGTTAAGGAGTTGGCAGAACTTGCTGTACCTCGTCTTCTAGCCGCATGACTTTGGACTGTGTGCTGTTGAGGGCGTGATCAAGCAGCTGCATTCGCCTGTGCTGATCTTCATTCCTGCTGCACGAAAGGCTTAACTCTCTTCGAAGCTGCTCCTTCTCTTGCTGCTGTTCCCTGTCTGTAAAACATGCACATCCAATCAAGAAAATGCTGCTGGCAATTTATCTCTTACATTCATCAGCCAAATGGCGCCTTTCTCAGCACAGGCAGCATGATAACGTAGCAATCTAATCAATGACAATACTGCAAATGATTTCAAGAATACAATCTATTTTCACATGTACCATCCACACTGTTAGTTCATTAAAAAGTTCCTTCAGGTAAGGCATATACATGTTTTTTTGACAATTCTCTAATTTTTCTAATCAATCCGCCCTGTGATTAGTGTGATCAGATATGCACTGATCAATCCAATGGCTCCTAATCCCATCTCTGATTTATTGTTTCAACAACTTTCCCCACTCTGAGGTTGAATTCACTGGTGTCTAATGACATATCTTTACATATTTTTGGAATAAGGGTGTGACATTTGTAATTTTCCAGTCCCCAGGCACCAAGTCAGAATTATAGGGCTTTAGTGATGTTGAATTTGGAATATTGCACGTAATTCTGGTCGCCCCTTTACAGGAATGATGTGGATGCTTCGGAGTGGGTGCAGGGGAGGTTTACCAGAATGCTCCCTGGATTCGATGGTTTCAACTACAAGGAGAGGTTGTATAGTCTTGGATTGTTTTCTTTGGAGCATCGGAGGTTGAGAGGAAACGATGGAAGTATATAAAATTAAGAGAGGCACAGATAGGGTAGACAGTCAGAATCTTTTTTCCAGTGTGGAAATGTCCCACACTAGAGGGCATACTTTAAGGTGAAAGGGGAAAGTTTATTTTTACACTGCGAGTGATGGAGGCCTAGAACGCATTTCCAGGGGTGGAGTTGCGGCTGAGACTATAGTGGTATTTAAGAGACTTTTAGGCACATGGAAATGCAGGGAATAGAGGGATATAGATCGTGTGCAGGCAGTTGAGATCAGTTTAACTAGGCATCATGTTTAGCATAAACATTGTGGGCTGAAAGGCCCGTTCCTGTGCTGTACTGTTCTATGTTCTAAGATAGAACCTCCAATTGAAACCAAATAAATTGCAGAATCTGTATATTTAAAGCAATAATAGAAAATGCTGGACAAACTCATATATGGAAAGAGGAACAGTCAAAGGCCATTCATCAGTGTTGGCAAACTGTCTTTGTTCTGATGAAGGGTTCCCAACCCTTGAAAGATTAACCATTTCTCTTTTCACAGAATCTGCCTGACCTGCTGAGTGTTTCCAACATTTTCTGAGAATGAATCTCCCTCTTGAACAATTCCATTGAACACGCTAAACACCAACCACAATGTCCAAGGATAGTCATGACCACCGGTGTTTCCAACTGATATTTCCAGTCATAGATGGTGATGCCCTGACTCTTTCTACCTCTGCTCCTTCTTGAATTCATACCCAAAGTCCACATCTTTAACCAGTTACTAACGTCTCCCAATATCTTAATCTGGCTCCCTGCTAATTTCTGGATGCCATCACTTCTGAGATATACCTTGGGATTTGTCCAATATTCAAAAGTGTAGATTAATGCAAGGTCGTTGTTTTACAGTGGAGATTAGATTAAAGAACTGACTTCACATCAGTAAAAGAACAGCTCTAAGAATGAACCAGGCAGAATCAGTGCTTCCGCTGTTTCCTGTGATAAAATCACCCCCGCCTGACGTTGCGCTGCCCACTGAGATTTCACAGAGTGCAGTCACATATAAAAAGCATTCTGAGAACTTTGGCTCCCCAAAATTGCATTCCTCTGAGCAATAAATAGGAAAACACATTGACTTCTGCAGCAATAATTACCATAAGGTTGCAGACACACAAAGCAATTCACTCGTGCAAGTGAAGCCACTGCTTAGCACTGCAACATTCTTCAGCAAGTTTGCAAATAATTGTGCCAAAGCATCAAAAATCCTGCCCCCTTTATTGTTTATACTAACTCTTCCGCTAAAAGCTCATTGTAGTAATATCAGCAGAAACCAGCATTCCACATTCCACTCCACCTTCCTCTGCCATGCTCCCAAGGGAATGACCGAATGACCTTGGTAGGCTCCTAACTTCCTGCTATAAAGTTGTGCATTGAACAAAGAATGTGCTTGAGGCTAAGGGTGGGGGAGGGGAAGCTGCGCTGTTAATGGCAGTCATGGGATAAACTACAGTCCACGTTCCTCTGACCTACATACTTAACAATCAAATGCATACCACACATCTACCTCCCAGAGCAAACCCGGGTTAACACTTCAGTGCCCAGGGCTGTGATTTGTATTGGCACAGAATAAAAACAAGAGGAGGAATGGAATGAAGCCACAAGAGGGTTGGGAATGCAATGTGTGCATTGTTTAGCTTTCTGGGAAATTCTTTGCCTTTCTGGGCTGAATACAGAGGGAAAAGTGAATAAACTGTGAGCAGATGTGGCGTGGTCAGGCCTAGTGTCCCGTGGAACTATTTCACAAAGTGAGGTAGCAGTAATCCTTCTCGCAGGTCCAACATGATCTATATTACACTGCAACATCCCTGACACCTGCTCTTTGTTCTAATTCACCCTGATTAAAGTGGACATCTAATCACGTGGGTCTTCACTGGGACACTCAGATTTAGTCTCGTCTTCTGACTGCCGCTGTAAATCGTACAGCACATGAATCTTGGTACTTGTCGTAACAAAATGGTGCTGGTGAGGCCATATTTGGCGTATGGCGTTCAGTTTTGGTCACCCTGCTATTGGAAGGATGTCATTAACTAGAAAGAGTGCCAAACATATTTACAAGGATTTTGCCAGGACTTGAGGGCCTGAGCTATAGGGAGAGGTTGGACAGACTAGGACTTTATTCCTTGGAGTTCAGGAGGCTGCATGGTGATCTTATGGAGGGGTATACAATCATGAAGGGAATAGACCGGGTAAATGCACAGATTCCTTTAGTCAGAGTAGGAGAATCAAGAACCAGAGGACATAGGTTTACGGTGAGAGGGAAAGATTTATTCAGAACCTGAGGGACAGTTTTTTCACACAGAAGGTTGTGGGTATATGGAACAAGCTGTCAGAGGAGGTAATTGAGGCAGGTAGAATAACAGCATTTAAAAGATACTTGGACAGGTACATGGATAAGAAAGGTTTAGAGAGATAGGGACCAAATGGACAGGTGGGATTAGAGCGGATGGGGCATGTTGGTCGGCGTTCACAAGTTGGGCTGAAGGGCCTGTCTTGGTGTTGTCTGGCTCTATGACTAATGTTTGCGACTACAACGTGACCAGGTCTGTTGATCTATGCCTGATCATATGGACACACACATACAAACGCATATGCTAATTCAAAACCATGAAAGTGTAGGCTGAAAGTGGGGAGGGAGTTTCAATAGGTTTTTTCTCATAGGATTAGTGTAGATGTTGAAATTGTCGGCAAGGACCTGGTGGACTGAAGGGCCTTCACGTACACAGGCATTCAGAATGCAGATGTGACTCTGCTTGTTCACTCATCAGGTGAGAATGTCGTGTTGGTAATGTGGTTAATAAAAACATTGCCTTTAAGCTGCGCTCGTTGAGCATGACAATTGTTCAGCCGTAACTAACAGAGACACACAGTGTGCTGTTCCCAACACAATTGTCGCAAACGTGAACCTGGGCATAACCTTGGCTGGCACCCAGGGGCAGGTTGGTGGGAGGGAAGTGACATGAAGGGGGCAGACAGAAATCTGGATGGGGCTCGTATCAGAAGTCCAGCAGAGAAGTGGGGAATTCATTAACGACCGTCTACATAAAGCGGCAGCATCTTCAACTGGGTACGGGCAGAGATGACCACGTAAGTGCAGGAAGGCGCAGCACCCCATCCCCACCTGGGGGTGAAAGTGGCAGGAAAACCTCACCATAAACCCACATATATAATATTGCCACGCATTTCCCAACAAATCATGCTGACCTCGTAACCAAAAACATCCAACATATCATTTAAGCTTACTTTAAAGAAGGCCATTCAGCCCAATGAGTCTGGGCCAGCTCAGAGAGCTATCCAATTCCAGACTAACCTTCCCTGCACGTTAATCCCACATTCCCATCAACCCCCAGCCTGCCATATTCTACACTTGGGGGGGCAAGATGTGCAAGAGGCAAGAGGTACAGAAGTGTGAAAATGCATTCCTCCAGATTCAGGGACAGTTTCTTCCAGCTGTTATCGGGCAACTCAAACATCATATCAACGACTAGTGAGCTGTCCTGAACTACTGTCTACCTCATTGGAGACTCTCGGACTATCTTGCGCTAAACGTTATTCCCTTTATCATGTGTCTGTATATTGTGGACGGCTTGATTGTAATCATGTAGTCTTTCTGCTGACTGGTTAGTACTCAACAAAAATCTTTTCACTATAGCTGTAAATGTGACAATAAACTAAACTAAACTCTATAAGATCACCCCCATCCTCCTGCACGCCAAGGAACAAAGTCCCAGCCTGCTCAACCTCTCCCTATAGCTCAGGGCCTCCAGTTCTGGCAACATGCTCGTAAATCTTCTCTGCACCCTTTCCAGATTAACAACATCTTTCCTATAAAAGGGTGACCAAAACTGAACATAATACTATAAATGTGGCCTCACAAATGACTTGCACAACTGTGACATAAGGTCCCAACTTCTATACTCAATACTCTGACAGATGAAGGCCCAATGTGCCAAAAGCCTTCTTGATCGGACTTCAATGTTATATATTTGCACGAAATATTGTACCCTTTATCCTCTATCTTTGCAGCTTGATTGTATTCATGTGTAGTCTTTTTTTTTCTGGCTGGATAGCATGCAAACAGAAGTATTTCACTGTATCACGTGACAATCTTAAACAAACATATTTACAGCAACCAATTAACCTACTAAACGTTTTGGGGTGTGAGAGTTTTACTGGAGCATCCAAAGGAAATCCATGAAGAAATCCACAGGGAGAATGTGCGAACCCTACACACAGCACCAGAGATCAGGAATGACCTGGGCCCCTGGAGTTGTGACGCAATGGCTCAACTAGCTGTGCCACTGTGCTGCCCGTTGAACATCCCTCAAAGCAGTTAGTAGGAATGATGGAGCCTCACCAAAACATTGCCCACAACATGTGTAACCATGCAGTTTCTTGCAATGAGGCAGTTTTCTGTGACGCTGCCCCACTTTCAAGCTGTAAAACTTGCTGCCATTTTCATTGTCTAACTACTCAGCAATCGGGTTTGGAGTGGATAATTCAGGTTAAATTGGCAGACTCTTCACTAAGGGACACTCGTTGAAGCAGTGAGGATTGAGGACTTTGCAACAGCTTCATCCTCACTTTTAATATCACCACTCTTTTAGTTCTTGGAACAGATTGGGGATGGTGGGCTTTGGACGATTGGCTCTGTGTCTTGAGAAGCAGCGCTGATTCAGGGACACAGAACCATGAGCCCACAGTCACCTTACAGAGGTTTACAAAATCGTGAGTGGTGTATATAAGGTTGGATGGACACAGTCTTTCTCACGATAGAAAAGTGTAAAACTAGAGGGTATGTGTTTAAAGAGATTTTTTTTTTAAAGGACTTGAAGGGCATCTTTTTCACACAAGGGTGGTGGGTTTACAGAACGAGCTGTCAGAGGAATTTGTAGAGGTGGGAACAATCACAATGTGTAAACATTATTTAGATATGTAGTTAGTAATGGTTTAGAGGGATGTGGGGCTATAATAGGAAAATGGAGCAAAACATAAGTTCCTTGTGTCAGATTCTGCTAAGTTCCGCCAACACTTTGTGTTTTGCTCCAGATTCCAGCAGCTACAGCTTCTTGTCTCCACAGGGAAATGGAACCAGCTCAGGTAGGAACTGTAGTCGGCATTGGCGAGTTAGGATGTAGAGACTGCTATAGGAGGGACGTTCAGCAGGAAAGAGTGCAGAACTTAGGAGGATGTTGCCAGAATAAGGATGTTGCCAGAGCTATAGGGGGAGGTTCGGACAGGCTCGACTTTATTCTTTGGAATGCAGGAGGGTGATGGGTGATCTTAGTTTAGTTTAGAGATACTGCACGAAACAGGCCCTTCTGCCCACTACGTCCACGCTGACCAGCGATCCTGTATACTAACATTATCCTACACACTAGGGACAATTTACATTTTTTTTCACCGAAGGCAATTAACCTACAAACTTGTACGCCGTTGGAGTGTGGGAGGAAACTAGAGTACCCGGAGGAAACCACGCAGTCACGGGGAGAATATACAAACTCCGTATAGACAACACCCGTAGTCAGGATCGAACCCGTGTCTCTGGTGCTGTGAGGCAGCGGCTCTATCATTGCGCCACTGTACCACCTCCTGTATTTGTAGTAGGGAACAATCCTATTTTTTAATTGTTGTGTCTCCACCTTCAATGGTCTAAGGTACTTGTTGGAAATAGATAGGTTAAATGCAAAGTGTTTTTACCCAGAGTAGGGGAATCAAGAAACAGAGAACATAGATTTAAGGTGAGAGGGGAAGATTTAGGAACCTGAGGGCAACCTTTTCTACAGAGGGTGGTGGGTACATGAAATGAGCTGCTGGAGGAGGTAGTTAAGGTAGGTACTATAGCATGTAAGACTTGGACAGGTAGATAGGAACGATTTAGAGGGATATGACCAAACACGGGCAGGTGGGAATAGTGTAGATGCAGCATCTGGTCAGAATGGACAGGTTTGGCAGAAGGGCCTGTTTCCATGCTATGACTATGACTGCTTCAATGCTATATAACACTATGGCTCAGAAATACCCAGTGTCTGTGAAACAGATTATTTTTTCTGTACGAGAGGACTGTACAGAAATTATTTTGGAAGTTAGATCATGGTGTCTAGGTGGGATCATGCAAATCCTGTTGTGCAAGTGGTAGTGTGGAGAGACAGGTGCAGCAACTGTTAAGAAGAACCAAAGTCCTCGTATGTGCCTCAACCAAAGACCTTGTATATCCCGAGAGAAACATTTTAATGGTTCTTCTATCTGATTATTAAACTAATCAGTAACTAATCAGTTCCACAGACAGAAATACTAAGGCCTTTGTATCAGCCAATAATATGACATGGTTCTCTGCACACAGTTCAAGAACCCTGGTGGCATGAACAGTTTGGCCACCTCAGGGTCTTTTGTTTTAACTTTCCTTTCTTGTTTTCGAGAGATTCACAGCAGCGTGGCAGGTTTTTCCAGAGGCTCGTGTACCCAGTGGGCAATGCCTGCTCTCAGCTGCCCTCCTGAACTCTCCTCAAGGACATGTTAGCAAAGTTGAGCAAATAATTCTGCTCAAGATATGCCACGTGTAAGTGCTGTGCTAATTGTTCTGCAGAAAACTCTGCCTGTCCACCAACTCTGGCTGCATTACTTCAGAGCTAATGACTAGTGCTTGAGGATCAGCAGAGGAGATTCACAGCAGTCCAAGTCACCCGAGGTATGCAAGGAATTTACATTGCTATTATTTTTCACACAGGATGTGTTGAAGTGCCAAGAGCAGCTTGTTTAGCTCTGTTCTACCTTAGCTTTTCACTGTTTCTTGTGCAACTCAATTCAATCAAGCATGAAGTGCCACATCACATAACAAAGGAATCAGAAGCAGCCTGCCTTCAATCTGCTCCACTTTTGTCAAAACTATGATCTTCAACCTCAGCTCCATTTTCTAGCATTATCCCCCTCATCATTAATATTCAGAAATGGATCAGCAGTCAGCTCTCAATGAAGTCTGACTATTCTCCATTCCTCGAGAACTTCAAAGGTTCACCACTGCATGTAAATGTCTCCGCACCTCAGTCCCAAATGGCATTTCCCTCATAATTCAACAGCATCTTCAGTCTTAATCTCCCTTAGTCTAGCCTTTAAACACTTTAAGAATGTTATGTTTTGCTGAGATCTCCTCACATTCTTAACATCTCTAGAGACTACAGTTCCAATCTACTCAATCTTCAGACACAATATTCCTTTCATTACTACAGCTAGTGTAATGAACCTTCCTTGCACTCACTTTTAAGTCAAGGCTGGGCATATGAAAGATTGTAGGGGTTGGGGTGTAGCAGCCCAGAGGTTTAAGGTTAGTGTGGTTAGTGACAGCAGGAGGGGAAGGGAGTCATTTTCTGACGATTATGAAGTGACAAGATTGTGTCTTCCATAGAAATTCCACTTTGCTGCCTGTTTGCAAGTGGAGTCTGTGCCATGCTCTGAATAATGCTGGAGTAAGGGGTCAGGCCTTCAGCTGCCATCCTTATAAGTTGATAGTGGGACAGGGTTTCACAGTAGGCTTGGCATGTACCTTCAGTATATAGAGAGCTGCCATCTTGCTACCCATCAAGCACCAGGCACCACATCTCACTACTGTTACAAACCCAGATTATTCTTTCCACAAAGTCAGTCTAAGTGTGTCTACTGGTCCGAGCCAGGGCATCAATCCAGATGTTGATCTAGACTCTGTACCATGTCACCTGGGAGGAGATCTTCTGGTAATGTGCTGTCCTTTGCCTGGGATGTGAATGTCTGTGAAGCTCAAACAGGAGTTGGGTAACAGGAGGTGCATGATGGATGAAAAGCTGGGCATCAGATTTCCGAGATGTTCCTAATTCACCTCTTATGAACATAATGGGCTTGTAATGGCTTGTCCCACTTAGGCGATTTTTTTGGCGACTGTCATAGTCGTAGCAGGTCGCCAGAAAAAACGGCGACTGGACCCCCCCTACGACAGTGTCTACAAACAACCTACCACCCAGTGACGTCCAGCTTATAGCAAGCTACCGACAACCGGCGACCCATTAGGCCGTCCACCTACAACAACCTACGTCCACACCTATGTCCACCCGCGACAAGCTACGACAAGGTAAGACAATTCAGTCACTGGTATCTGTCGCCGGTTGACGTACGTAGTCACCAATGGAATTCATCGAAGTCAGCACCGGCAACAACCTACGTCATCATGGCGACAACCTACGACAAGCCGACTGTCACCGAAAAGTTTTGAACATTTCAAAATCCAGCGGCGACCAGAAAAATGCTACAATTCTTTGGGAGACTGAGGAGACTACTCACGACCATACAGGCGGCACCCCAGCGACCATGTGGTGACAGCCTAGTCGCCTGTAGTCGTCTAAAAAATCGCCTAAGTGGGACAGGCCCTAAGGATCTTAAATAAATCTGAAAAATTGATGGAAAGGACGTCATTTGTGCTGTCCTTTGCCCGCACACATCCATGACAACTTTGTACCCCATCCAAGCTAGTCCATTTTCCCCACATCTGGCCCATATCCATGTTCATGTCCAAATATCATTTAAATGTTGTTATTGTACGTGGAACTACTTTGTCTGAAGAAGGGTCTCGACCCAAAACGTCACCATTCCTTCTCTCCAGAGATGCTGCTTGTCCGCTGAGTTACTCCAGCTTTTTGTGTTTATCCTCGGTTTAAACCAGCATCTGCAGTTTCTTCTTATACATACTTCCTCTGGCAGCTCATTCCATATCCCCACCACCCTCTGCGTGAAAAAGTTGCCTCCTTAGGTTCCTATTAAATCTTTGACCTCTCACCTTAAGATCTGATGCATTCTCTATCACTGTTCCTGAGACTTTACAGTAGAATTACTTCTGAAGTCGGCCCATTCATTGTTGGGTCCTTCACACAAACTATCAGTCAACGTCAATTGTTGGGTGGAATCTTAGTAACCAAATTTCAAGTTTCATATTTGGGCTAATACTTCCATTTGTGGACAAAGGTTAGTTGTACAATGATCATGAAGGTAAGTGAGGTAATCTTACTTTGAACGATCAACTGCTGAGAATACTTTGTCCATCTTCCGATACCTCGCACTCCTTAGTGGTCAGCAGTTTATTGGCAGAACCCAGCTTTTCTATATTGGAAAGCCAGAGTATGAACCACATTGAGCACAGGAAACCAAGCAGCAAGTTGCACAAATTACTAGCAGGCTACTTCAGGCGAATACACACGCAGCTCCGAATCACCTCCTGCTCACTATATATTGTCTAATTAATGCTATAAAGATGAGGTAAAATGTGAGCCGCAATTCTCCTTTGGATCTCACATTCTTTCTGATACGTTTTAACATTGTCAATGTGCCAGATATTCTCTCCTATTAATTCTTCAACATCCTCCAGTTTGGTAGAATAAACCACATTACTGTTTGGACTCCAAAGCACAGCAGGAAGGCCAGTCTGGTTCAAAGTACAATGCAAGGGTGACATAATGTTGAACTGGAATTAACTCCATTAACCCCTTATGGTGTCATTTCTTGATAGTATTAATGCATTTTAAATATGAATAATTTTTATATAACTACTCGTCTTAAATATTTTGATTGCATTCGTTGAAATCTTTATCTGGTGAATTGTTTGAAGTGATATCAGAATACATCTGCCGGCAGTTTCGGGTCATAAACACAGTCTTGGCAAGACCCTGCAATCTTACCTCTGAGATCACGGTTGAAGTCGTGAAGCCGCCGAATCTCTCCCTCCATTTTGTTTCTCATTGTTTTTTCCAGTATCTCACGTTTGGATGATGCTTTCATGAGTTGTCATAGGCTTCAGAATTCTCTGGATCTCTCTCTCCACTGCAGAATAATCATAGGTTGGCGGATGAGTGAAAGGCACCAAAAGGTGACATTACTAGGGTGAAGACCACTCCGCTAACATAACGAAAGGATAGTGAACAGGCAATGGTTACCACCAAGAGGAGTGAACAGGCAGGTGTTTATGTTGCTAGTGCAGTTGAGATTCTGATCAATGGTAGCCAAGTATGTTGATGGTATCTGACCTAACGATGGTAAGGCCACTGAAAGTCATGCATTGGTGGATAAGGTTCTTGTTGGAAATAGTCATTGTCTGGAACTTTCCTGTGTGTTACCAGCAACTTCAAGTTATGATGGAGCAGCTGAAGATGGTTGCGTCTTAGGAACCTCTGCACTGATATTCTGCAGACAGGAAACCAGAATGAAAGGTGACACTCCTGCCAATGGGGATTACATTCAACAGTGACCAACACTGGCATTTCCTAAAACTCACTGACAACAGTGGCACTGTGATCAATAGAAGCTCCATGATCATGACCAAGAAGGTGGTGGATGTTTATGTTAACTTTTATGTAGTTTTGTGTCTTGTTGCTTTTTCTTTTAGTATGGCTGTATGATCATTCGCATTTCACTGAACCTTAATTGGTACATGTGACAATAAACTGGCCTTGAAACCTTGAAGATCAGATGTCTCAGCAGATCAAGGATAAAAACTGCATGCTTGTGCCCGAGTTACTTACAGGCTTTTGCCTGGACCTGTCTGAGGCTGATAAACCAGCAATCTCCGCAATCTCCATGGGATCCCATACATTCCCCAAAGGCAAAGTGCAGGAATGTACATCCACAACGTTGTTTTCATATGCATCCCCGTTCTAACTTATCAAGGGCAAAGTCTCTTTGCACCCAATGGGGGCGCGAATGAAAGAGGCTTATTCATATGAATAATAATACATGATGGATCCCACTTCAAGTTTAGAGTCATAAAGTATGCAAACAGCCCCTCAGCCCAACTTGCATACGTCAACCAAGATGCCCCATCTACACTAGTCCCACGTTTGGCCCATATCCCTCTAAACCTTTCCTATCCATGTACTTGTTCAAATGTTTTTAAATGTTGTTATTGTACCTGCGTCAACTACCTCCTCTGGCAGCTCGTCATATTCCCACTACCCTCTCTCTGTGTGAGTTGCCCCTCAGGTTCCTATTAAATCTTTTCCCATAACCTTATGACTTCTGCTTCTTGATTCCCCTACTCTGGTAAAAGACGGCATCTACCCTATCTATTCCCTCATTATCTTATACACCTCTATAAGATTACCCCTCATCCTCCTGAGCTCCAAGGAATAAACTCCTAGCCTGCCCATCGCTCAGCCCTCAAGTCCTGGCAACATTCTTGTAAAATAACCAGGGTTGGAAAGCAAGCTTAGGTTAGAGCATGGAAACAGACCCTTCAGCCCACCGACTACACACTGACCATCCATCGATCACCCGTTCACACTAGTTCAACGTTATCTCACTTTTCCAGTCGTAACACTCCGGGAACAATTGACAGAGGCCAATTAACCTCAAGCCTGCACTTATTTGGGAGGTGGGGAAAATTGAAAATAGAAACTATTGCTTGTCTTGAAATTGTTACATTTTTAACAATGTTTCACAATGATCTAAATAGAAACTATTGCTTGTCTTGAAATTGTTACATTTTTAACAATGTTTCACAATGATCTTACACCTGCATTTTACTGACACCGCATTCAGGCTTTGGAAAATGAAAGCATATGCAGTAATGTTATGTTAAAAAAAATGAGATCAGTAGAATTGAGAGGTCACAATCCATCATCAACAAAACTCAATGTTCTCAAACCCCGGACTGACTTGTAAATTGTAACTATTTGCTACAATGATTCACTGGGTTGTACACACAGCCGACCTCTGCAGTACAACTGAAAACGTATTGATCTGGTTGGATATTCAGCAGACATTATTCCAAAGATGTTAGTTGAATTTTTAGGCTTCACACCACCGAAGTCTCAGCAACGTTTCATTAGTGAAGCATTGTAGCTGAAGCCAAACAACTGTAGTTCAAAGTTGTCAGCATGAGAGGAGTTTATGGTCATGGTAATCATATTTATTATAGACAGGAGATGGTGAATCAGCTCAAACTATTTTACCTGAGCTAGTGTATTTTGTTTATTAGCCACAATGTCTATCAATCCAAGATACAATGGGAAATCTTGCAGGGCGTAATAGTCTGATAAGTTTTGGGATAATATTCAGCAAAGTTTCTTCAAAGACTTGCAGAATATTGCCAATCACTGATTTTGTGAGCTGCTTGCTCTGTTGTCCTCTGCTTTGTTCACTACTGGATCTCAGGGGAAATTCCTGTGTGAAAACTAATGACTGGCTCACAGCTGGAGAGGTTCCTCCCTGGTGATCACACACATTCCATCCCGATTCCAATGCAAGCGTTGCAACAAGGTGTTGCTAAATCTGACCTCACCTTTGCAGAATGTGTAAGTTAATGCTTCCTTGAAATGAACAGACTTCTCTCTCCACCAACCGCACAAAACAATAAAACAATTGTTTTTTATTAAGCAATTTAGAAGAGATGGAGCGATATTTGGATTAGAATGTTGATCCTCAAAGTGAGGGAGATATTATTAGCGAGACCCAACCAGCTAAAAGCTTGAAGAGCATTCCTTTCATCAATGAATATTGGCTAACACATTGGACAATCAAATTAAATATTTACCAGATAACATCACGCCAGTCACAGCAGTGAAATAAATCACAGGTCATAAAAACAAGGAATATTTCACAGTGTGAGGAAAAAAACCAGACAGGGCACGTGATTGAAAAGTGTGATGGTCAGTTATTTGTTGTTCATGCAGGTGTGCAAGCACTAGACACGACAGTGACGTCCAACCAGACCTTGCAAGGATGAGTTATCAAGTGCGTATCAAGCCTCAGTCCAGTTCACTTTCATAACCAGCAATTTATCTTACTTAAATGTGGCAAAATCATGATAGGGAAATAACATAGTCTTCTGCCTAACAATATACTCTCTGCAATCAGCTTCAGAGTCAACACACATAAAACTACACTTGGATAGCTATATGAATAGGAAAGGTTTAGAGACCTATGGGCCTAG
>CM075984.1:26029716-26083798 GCA_038087875.1 Malacoraja senta
TAGATATGTAGAACATACCACAGTACAGCACAAAGACAGGTTCTCCCACAATGTGCCGAACATGATGCCAAGAGCATCATGGATTTACCTGCACGGAACCCATATCCTTACATTCCCTGCATATCAATATGCCTATTCAAAATTCTTTGCAACGCCACTAACATATCTGCTTCAACGACCACACCGGCAGCAAGATCCAGGTACTCACCACCATCTGTTTAAAAAAACATACCCAGCACAACTCCTTTAAACTTTGCCCCTCTCACCTTAAACATATGCCCTCTGGTATTTGATTTGTCCATCCTGGGAGTATTCAGACTGTCTACTCTCTCACAATGTTCCACTCTCAACACACTAAGGTAATCTACAGAGTTTGGGAGGTGAGAGGAAACTGGAGCACCCAGAGGGAACCCATGTGGTCCCAGTGAGAATGTGCGAACTCCTCACAGACAGCACCCAAAGTCAGGATCAAACCCACGTCTCTGGCACTGCGAGGCTGCAGCTCTACCAGTTACACCAGTTACACCACTGAGGGTAGGGCAGTGAACGTTGTCTATATGGAAGTTAGCAAGGCCAACAAATTCCTGTATGCTAGAATCTGGAAAATTAGAATGCATGGAATCCAAGGTGAGCTAGCCAGTTGGATTCTAAAATTGGCTTGGAGGAAAGAGACAAAGAATCGTTGTGGAGGGTTGTTTTTATGATTGCAGGCTTGTGATCAGTGGAGTAATGCAGAGGTCTGTGTTGGATTTACTGTTGTTTATCATCTATGTTAATGATTTGGATGACAATGTTGTTAACATTGATAGCAAATTTGCAGATTACATGAAAATTGGTGGTATGGGTGGACAGTGAGGAAGGATATCAATTGGTACGGTGGGCAATGGGATTTAACTCTGACAACTATGACATGTTGCAAGAGGTTCACCAGAATGTTACCTGGGCTTGAGTTATCAGAAGAGGTTGAATAGGCTGGGACTTTTTTCTTTGGAATGTAGGAGGCCGAGGGGTGACATTATTGGGGAGGTACAAGATCATGAGGTTCATGGACAAAGCAAACGCTCACAGTTTTTTCCCCAGGGTAGAGGATTCTAAAACTAGAGCATAGGCTGAAGTTGAGTGGGGAAAGATTTAGGAGGGACCTCAGGGGCAATTTTTTTCACTCCAAGGCTAGTCTGTGTCTAGAATGAGATTCCAGAGGAAGCTATAGTAGCGGATTCAATTATGACTTTTAAAGACATTTGGACAGATATATGGATAGGACGGGTTGAGAGAGAGCCATGGACCAAATGCAGGTACATGGAACTAGCCCAGTATCTTAACTTGGTCAGTATGGACATGGTGGGCTAAAGACCTGTTTCCATGCTCTATGAGGGAGAAAATCCACAAGGTCACAGGAAGAATGTGCAAAATCCCTTCCGACAGCATCTGAGGTCAGGATTGAACACCATTTGCTGCAGATGTGAGGCAGCAGCTCCACCAGCTGTGTCCCCTGTCCCACCTGATGCTGTGTGCTTTGGATATCTCATTACATTGGGGGCTCTATATAAATGGAACCTGTTATTGTTGATGTTATGTGGCTCCGTGTCTTTGATAAACTTTTGTGAAGCACCTTGAAATGCTTGTTACATTGGCATGGCTACATACATATAGGATGGCCTTACACCCATCGACTGTGTCTCAGCAGGGATTGTGGTTTCTTAGGTGCAACTTTGACATGTGGTACGAGTGGTCAGGGAGCTGCAGAATAGGGAACAGGCTTTCATTTGCTCAACAGCAAGTTTCTCCAATAAACACAAATCACATGAGGATTTACAAGGCTTGTGGATTATTCCAGCATCTGATGGAGTAACCTAGCATCTCCTACACAATCTCTTTTCCACCATCCCCCAAATCCATGCATGGCTGGAGCCAGAGTTTTGGACAGGCCCCTAACACTAAAAGGCCAATTTGATTTTGCTGGACACCTACGAATACAAACTTTCCTTATGACATCTTTGGGTAGTAACCAGAGCTGGGGTCCTTCAGCTCATCTCTCTTCTGCAGGGCCATTCCTGACGGCCACTGAACCCGCACAGTGAGGATCAAACCAGGGGGCTCAGTCATTGCATGACGCGATTCCTACCATCCCACCCCCTTAGTGTTAGAAGAGGGGAGACTGAGCAGCCATGGCTCTTGCTGAGTGAACATTGTTGGCAGCATCCTTACCTGGGTGCTTGTCCCTGGGTATTGTAGCCACGCCTCTCTGCCCCACTCTGCATGCCAACAGACCATGGTGTGGAGGACTCTTCGTAGAACTGCTGGGTGGATGCGAGGCTGGGAGCTGCCTGCCTGGCAGTGGGAAAGTATTCAGGGGGAGGGTCACGGTGGTCCAGGGAATGGCAGTAGCCCGGGTACCCTGCAAGCACCACCGGCTGCTTCTGGTGTCTCGACAACTGGGGGAAGCTTTGCGAAGAGCTCATGGTGATGGGGGCTTTGGCCCCATTCCTCTCCAGGGAAAGTTGCATTAGCCTTTCGCTGAGCGAGCGGACGTGCCCGTGTTTCAGCTCCTTGAGGCCATCGCCGTGAAGGTCTGGCTGGGTCCTGCCCGTGATCGGCTTCACCTCAGCTGGTGCGTGGCCGGTGACGGCAGCCGGGTAAGGGCCCACACCTGCTGCCTGCCATTGCCGGTGGCTGGCCAGCAACTGAGACTGAGCCTTGGCCTCCTCGTAGGATGGCAGTGGCTCCCCGTTGAGCTGCAGTTGATGCAGGCGATGGCGTAGGTTCTCGGAGTGCGAGGGGTCGCCCTGGTGCTCCTGGCCCTGCGGCTCCTGGCGGGTGGAGTGCTGCACCATCTGGCACTCCTCCTGAGTGAGGCTCTCCAGGGAGGAGCGGGGACTACTGCACCCTCCCCTCATTGCCTGCTGCTGGATGGCCAGCAATGCCCGGGTGTCGGTCAGGTTGCCGTAACGCAGCTGCTCCTGGATCAGCCGGTGGAGCACTGTTCCCGACGAGTCTTCCGCAGTCCGCATCCTGGCTCCAGCTATTGGGATGGCTCTGCAACACAACACAGCCAGTGAGGTCCACGGTCACCAGTATATCAGGTACGCGAGCCCCAGAACACCGACACCGGTACGCGGGCCCAGAGTTCCCACACCGCTACACGGGCCCTGGAGAGCAGATATCGGTACACGGGCCCCGAGCACAGACTCCGCTACATGGACCCAGATCAGGTACAAGGGCCCCAGAGCACAGACTGGTATGTGAGCCCCAGAGAGCCGACTCCCGTACGTAGACCTACCTGGTAAGATTCTCTCCCCCCCCCCTCGCCCCCTCTCCTCCCACCAAGCAGGAATTGGCAGATACTAGAGGGCATAGATTTAAGGTCAGAGGGAGAAAGTTTAAAGGACTTGTGCGGACCAAGTATGTTATAAAAGGGTGGCACATTGGTGCAGCTGATACAGCTGCTGCATCACAGCGTCAGAGACTTGAGTTCAATCTGGAGTTTGGGATGCTGTCTGGGTGGAGCTTGCACGTTCTCCTTGTGACCACGTGGTACTCATCTTTTTTCCCATATCCAAAAGATTTGTGCGTTTGTATTATAGATTAATTGGCCTCAGTAAATTGCCCCTAGTGTCTTGGGTTAACACAGACAGAATGAGAAAGTGGGATAACACAGAGCTAGTGTGATCATTGGTGCCTGGGAGGTGCTGCCAGGGGAGGTGGTGGAAGCAGATATGATAGCAATGTTGAAGACGCATACTGATGAACTGGCAGGGATGAAGGGATACAGACCATGTGAGGGCAGAAGGGATGAGTTTAGATCATCATCGTGGTCAGCACAGATGTACAATTATATTGAGCTGTAGACCCACACAGTATGGAAACAGGCCTTTGGCCCACCTTGTCCATGGCGCCCAAATTGTCATACCAAGCTAACCCCATTTGCCTGCATTTGGCCCGCAGCTCTCTAATCCCTTCATATCCATCCATCTGTCCAAAAAAAATATTTTAGAATTGTAGTCATTGCTGCTCCTCTAGCTTCCTTTGGAAGCCCATTCCAGATATAGGCTAAGCTCAGAGTGAAAAATGTTGCTCCTGAGGTCCCTCTTAAATCTCCTCTCTCTCGTCTTAAACCTAAAACCGCTGGTTTTAGAGTCCTCTAACCTGGGAAGAAAAAGAGTATGATCGTTCACTTTATCCATGCCCCTCATGATCTTCCACATCTCAATAAAATCACCCCTCAGCCTCCTATGTTCCAAAGAAATAAAGAGTGCACGGTGGGTAGGGCCTGTTCCTGCGCAGTACTCTTCTATGTTCTTTCTTCCAAGAATGTGACACATTTACAAGTCAGTGACAAGTAGCATTTCACACTACTTTCTTGAGCCTCCTCCAACTCACACACTACACACCAGAACCTCCCTGGGAGTTGTCTCCCAGGGGACTCCACCTCCGTGCATGGCTAGTTGCTTTATCATCATCAGATAATGGCATGAATTTGAGGAATGCTCGGCATGAAGTTGTGAGCATGAAGTGACTGGATAGTAAAGGAAAAGCTCAAGGAACTTGGCTTATGAGAGGCTGAGCAAACATTAGTCTGAATCTCCTGCAGGAAATTCCAGCAATAAAGCGTGTAGAATGTGAACCACATAGGGGACTTTTTTTCTTACCAGTTTCAGCAATTAAAACAATCTGTATTTTATCCTAAAGTTATTTTTTCTATTGTTAAGAAACGTTTCCTTATAGCATCTTGTGTTGATTATTTCATGCGCTGCGGGCAGGATACGGGCCGCAAGCAACTGCAACACTTCAGGAGTGCAAATAACCTTGACTTTTGAAAGGACAAAGATAACATGGCAATTACTGAGGAATTAATTAGGAACGGGACATTTCGGAATGAACAGTGCCCAGCGCTTCCGTCGCCTGGATTTGTGGTTCTGATCTTCTTGTAAATTAACAACATTTGACGCTTCCTCTCTAATCTTAATTGCAAAAAGCACCAAACGTTTAACTGGATTCCAGGTGATTACCATTTCTAACCACTCGAATATGCATTGGTAGGGAAAAGTAATTGCTCCCAGAATACATTTGTTGGTAGATACACAAAGCCGATACACAAAACCCCTCCACTGCAAGGATAGAAACATTCCTTCCCCGTTGAGTCTGATTATCCCTGAATAGGGCCACTGATAAAACACAACAGACTTAGAAAAGGAACTGCATTCCTGAAGGTTTCCAAAACAAAAGGCTCATTCACCTACCTGAAGAATCTCAGGGCAAGCCACACATTCCACCGCAATGTGAAAACACCTCTCAGCCCACTGCTCCTGAACCCGATAACCTACCAACTAAACCCTCCAACGCCAGCCAAAAGTCCCATTCATACACCGCCTAAATATCTTTGGATTCAAAATATGATGCATTCCACCAACATTCCCAAACTCGCACGCGGAAAAAAAAGATTCTTCCAATCAACACCTATAAGGGTTATTAAAGGCGTTTTGAGCCTTGAGAACTCGGAGTGTAGTTGGTCAAATCGTTTACAAAAAAAGACATTATTATTACATCGTTCCGTGAGTTTTCTTTGAAGACCCATTATAGGTGCAGGAGTAGGCCTTTCGGCCCTTCGAGCCAGCACCACCATTTACTGTGATCATCCACAATCAGTACCCTGATATCCGGATTTTCTGCAACTCTTAACCAGTACAAAGTGAAGACCCCTTATCATGTGTAACTTTAACAGTTACAATGAGAATATCGAATCTATAAAACTATTTTGTCATCTGCAATCTTCGCCAATCCGCTAATATTTCACACCGAACGACGCTGCTGGATTTTTATAAAGTACGAACAGCAGGTGCGAATATTCACTTTGCAATGCAATGTTGACAAAATTAATATTCTATAATATGGAATCTTTCTATAGCACGGAATGATATTTAGAATCTTCAATTTTAAATGCGGTTGAATATTTCGGGATCGAGGATCGCTTTCAGTTTGCGATCTTCACCACCGCGCTCAATAATTCCTGCCGCCGCTGCTTTCAGTTGGCACATTCTTGTCGGCTGACATCATTTACCAGTGTGGAGGAACGCAGGCACCAGAATACGCGGGGAAGAGACACAGAAAGAGGAATAATTCCGCAGCCAAAACCATCTAAACAGCAGTAATAAAGTCACCCCGCACCGTTTACCCGAAGGAATTCTGTATCCGAACCCCGAGGAATATTTATAAGAGTTTTAACACTTCCCCGCAAGTACAGTCTTACATGAAATGGAGTTCCTGGGCAGCGTTAAAATGCGGGACTCTGTCCCAAGGCTAAATCCGACCAGAGTACCGAAGAGAAAGATGTAACTCACCTTGTGGTTTCAGCGCCGGTCGAGCTGAGGACGGAGCGCCAGTGTGCCTGCGAGCTGGAGAATGGCTGCGTCCCGCGGTGCGCCAGCGAGCCAGGCAGCGGCTGGAATGCCAGGAATGCGGGAGCGACGTGTTCCTCAGTCTAGCAAAGCCGCCAGCCGGGGCCGGCCGACTCACAGCCGTTGGGGCTAAACCTGCAGGGGGCACAGCTGGGCACACATTCGCGGACCACAGCCCCCCCCCCCCGCAGAAGCAGTGGCGAACCAAGAACAGTGGGTCTCGATGTCTGCGTGGCTCCGGCAACTCTCCACAGTGAGAGAGCCGTTCAAAGGTGGCAGCTGGTCATCTCACCAAGGTACACCGAAGCCTCACCGAATGTGAGACCATGCTGGTGGGGCGCAATGGTCTTGCTCTCTTTCTGTGCTTGCCTCGACTTTCATTGAAAGGGGAACATTCGGCGTGACTCGCTGCGGAGAGACTGGACATTTGTACAAACGTTGATAACCGGGGCAGCGTTTGTGGAACCTCGCTGAAGGTTGCAAACCCATTGGGTTTAGTACAGATGCACCTGTCCTCCGACTTCAAGATTGTGGGAGAATATTATTTCCAAACCCAAGACATTTGATACGATCACTGACGAGTTCAATATAGAAATGCTCCTGGCAAAATTAAAGTGTAGCCTCCCGAACCAATGCCCCTCTCACCTGAACTGTGATCTGAATCCTACCGTGGGTTTCACGCCCAGTCACTATCAAATGACAGCCATGATTGAATGGAGTAGTAGGCTTGATGGGCCGAATGGCCTAATTCTGCTCTTATCACTTATGATCTTATGAAATCACCCACAACATCCCACACATCTGAGACAAAAGATACACTGCTCTGAGTGGTCCATCTGAGGCTGTTGATCTCCTCTCTGCCATTAGACAATAGACAATAGGTGCAGGAGTAGGCCATACGGCCCTTCGAGCCAGCACCGCCATTCAATGTGATCATGGCTGATCATCCCCAATCAGTACCCCGTTCCTGCCTTCTCCCCATATCCCCTGATTCTGTTATCTTTAAGAGCCCTATCTAGCTCTCTCTTGAAAGCATCCAGAGAACCTGCCTCCCCCTGAGGCAGAGAATTCCACAGATTCACAACTCTCTGTGAGAAAAAGTGTTTCCTCGTCTCCGTTCTAAATGGCTTACCCCTTATTCTTAAACTGTGGCCCCTGGTTTTGGACTCCCCCAACATCGGGAACATGTATCCTGTCTCTAGTGTGTCCAAACCCTTAACAATCTTATATGTTTCAATAAGATCTCCTCTCATCCTTCTAAACTCCAGAGTGTACAAGCCCAGCCTCTCCATTCTCTCAGCATATGACAGTCCCGCCATCCCGGGAATTAACCTTGTGAACCTACGCTGCACTCCCTCAATAGCAAGAATGTCCTTCCTCAAATTAGGGGACCAAAACTGCACACAATACTCCAGATGTGGTCTCACTAGGGCTCTGTACAACTGCAGAAGGATCTCTTTGCTCCTATACTCGACTCCTCTCGTTATAAAGGCCAACATGCCATTCGCTTTCTTCACTGCCTGCTGTACCTGCATGCTGACTTTCAGAGACTGATGAACAAGGACCCCCAGATCTTGTTGTACTTCCCCTTTTCCCAACTTGACGCCAATTCACTGAGATGGGACTGCGTTCACTTACTTCCATTGAAGCTCATGGTGTTACTGATGTCGGGAGATTGGGGTTCTATAGCATTGGCAAAGGTTTGCCAACATGAGAGCTTCTAAACTGAAATGATACATGGGAGTTAATTACAATGATTAACAACACAGTTCTGAAGATCCCAGAACATTAGAAAGGAGCTTGAGTAGATTAATAATGAGGAAGGTGGAGCAATTAATTTTAAGAATACATTTATTGAAAAAAATGTGTACAACAAATCCAAAAGCAGTACTGACTATCTGTACTTTCATAGCATTGTCCAGTCTGTTTATTCATAGTGTTATGAAGTCTATATATTTGTCGTGTTAACACATATTACAAGGCAGCATTGCCACTCATGAGGCCTGGTCGGGTGATATACACTTTGAACAACTAAGGGGACTTTACATAGGGCTTAGCTTCTGAGATCACAGAACTTCCCAACAAAACCTTTATGTTGGATGCACCAATTTTCAGTGGATCCCTTAAGGACCAGATTTGGATGAGGGGATTGAAGGCTTTGTGGCCAAATTTGCGGATGCTACGTAAATAGGTGGAAGGGCAGGTTGTGCAAAGAAAGCAGGGTCTCTGCAGTAGGACTTGGACAGGTTCGGAGAGTGGGCAGAGAAGTGGCAGATGGAATATAGTGTTACGAAGTGTGGAGTCATGCAGTTTGGCAGTAGGAATAAAAGCATAGACTATTTTCTAAATGGGGAGAGAATCCAGAAATCAGAGGTGCAGAGAGACCTGTGAGTGCTGGTGCAGGATTCCCAAAAAGTTAAGCTGCAGGTCGAATCGGTAGTAAAGAAGGCAAATGCAATGTTTATTTCAAGAGGGCTAGAGTACAAAAACAGGGATGTAATGCTGAGACTCTATAAGGCGCTGGTCAGGCCGCATTTGAAGTGTTGTGAGCAATTTTGGTTATCATATCTGAGGAAGGATGTGCTGGCCATAAAGCGGGTCCAGAGGAGGTTTACAAGAATGACCCCAGGAATGAGTGGGTTAACCTATGATGAGCATTTAACGGCACTGGGCCTGTACTCGCTGGAGTTTAGAAGATTGAGGGGGGACCTTATTCAAATGTACCAAATAGTGAAAGGTTTGGATAGAGTGGGTGTGAAGAGGATGTTTCCACAAGTGGGAGCATCTAGGACTAGAGGTCATAGCCTCAGAATTAAAGGACGTTCCTTTAGGAAGGAGATGAGAAGGAATTTCTTTAGTCAGAGCATGATGAATCTGTGGAATTATTTGCCACAGAAGGCAGTGGAGGTCATTAATGGATATTTTTAAAGCAGAGATAGATAGATTCTTGATTAGTACGGGTGTCAGGAGTTATGGGGATAAGGCAGGAGAATGGGGTTAGGAGGGAGAGATAGATCAGCAATGATTGAATGGCGGAGCAGACTTGATGGGCCGAATGGCCTAATTCTGCTTCTATTACTTATGACCTTATGACCAGATTTAGATGATTATGCGCTTGGGGAAATGTTTAGAGCAGGGATCTGTAGGAAGAGAGAACCGGTGATTTGCACTTCACAGTTGCATCATCACAGTTCAAAGGCATGCAGCCTTTTGTATCACACTTAACAATACAAACAACAACTTGCATTTACATCATGCTTGAAGATAGTTCCCAACCTAAGGTGGTGCAGAGGGATATCTGCACCGTCTTATGAACCTTGCACTATGAACCTTGGCCATCATTGAGCAAACTAGTGCATATGCATAAACATAGAAAATTGCAGGTGTAGGCCATTCGGCCCTTCGAGCCAGCACCGCCATTCAATATAATCATGGCTGGCCATCCAAAATCAGTACCCCGTTCCTGCTTTCTCCTCATATCCATTGATTCTGTTAGCCCTAAGAGTTGTATCTAACTCTCTCTTGAATACATCCAGTGAATTGGCCTCCACTGCCTTATGGAGCAGAGAATTCCACAGATTCACAACTCTGGGTGAAAATTTTTTCCCCTCATCTCAGTCCTAAATGGCTTACCCCTTATTCTTAAACTGTGATCCCTGGTACTGGACTCCCCCAACATCGGGAACATTGTTCCTTCATCTAGCCTGTCCAACCCGTAAGAATTTAATATGTCTCAATAAGATTCCCTCTCATCCTTCTAAATTCCAGTGAATATGACCAGTCGATCCATTAATCAGGGTGCCAAAATTGGAGCAGCTCTGATATCTTGAAAGGTCTTGGGGCTTGAAGGGGTGCAGTAGAAAGGAGGCACCAGGTCAGTAAGGAATTTAAAACCAAGAATAAGAATTAAAACATTGGGGTAATTGTGGCTCAGGGAGCACAATGGTATTGGTACAAAATGAAGCACGAGCAGGAGTTTTAAATAATCAAGTTTATGCAGAAGGAATGGGCGCCAGAGTAAACTTGCTCTATGATACAATAAAATCATGGTCAACCTATTACCTCTCCACCACTCTCCCGCACTAACCCCTCTCTTAAAATTCCATTAACATCCAAAAGCTTTGTAATGTCTGCCTTGTGTGTACTCAACCCTCTACAATAAAGAATTCCAAAGAGTCACTGCACTCTGGGTGTAAATAAATGTTGGCTCATCTCTAACCTGAATGGCTGACTCCTTATTTTGAGAATGTGACCCCCGTTTCTGGGCAGCCCAATAGGGGAAACATCAGCCTGACATCTACCCTGTCAAACCCTGTAAAAATGTTGTACATTCCAATGTGAAGGAAGAAACTGCAGATGCTGGTTTAAACTGCAGATAGACACAAAAAGCTGGAGTAACTCTGCGGGTCAGACAGCATCTATGGAGAAAAGGAATAGGTGACATTTTGGGTCGAGACCCTTCTTCAGAAGAAGGGTCTCGACCCAAAATGTCACCTGTTCCATCTTTTTGTTTTTATCTTTTGTATATTTCAATGATCATTCTTCTAGACTAAAGACTCGTTAGTCGAGAAGAATGATCTTGAAAAGAGGGTACAGGACCTGACTTAACTTCTCCATGTGGGACAAGCCTGCCTTCCCAAGAATCAAACTGCTGAGCGTTTACTGCACTCCCTCTTTTGCGAATGATAGGGACACCAGACCTTACATAGTATGTTCACTAAGTTCAATTGTGTTCTCACCAGAGTTCGATATAATTGAAGCATGATGCCTCAACTGCTGTAATCGAATCCACTTTTAAGAATGGCCAACGTATCATTTCCCTTTTCTGTTCATTTGATGGATCTAATATCAACTTTCAAAGATTTGTGAACTAGAACACTCAGCAACCTATGCAAAATATATTTTAATCTCTCACCATTGTAAAGAATTCTGCCTTTCTATATTTCCTAATTTAATGGATGATCTCACATTTTCCTCCGTATATTCCAGCTGCAATGAATTCTCCCAATCACTCGGTCTATGCATACTCACTCAAATCTCACTACATCCTTCCATTCTGGACGATCAGGACTGCAGACAATACTCTTAAGTGTAGTCTCACAAATGTCTTATATGGTTGTAACATGACGACCCAACTCCTGTACTCAATGCCTTGGCCACAAAAGCAAGTGTGCCAATGCCTTCGTCACCCTGTCCACCTGTGACTCCCTTTTCAAAGAAAATATTTCAAAAGATCAGGATTGATTAACTAACATCCTACACTTCCAAAACTTTTAACATTTAAGTCCATCTTCCCTGATTTTTCTCATCCTTTCTTCATCCAATGATGTAACTTTCTGTTAAAGTCTCCTATGTTCGTTTCACAAGCAGTATCACAGGCTGACATTGGCTTCAGGAAGAGGGTTCTTCCATGAGTGGTGAGTTTAGATTTTAAAGATACAGTGTGGAAACAGGCCCTTTGGCCCACCGAGTCCATGCCGACCACCGATCACCTGTAGTTCTATGTTATCCCACTTTGGCATCCTAAACACTAGGAGCAATTTGCAGAAGACAATTCACCCACAAACCTGCACATCATTGGAATATGGGAAGAAACCGGAGCACCCAGAGAAAACCCATGCAGTCACAGAGAGAATGTATAAACTCCACACAGACAGCACCCGAGGATCGAACCTGGGTCTCTGACATCGTGAGGCAGAAACTTTACCGTTGCACCACTGTGCTGCCCCACAGTGTTCGGGTTAGTGTCAGAGTCCACAAAGCCAGTGTCACGGTTTGGGAATCTTTCAAAGGCCTGGACACAGAAGATTACAGAAGATGGAAAATACCTACCTTCCTTCAGGTTTAGTCCTGCAAGGTGGAAGATACCTTTCTACCTCCATGGTTCAGTTCTACAAATGGAGGTTATAGATCCAAGTGTCAGTTTAAACTAAAGATCAATTACACCATTGGGAGTACCAAAAGCCTCATAACTTAAAAAAAATCTGTGGACCGAAACAAAGCAGCAACTGTGGTTCAGCTGTACCATGCAGTTGACAAAACTTGCAAAAGATATGTTTTAAAAAGAATGTTAGGATTTTAAGGAACCATTTGGTCACATTTAACTTCCAAATATTTGCGTAATTGGACTATGCTGATTGCTGGGAGTGTGTTTGAGAGTTGGAGGAGCAGGCTGCCAGCTGGCAGCACACAGTCCTTGCGTGCAGCAGGTCCATTACCAAGAGAAGAGCTACCATTGTGCTGTCTAAACAAAGGCAGGGACATCTGTTCAGTTCAGATCAACCTCAGCACAAAGACAGGAATGTCAGAGCTATTTAACACACAAGGAGAAAATAAAACGGCAGCCAGACGTGCCTTCATTTAAATCCACGTGTGGCAGCCTGGGCAGGAGCAGAGAAGGCTAGGAATGTTATTCAATGGGGTTATTTATTTAGCCACTTTGCTCGCTAATTAAAGCAATTCCAAAGAGTGTTTTACTGCTTTCTCCTTTTATTTTAACCTGACTGACACTGAATGGCCCTTTTTTTACATGCTGTCAATCTTTCTGTACAATAGGATGAGAGGGGGGTTTGAACAGTTGGCAAATGGCTGAAATTAAATCGCCTTCCTTTCACCACCGGTTCATAAACATGTTCCAGCTTTTCCTAATTTTTGTTCAGCTTTTCTTACTTTTGCCACTCCTGGGCTAACTTAAGCTGTAAATACTGGCAGGGTCCCTGGGTACTGTGATACAGCTGTCGCAAAGCATAAAGCTGCGGCCCTGGAAATTCAAAGTAAGCACGGGGAATGGTGGAGATATTCGTCAGGCTGGACAGCATCTGTGGAGTCAGTGGCAGGTTAATCACCCTTCATCAAACCTGGGAAAAGTTAGCAAACAAACACGTTTTAAGTAGCAGAGAGGGGATGGAGAAAACAAAGGAGTATATCTGTGAGAGGCTGGCGGGCAAGAGAGACTGAATGGTACAAGTGGTGGTGGTGCTGGCTGAGGGAGGCTGGTGAAGCTGTTCATTCCAAAGGTGCAAGTAAAGGAGATGAATGTGAACAGGTGAGGCAAAAGATGGATAATGCCTCCCTTTCAACCTAGCAATGACATTCTACCTGCTCAACATGCATCAGGGTTGAAACTTCCAAGAACAGAATGAACAATTGACTACTCAGCATTGTGGAAAGGTTACAGAGTGCGGGGAGATCTCTCTGCTGGAGACAACTGCGTGATACTAACCCAGCTCCCATTTCAATGTTACAATCGACTGCACTCTCTGCTCTCCAGAACTACACCCTTCACCCTAACCACTAGCGGTAGAATAAACTTTCACCCCACATCATTATTTTTCTTTGTCTTTCCCTCAACTGCAAAAAAACCTGAATCTCATAGTTTCTGGACAATGGGTGCATCCTCTGACCTCTCCAAGTTTCTATATTCCAAGTCCTCTTCTCTCAGCGGGGGAATTGGATCCACAACCCCAACATCTGGGCCATTACATTTTCTAAGATCAGAGATGCTGCTGCCTTCAAATTTCAATCAAAATTGAAGATCAAGCACATTTTCAAATATTTTCTCACTCAAAATAGCCACATTTGATTATTGGTTCCAAGTCAGGGCAACATTAGATAACCTTGAAGAGATGATTTAGTAACAGTTTAAAACTAATTGGTATTAGTTTAATATTGTCATATGTGACAAGGTAAAAAACGTTTGTTTGTGTCTACCCATTCAAATCATATCATACTGTACATAAGTACAACCAAGCCACACACAAGTACAACAGGTAGTGCAAAGAGAAAAGTATCAAAATGCAGAATATAGTTTTACAGCTTTTGTCTGTAGAGTTACAGAGAAAAAGTCCAACACAGCCAATAAGGTCGTTTGGTCAGGATTATGATCTTCTTCTTGTCGAGTCCACACACAAGATTAGAAGTTGTTCAGCCAGAGCTGAACACACTTCTCGGCATCCGCATACAATGGTGTCTGTCTTGCGCTTCTTGTGCTTCTTGTGCGTGGTGGTGGAAAGATCGGTGGAAACAGGGCCGCAACGGAACGCTCTTTCCTTGACCCCAGGATTATGGTGTTGAAGGTGGAGCTTCTATTTATTGACATATTCAATAGAGTCAATGTTAGATATCTAGATACTCCAGAAAAGATTGTAGGGCCAGGAAGATGTCATCTGCACTGGATACGTCATGATGCAGAGGATCAAGTCTGGCTGGGAGGCTGAAATTAATTTGTGCCCTCACTAGTGTCTCGAAGCACTTGGAGTCATCGAGTCAAAAACAGCCCCTTCGGCCCAACCTGTCCAAGCCAACCAAATGCCCCATCTACACTAATCCCACCTAATTCGCATTTGGTCCATATCCCTCTAAACCTTTCTTATCCATGTACTTGTCCAAGCGTCTTTTAAATATTGTTATAGTACCTGCCTCAACTACCTCCTCTGGCAGCTCGTTCCACATACTTACCACCCTCTGTGTGTAAAAGTTGCCCCTCAGGTTCCTATTAAAGTATTCCCCCTCTCACCTTGAAATCTATGTCCTCTAGTTCTTGATTCCCCTACTCTGGGGAAAAGATTGTGCATTCACCCTATCTATTCCACTCATGATCATATATACCTCTCTAAGATTCCCCTTCAGCCTCTTGCACTCCAAGGAATAAAGTCCTATCCTGCACAATCTCTCCCTATAGCTCAGCCCCTTGAGTCCTGGCAACATCCTTGTAAATCTTCTCTGCATTCTTTGCGGCTTAACAACACCCTTCCTCTAGCATGGTGACCAAAACTAAGCACAATACTCCAAATGCGGCCGCACCAACGTCTTGTACAGCTGTAACATAACATTCCAACTTCTATACTCAATGCCCTTGACTGAAGAAGGCCAATGTACCAAAAGCCTTCTTGACCACCCTATCTACCTCTGATGTCACTTTCAAAGAACTATGTACCTACACTCCTAGATACGTTTGCTCTACAACATGCCCCAGGATTTGCCAAAATCCAACACCTCGCTCTTGTCTGCATTAAACTCCATTATCCATTCCTTGGCCCACTTGCCCAACTGATCAAATCCTACTGTAGTTATTGATAACCATATTTGCCATTTATTATACCACCCACTTTAGTGTAATCTGAAAATTTACTATTCATGCCTGCTACATTCTCATCCAAATCATTGATATAACCACAAACAGAAATGGGCCCAGCACCAATCCCTAGGGCACACCACTAGTCACAGACCTCCTGTCCGAGAAACAACCTTCCACCATCACCATCTCCTTTCTTCCATGAAGCCAAATTTCTATCCAGTCGGTTAGGTCTGGATTCAATGCCCTGGATTCCATGCGATCTAACCTTCCAAAGCAGCCTACCAAGCGGAACCTTGTCAAATGCCTTGCTGAAATCCATATAGACAACATCAATGATGGTTCATGATGGTGAATGTCAGAACTACTGGATGGTAGTCATGAAGGCATACTACCCTGCTTTTCCTTGGCACTGGAAACATAGTGGTCTTCTTAAAGCAAGTCGGGACCTCAAAATGGGGTACTGAGTAGTTGAAGATGCCAACAAACTCCTGCCAACTGGACAGTATAGGTGCTGAACATGGATTGTTCTGGGGTTCTGGGGATTCCATCCAGGCTAGCCGCTTTCCACGGTTACTTTCCAGTTATTTGTCCCTTGGTTAAATCCCAGGAAGGCTGATCTGACATTTACAATTAAGACTATTATTGACATTATTGATATAATGACATTAATATTACAATAATAATAATTTACAAGCCCACCAAAGGCTGTTGGGTTGAATTACGTCCTTTTGTTCATTGTGTGCATAGCTTGTCGGGAAGGGACACATTCTTTCGAGTGATACTGCCTGACTTCATTTTGTAGCCTTTTATACCATGTGAGCCTTGCCACAATCAAAGAGTGTCCGTGTGGTTATCTCTAGCTTGGCTGGAATTTCCTCTTTGCATCCTTGATGGTTTTGTGAAGATTGTAAATAGATACCTTGCATCACTTGGGATAGTTTGCCTTGAACGCTGCAGACGGTCTTCACTTACATATGGACCTCATGATTCATCCTTAGTTTCCAGAAGGGGAATACACATATCATCTTCTTTGGCACACTTCCCCAACACACTTACTGACGGAGTCTGTGATGACAGTGGCATGCTCATTTAGGTTTCACGCAGAGACCTTGAATAATAATGAGTCCACCGACTCAAAGCAGCCGCAAAGGATCTCACCTGTTTCCTCAGATGAGCACCGCATGATTTTCTGTCCTGGATCTTCCCACTTCAGTTTATCCTTGTAAGCAGCGAGTAGAAACACAGCCAGATGTGTAGATTTCCAAAAATTTCGGTTGGGGGATGGAGCAGTAGCTGTCTTTGATGGTTGTGTAGCAGTGGTCAAGGATATGTGGGCCTCTGGTTGGACTGGAGATGCATTGATCGTATTTTGGTAGCACACTCTTGAGGTAAGGCCTAATTGAAATCCCTGGTTATTTTGAACAAGGTCTCTGTGGGGTTTACCAGGAAGAGATGATTCAACGGAAAACAGATATCGAGAGAAACATTTCACGTGGGTGAGTTCAAAACAGGTAACCATTAAAACAACACAGCTATTAAGAGAAAATTCTACAAAGTCTTTTGAAAATACATGTTAGGCCTCACTTGGAATGCTATGGGCCTGTCCCACTTAGGCGACTTCTTAGGCGACTGCAGGAGACTATGCAGTCGCCACATGATCACCCCATGTTTGCGGGTGGTTGCCGGGGAGTCGCCTTCATGGTCGTGAGGAGATCCCACATTCTGGGAACTAGTCACAGCCTCATTATGGTCGGCGTGAATTTTTCAACATGTTGAAAAATTAGCGGCGACTAGAATGCAGCCGCCACGGAGACTAGCGAGAATTCTCGTGCCGTTGTGGAAGTTAATAATGATTTAAACTCACAAATGGATTCCGTTGAAACTAAGACAAGCTTTAACCTTCTTCTATTAAATTGCAAAGTCAGCGAAACGCACTAACCTTTGCTTTCAGTACATTAACAAAGCTAGCAGACTGTAGATGTTCCCTTTCCAATAACATAAGCGAGATTACAAACACAGCTTCATAAATGTCCCCTCTACAATGTAAACATTGAGAGAGAATTCAGACTATAAGATTATGATGTGCGTCATAAGTAGAAAAAACCAAAATGCTTGTTCTGCAGAAAAATAACCTTCTCATATAACCATATATGGCTAACCCTTCCTCTGTCAGAAGAACCTGTCAATCTTAAGAAGCTGTCAATCTTAAGGATCTGTCAATCTTAAGAAGCAAGAGGCTGTGCTATGATCTATAGATAGATCTATAGATGAATCGTTGGTTATTGGAGTATATATATGTAATTAGATCACTGCCCCTTTGTGTGGGGATGAGAACTCTGTATAGTCTGTAATCCGAATACTGTTAAGAATTTTACCACACCCGCCTGGCGAAATAAAGATTGTACTGCTCATACTGATTTTATTTGCGTTTTTGTCTGTTTAAGAATACTGAACCACGACACCGTAGGTGGGACGCCACGAGGTCCTAATGGGTTGCCAGGATGTCGAAGGTTCTCAGAGGTTCCCGTAGGTTGTAGCCGGAGCTGACCGGTAAATATCATTGGCTCATTGGGAAAAAAAAGGTAAGCTGTAGTTTTCAGAACCAAGGATAACCGACCGGTAATGTTAAATGTCCGCCGAGCTTCACAGCTGTGTATCTCTGGCTTCTTAAAAGTTGTCTCCACTCCTTCTCCCCCCTTCTCCTCCCTCTCCCCCCCTCTACCCCCTCCTCTCCCCTTCTTTTAAAGGACTTTACTGTACACTGTGCTTTAGCCGTCTTTTTACAGCGCCAACCTTCCTGTTCATCGCCGTGTATGTCTGTTTCACCTTGGCTTTGCACAGTGTGAATTTTTTAGACAGCGCTCCCCCCCGCTTGCCCTGTCCCCCGCCTGCATAACGGGCTGGTGAAGGAAGTGACACGTTTGTGTGTGTTCCACTCTGAAGTTGCCTTTCCAGTTGCCGTTTTTTCATGCGACTGCCGGCAACTTGACAGTCGCCGGCAATCTGCTGAAATATCGCATAAGTGGGACAGGCCCATTACATTCATTTAGAAGGAAAGGTCTCCAAGCCTTGAAGGAGTGACCTACCAGCTGTTTCAAAGAGGGGAAATACTGATGTTGCTCTTCCAGGAGAGAAGGTGAAGAAGAGATTTTATGGAGGTGTTCAAAATCATGAAACAGAGTAAATAACCTGATGAGACAGATTTAAGCAATTGGTAGAAGGACCGCAGGTAGGAATATTTAAAAAAACCCAAGTGGTAATGAATTGGAACACACAGACTATTAGGGTGGGATATAAGTAAACCCAATATAATGTTCAAAACGGGACTTTTGTTGGAAAGGAAAATTGGCAGTGCTCTAGGGGAGGGGGGGGAGCAAGAGTGGAGGTAATTCAATCAAGGAGTTGCTACAGACACAAAGGACCATATGTGCTCCATTGCGCTGTATTGTCCCCTAATTCTGTAAACTTCGGAGGAATTTCTTATAGTCTGAGGGCGGGAAGAAACTTGGAGTCACAGATTCATAGAGTGCTACAGCACATAACTGGCCCCTTCAGTGCACTAGGTCCACACTAAGCATCCACCACCCTTATACACGTGTCCTACATTGATCTCATATTTTATTTTCCCCACATTCTCATCAACTCCTCTCAGATACCACATTCATCTACACACTGAGGGCAATTAACCTACCAACCCGCATGTTTTGGGATGTGGGAGCTAACTGTATGCACCTGTCACATGGTCACAAGGAGAGCATGGAAACTCCACACGGACATCAGCCTTGGCCTTGATTTAACTTGTGTCACTGACACGACGAGGCAGTGGCTCCACT
Organism: Malacoraja senta; assembly: GCA_038087875.1. Classification (NCBI taxonomy): domain Eukaryota; kingdom Metazoa; phylum Chordata; class Chondrichthyes; order Rajiformes; family Rajidae; genus Malacoraja; species Malacoraja senta. The sequence goes on from CM075984.1 coordinate 26,049,021, forward strand.
ATTCCACATGGAAGGGGTTAAAGCATAACTGAGTGGAAAGGAGAAGGGTTTAAAGGAGATGACCAGAAAGTGGGAGGTGGGGGAGGAGGGGCTGAGAGTTGGGGGGGGGGGTTCTTGTGGACCAGAGACATCAGCAAGGGCCAAGTGGTGCTGTCACAGACCTCTTCCTGGCCTACAACATTTATTTGCACAGCTCAGTTACTGTGATTAACTGACTTGTTAATGATTTTCATTTTCCACCAGATAACAGAAGGAGCAGATGGCAATGAACACTCACCCCAGCTCTATTCCAGGTGCACAAACAACAGCAGCATATGTTTTGCAGAATTTCGCACCACCTCTGCAGCCCACGGGACTGCACGGATTTCAGTGGCACTGCGGGCAGGTATTTTGCTCATTTCAACTGAACACAGTTCTTCTACAATGGTGGACTTTGTCAATGATCCATTAGAGGATGTGTAAAGTGCTACCAAATTCAAAATCTGCATAGAACAACTATACATTTCACCAACTCAGGGAACAAACAAACCAGAGTACTTAAAATGTATTTGTAGTTTAATCATTTATCTAGTTAAGATTACGTGCTTGAATACCTTAAGCTGCATTCTGTTTGTATGTCTTGCAAATTGAGTTAAATTGAAAGGCTGGTTTAGTGAAAATGTCATGGTTGAGCATGCGGGATGGGGAAGTGGAGAGTTCAGACATTTTGTCTGTAGATCTGTACATTTGGTAAGACACGGGTTCAGCCTGCCCTCAGCTACTACCTTCTATACCTTCACTCAAGAGTCCAGCAACACCTTGCTGACAGATGCAGTGTTCCTGGCTCCATAACCCCCAATGTCCCATGTTAAAAAGAAAATGTAACAAAAACTGCAGAATCTGCAAATCCCAGAAAAAAAAATTACAAACTTTTCCAGTATTTTGTGTATTTGTCTCGTGTATAAAGCCCGCCCGCCCCGGAGTAACTCCAGTCAGCTGCCTGCTTCCATAGCATCCAAACACAAAGAAAGTCTTGAACAGTCAATCTGCTCTCAGATTCTTGGTACATGTTTCCTTCATGGTCAAAGCACTGATTGTGTTCGAGGTACGGAAGCCCCGACGTGGACTGTTTGGAGAGGCAGAAGCCCAAGGAATCTTTCCCTTAAATATGTAGAGGGGCACGGTGTTCGGTGGGGTGTCGATGTACAGGGAGCACGGCACACGGGCACGGTGCAAGTTACTGTACTCACAGCCAGAGGAGGTTGTATGTGGCCATCATGCATTAACTTTACCTATACACATCCTGGCGGGAACCACCCATGTCATTTGTGGCAGTAAATGCTTCGGGAACCTTGGCCTTTGGGGAGCTCCTTCTTTCAGGCATGTTGCAGAGAGCTCCCTTCCGCAGGGGCTCTCTGCCGAGGTTATGCAGTAGTAGTCAGAGATTGGGATTGTAGCAAAAATAAAGAACGACTTGCACTAGTATGGTGCCCATCACAATCTGCATATAACTAAAGCACTTTATAGGTAACTAAATGATTTAGAAATGTAAATAGATGGAACTGCAAATGCTGGAATCTTGTGTCAAACACATTTGTGAAGAGGCAGTGGCAGCAGGTGGGAAAAGGGGAAGAGAGAATGGCTGAGAAGTGCCCAATTCATTCAAAGGGTCTGGCATGAGCTGGGGAAGAGGATCAAGCAGAAGGCAGTCTCCTCTGAAGGCAGCTGCTGTTTGCTGAGTTGGGAAAGCATTCAACGGGGTGAAGTGAGAGGGCGAACAGTTCCCGCGGACAATCCCGGCCTACTGGATACGCACACATGTACATTACCACCTGCTCCTCAGGCACAATGCTGCACAAGCCCGGCACCATGCGTGAAACAGCAGCAGGAGCTGTACAATGGCAGACCCACTGTGCAGTATTTACACACTCTCTCACCTCCAGATCAATTGTGCAATTTACACACTCCCTCCCACCCCCAATGCATGGTGCAGTGTTTACATACTGTCTCACACCCCAGACAAAGTGTTGATACAAGGATGCAAGGAACTGCATTTGCTGGTTTACAAAAAAGACACAAAATGCTGGAGTAACTCAGCGGGTCACGCAGCAACATCTCCGGAGAACACGCATAGTTGATGTTTGGGTTCATGACACTTCTTCAGTGTGGGAGGGAGTGTGTAAACACACCCTCACAGTCCAGCCACACTATGCAGAGTTTGCATACACCTTGCCATTCCCAGACACACTGTGCAGTTTTTACACACTCTCCCAGCCTCAGATACACAATGCAGTGCTTATACATTTCCTCCGCAGACACATTGAGTTTACAAACTCTTTCCCACCCACACACACAACATGCAGTGTTTATACTCTCTCTTCCACGCCAGAGACTGTGTGCAGGGTTTACACACTCGGTTACCGCCCAGGCACAGCATGCAGTATTTCCACTGACCATCCCAACCCAAGGGGCACGGTGTTAGGTTTACACATTCCCTCCCACCCCAGACATTGTGCAAAGGTTACACACTCAACCCAACCCCAGACACACTGAAGATAGACACAAAATGCTGGAGTAACTCAGTGGGACAGGCAGCATCTCTGGAGTGAAGGAATGGGTGACGTTTCGGGTCGAGACTCTTCTTCAGACTCTGTGCAGTCTGTACACACTTGTGTCTTCTCCAGATACACTGTGCAGTGTTTACACACTCTCTCACACCCCAGATAGACTGTGTGGGGTGTCTAAGCTCCATCCTGCCTGCAGACACTGTGCTGTGGTTACACTCTCCCTCCCACTGTCAGACACCGTGTGCAATCTTTGCACACTTCCTCCCATCCCAGACACTGTTCAGCATTTACACACTCCCTCTCCCCCTCCCACCCCCCCGACCTGTTGTGCTGCATTTACACCCACTCACATTACAGATAATCTGTGCAGAGTTTACAAATTCCCTCCCCTGACACACTGTGCAGTGTTTACACTCTCCCTTCCACCTGTGGACACAATGTGCAGTTGTCCCACACACCGTTTCACCCTCAGACATGGCGTGTAGTACGTACAAACTTCTTCCACCCATAGACACTCTGTGTATTGTGTAGGCACAAGGAACTGCAGATGCTGGTTTAAAAACCCCCATAACAATTGCTGGTGTATGTCAGCGGGTCAGGCAGCACCACTGGAGAACATCGATAGGTGACATTTCTGGTCGGGACCCTTCTTCAGAATGATTGACTAGAGGGAAAAAGCTGGAAAAGGGGTGGGAGAGGGACAAAGCCTAGCAGTGATAGGTGGATACAAGTGAAGGAGGGGGGAGGGGGGGTTGATTAACAGATGGTGGACAAAGGCTAAAGACCAACAAGAGACAAAAGGGAGATAAGGAGAGAGGACAAAAAATGAAATGGGTCGATGGTGGAAAGGGTCAAGAGCTTCAAATTCCTGGGCGTGCACATCTCTGAAGATCTCTCCTGGTCCGAGAACACTGATGCAATCATAAAGGAAGCACATCAGCGCCTCTACTTTCTGAGAAGATTACGGAGAGTCGGTATGTCAAGGAGGACTCTCTCTAACTTCTACAGGTGCACAGTAGAGAGCATGCTGACCGGTTGCATCGTGGCTTGGTTCGGCAAGTTGAGCGCCCAGGAGCGGAAAAGACTAAAAAAGTAGTAAACACTGCCCAGTCCATCATCGGCTCTGACCTCCCTACCTTCAAGGGGATCTATCGCAGTTGCTGCCTCAAAAAGGCTGGCAGCATCATCAAGGACCCACACCATCCTGGCCACACACTCATCTCCCCGCTACCTTCAGGTAGAAGGTACAGGAGCCTGACGACTGCAACGTCCAGGTTCAGAAACAGCTACTTCCCCACAGCCATCAGGCTATTGAACTCAACTCAAACAAAACTCTGAACATTAATAGACCATTTTACTTCGGAGTCACGTGAGTGACTACGTGAAGAGCCCGTTCAGCACGCATGCGCGACATTAGCGTTCACGCAGTGCAACAGCGATGAACGGGAGTACAGGCGCTCCCGCTACAAGTTTAAAAAGCGGACCATCAGGTAAGTTCTTACTCTGAGGTCGTTATAGAAGCTTGCTTTGCTCTGTAATTCCAGGGAAATTCGGAAAATGAGTAAACCACGGCAAGCAAAGAAAACCGCCCCCCGTTCGACTCCAACAGAACGGGAGTGTCTCATCAGTGGGGGGCGAGAGGCGGCACCTGGACCGCATATGCTGCGGCACACCCTCATCGAGACCGAGCCGAGCCCAGTGCCGCTAGCGCAGCCTGATGAGCGGCAGCGGGCTGGAGGAAAAGTAAGACAAAAAACAAACCGGCCGGTTATGTCTGACTCCGACGAGGAGGGTCCGCCTGAGAGCGGCAGAACTAGCCGCCTGAGCCGAATGGAAAGGCTCATGGAGCAACTGCTCCAGCGAGACTTGCTTTGGGAGCTGGAGCAATCTCGCACAGGGGGATCAGGCACTCCCACAGCAGTGCCTTATAATGCACTGGCCATTGCTTCTCCCTCAGATGAGGGCAGCATTGGCGACCAGGGCTGGGCTGGTCAGGATCAGGGGTCATTGGCTGAAGATGTCGGGAGTACGCTTGGGGTACAGGATCAGGAAGAGCTGCTGGGTGTGGTAAATCGCTACGTGGCTACACCACGAGCAGGGCGGCCATTGGAGCCAAATCTGGGGGTATGTTGGACAGAGTATTCGGAGCCAGGAGATAAAATTACAACGCATCCTCAAGCTCCTGACAACAGGGATAACATCCTATGCTCGTTCCGTGGATGGGGTGGATATGACCACAAACCAGCAAGACACTCTGGCTCTGCTGTGCAACACCCAATACGAGATCAACAACCTCCGCAAGGAGATAATAAGACCTGCCCTCAATCCCAGGTATGCAGGACTGTGCAAAACACCGGCCTCAGAGCCACAGATCCTGTTATTCGGGAAGGACTTAACAAAACAGGTAAAAGACCTGGAGGAAGAGGCCAAAGCATTTGGCCTCATGAGGGCAGCCCCCGGAACGAGCAGGCCCACACAACCCAGACGGCAGTACCCCACCGCGTCCACCAGTCGAAGACAAACATTCCGGACTGGTGAAAGCTCGGGGTCCGCATTCTATCCCCGAAAGCCTTTTTTAGGCCAGGGCCCAGAGCGGACCCCATGGAAAATGCGCCACCCCCAACCAACAGGACATCCAATAGTACAACGGCGGATGAAGAAACAGAAGCAATGAACACTCCCATAACTATGGAGGTAGGTGGGTCTGGTTCCTACCAGCATATAAAAAGTGGGGGGACTGTACTAACAGGGGGGAGATTACACCTGTTCATTGACGCATGGAGGTGTCTCACGAATGATAGTTATATACTTAACAGTATTCGGGGATACAAAATAGAGTTCATTCAAGAAAACATGCTACCAGTTCAGCACGTACCCCAAAGGGTCTTTACCCTCTCAGTCAAGCAGAACTGGTGAGGTTACTTACAAAGGGTGTCATTGAGAAATCCAAACATGAACCTTTGGAATTTGTCTCAAATATATTTACAAAAAGCTAAAAAGATGGTGGATGTCGCATCATCATTGACTTAACCTCCCTAAATACCTTTGTTAAGTATGTACATTTCAAAATGGAAACATTTGTAACTGACAAACAACTGATTTCAAAAGGATACTTTATGGCAAGCATTGATTTAAAAGATGCCTACTATTCAGTACCCATTCATAAGGGTCATCGGAGATACCTAAAATTTACCTGGATGGGGCAACTATGGCAGTATAAAACGTTGCCTAATGGGTTAACATCAGCCCCAAGACTATTTACCAAGATATTAAAACCAGCCTTGGCAACATTAAGAAAACAAAGACATATTGTCATGGCATATCTTGATGATATACTAATAGTAGGCAAAACCATAGAGTTGACTAAATCAGCTGTATTAGCTACCAAACAATTGTTTGAAACCCTGGGGTTTGTCATAGATAAATCCAGATAAATCTAAGCTGCAACCATAACCAATGAACTGGAGTTCCTGGCTGGCCTTCACCATAATGAAGGATTGAGCTACAGCGCCATCAATACGGCCAGAAGTGCTCTGTCAGCCTATTTAAAACCAATACCAGGACAACAGGCTATAGGGTCTCACCCGCTGGTGATTAAACTCATGAGGGGTATATTCAACTCTAACCCTCCTAGACCTAGATAGACCCGAATCTGGGATGTCAATGTGGTCCTGACATACTTAAGGGGATGGTCACCAGCCAGGTCCCTCACTCTGGAACAGCTAACCCTGAAAACGGTCATGCTGATGGCACTAGTCTCAGCACAAAGAGTCCAGTCCCTCTACTTACTGCGACTGGACAACATGGTTATAACACCTGACCGGGTATCATTCACAATTCAGGAGCTGGTAAAGCAGAGCAGGCCAGGAACTTCAGGCCTAGTTATGGATTTCCGGGCATACCCACCTGACAGGCGGTTGTGTGTCATGACTCACCTACTGACTTACATCGACACAACAAGCAATTCCCGAGGGAGAGAAAAAGCCTTATGGGTCAGCCACAAACAACCACATGGTCGGGTGTCGAGCCAAACCATCTCAAGGTGGCTAAAGCAGGCACTGGGGGCTGCTGGAGTGGACACTGACTTATATACATCTCACTCCACTAGGGCAGCATCCACATCGGCGGCTAAAAGGATGGACGTACCACTGAACCACATCCTGGCTACAGCGGGGTGGTCCACGGAGAAAACGTTCCAAACGTTCTACAATAAGCCGCTAGCACAACCTGTGTTATTTGCAGACAGAATTTTAGAATCTGCAAATATATAATTTAAGCCCGGGGGAGCATTTTGTCTTTTGTTATTGTTTAATAAATACCATTATTGTTTACAAACAGATTTATGGTCCATTACGATAACATACTTCCTCCCTTGAAACACTTCGGCAGCGAGTGAAGTATGAACTGTTACACGGTTTGAAATCACAGAGCTTTGAAGTCTTCACGTAGTCACTCACGTGACTCCGAAGTAAAATAGTAAGATTAAACGAGAACTTACCAGTTTGAAGTTTGATCTGTATTTTATGAGGAGTTACGATGAGGGATTACGTGCCCTCCGCTCCCACCCTCAAATATAGAGATCAACAGGTATCTTAGTTCTCCTTTTCTTTACTATGTTTATTTCAATTGTTGTGTTTCCTGTGATTCCACACTGCTGCTTTGAAGAATGTCGCGCATGCGTGCTGAACGGGCTCTTCACGTAATCCCTCATCGTAACTCCTCATAAAATACAGATCAAACTTCAAACTGGTAAGTTCTCGTTTAATCTTACTATTATCTGTTTATTTGCACTTTATCTGTTTTATTTATTCATGTGTGTATATATTTATACAATGGTATATGAACTGATCTGTTCTGTATTCATGCCTTCTATATTCTGTTGAGCTGAAGCAAAGCAAGAATTTCATTGTCCTATCTGGGACACATGACAATAAACTCTCTTGAATCTTGATATGTGAAGCCAGAGGAAGGGATATCGGTGGAAAGGAACGGGGACAGGGAAAGGGGGGGGGGTAGATTGGGGTAGTGGGAGTGCACCAGAGTGGGCCACATGGAAGAGAGGGGGAAATAAGGTGGGTGTTTTTTAAAATAATATTGGAGAATTCAATGTTCATACCATCGGGTTGGAAGCTATCGGTGAAATATCCCTCCCACCCCAGACACACTGTTCTGTGTTTACATACTCCTTCCCACCTGCAGCCACCCCCTAACCTGCAAACAGACTTACCCAATTGACCTGCCTAATGCCTGCAAAATTAGCCTTGTCCAAAATTTTGGATTTTAACTTGTGGGCCAGTTCTGTCTTTCCTGATAACTTTGAAAAAATTATGTTCTAAAGTGTTCTCCCATTGACGCTGCAGACACTTGCCCTACCTCATTCCCTAAGATAAGCTCCAGTGATGTGCTCTTTTTAGTACTGGGCTTTATATGTTGAGGAAGGAAACTTTCTTGGGCACATTTAACAAATTCCATCCTGTTCAAACCCTTTGTACAATGGGGTTGCAGTATTATATTAGGGAAGTTGAAATCTCCCACTCATATTACCATAATACAACAGTCCAGTCCAGTTTATTGTTAATTACACAGATACAGTGAGGTACATTGAAAATCTTATTGGCAGCAACATCACAAGCACCTAGACTTATACATTAGTGGAAAACACAATTAGAAAACTGTGGGTATTGTAAGAGGTGGTCCTTAGTGTTCCATTGCTGAGGTAGCATTAGGGTTGTGTAGATTGGTTCAAGAATGTAGTTGTTCTTGAACACGATGGTGTGGGACTTCAGGACTGTGTGCCTCCTGCCTGATAGTACTGGGGGGGGGAAGAGATGATGTCCCAGATGGTGTGGATCCATGATGATAGATGCTCAGGGCCGGATTTACGTATAAGGTTGACAAGCTTAAGCTTAGGGCCTTGAGATCTAGGGGGCCTCGCAGAGCCGGATTTACCACTAGGCTTCATAGGCTGAAGCCTAGGGCCTCGAAATCTAGAGGGCCTCTGGCCAAGGCAGGACACCTGCCCTTCAACTCTGGAGTGGGCCCCCCTCTCTATCTGTCTCTATCTGTCACTCTCCGTCTCCGCCCGCCATCCGTATCCATGTCCGGGCCACCGCTCTCCGCTCGCCCCTCATCCGCCGGCACGGCAAGCCGCCTTGCACATGCGCACTGCTACGGCCAGCACATCCTCCCCCATGCACATGCGCACAACCACGGGCAGCACATCATCGGCCGCCCTGTGCATGCGCACTGCCACGGCAACTGGTCGGCGCTGGGCACTTTCTCCCTCGCTTTGAATTGTGGGAGATCTGGCTGCCATTGCTGTCCGGTCGCTGCTTTGCAGCGACCGCTGAAAACCAACGCAGAATCACTCCCTGACCCTGGATCTGGAGTAACTCCCTGGAGTAACTCTTGCTTCTGGTTTCCTGGTCCTCCATAAATATTTAAAATGGAATTTAAACTGGAGGTGGTGGAGGGCTGAACAATAACAGTCTATTGCATTTTATCTGTTTATTTATTGTGTCTATATATGGTCTATGGCATATAAACCCACTGAACTTTTATCTCCTGTTCTGTATTATGCTTACATATTCGGTTGTGCTGCAGCAAGCAAGAATCTCATTGTCCCTATTTGGGACACATGACAATAAAACTCTCTTGACTCTTGACTTAAGCAAAAGAGGGTTCTTGGGGAAAAAAGAGGTACCTTAAATTTAGTTGCATCTGGTTGGGTAACTATGGTAGGGTGAAGACTATTCCATGCTTTAATTGTGCGGGGGAACTCCATGGAGCAGCCAGCATCTCTGGATAGAAGAAATTGGATGACGTTTCGGGTAGAGACCCTTCTTTATACTCCCTCTGGTTTTAGTGTTTTTAGTTTAATTTAAAGATACAGCGTGGAAACAGGCCCTTCGGCCCACCGAGTCCACGCCGACCATTGATCACCCGTACACTAGTTCTATCCCACACATTAGCGGAGTAAGTCAAGAGTCAAGAGTGTTTTATTCTCTCACGTCCCAGTTAGAACAATGAAATCCTTACTTGCAGCAGCAAACAGAATATGTAAACATAGTACTCTGTAAACAAAGTTATAAACGAGAAAACAAAACGGTGTATATTTATATATGAATATATAACTCTGTGTGTGTGTGTGTGTATATATATATATATATATATATATAATATACCTCCACATACACACACACAATTACCCTCCTGGGATTAATAAAGTTCTATCGTATAGTATCGTGTGTGTAGGAAGGAACTGCAGACGCTGGTTTAAACTGAAGATAGACACAAAAAGCTGGACTAACTCAACAGGTCAGACAGAATCTCTGGACAAAAGGAAAATATTATGTTTTGGGTTGGGTCTGAAATAGGTTCCTGCACACCTTTGGAATGTGGAAGGAAACAAGAGGAGCCGGAGAAAACCCATGCGATCAAAGGGTAAAGGAGCAAACTCCATACAGACAGCACCCATATTCAGGATCAATTCCGGGTCTCTGGCACTTTTAGGCAGAAACTTTATGGCCAATGTACTGCCCCATAGTCTTGAACTTAATTAAAACATACAGTAGCTATAAAGGGGGACATAGCGTCACTTGGAGATTTAAAACTGAAAATGGATATTTTCATTTTTTTAGTAACCAAAGTTATCAACGTATATTTTTGTGTGTGTTGGAAAACAAAATATAGTGGCACAGCTGGTAGACTTGCTGCCTCACACGCCAGAGATCTGTGTTCGATCCGGTCCTCGGGCACTGTCTGTGTTGAATTTGCACATTGAATTTGTTGTGTTGAATTTGCACATTCTCCCTGCAAGCGTGTGGGTTTCCTCCCACATCCCAAAGACGCATTGGCTTTGTAGGTTAACTTGTCTCTGTAAAATTGCCCCTAATGGGTAGGGAGTGGGTGAGGAAAGTGGGATAACAGAACTTGTGTGAATGCTGGAGAAACGCAGCGAGTGAGGCAGCATCTATGGAGCAAAGGTAATAGGCGACTTTTCGGGTCGAGACCCTTCTTCAGACTGATGTGAGGGTGGGGGGGACGGGAAGAAGAAAGGAAGAGGCGGAGACAGTGGGCTGAGGGAGAGCTGGGAAGGGGAGGAGAAAGCAGGGATTACCTGAAATTGAAGAAGTCAATGTTCATAATGCTTGGGTGTAAACTGCCCAAGCGAAATATGAGGTGGTGCTCCTCTAATTTACGGTGGGCATCACTCTGGCCATGGAAGAGGCCCAGGACAGAAAGGTCGGATTCGGAATGGGAGGGGGAGTTGAAGTGCTGAGCCACCGGGAGATCAGGTTGGTTATTGTGGAGCGAGTGGAGATGTTGGGTGAAGCGATCGCCAAGCCTACGCTTGGTCTCTGCGATGTAGAGCTGCTGACACGTAGAGCAGCGGATGCAATAGATGAGGTTGGAGGAGGTGCAGGTTAACCTCTGCCGCACCTGGAAAGACTGCTTGGGTCCTTGAATGGAGTCAAGAGGGGAGGTACAGCGACAAGTGTAGCATTTCGGAGGAGGCGCTGTCCTGAACGGCTGCCTGTCCTGCAGCTGTCCGTTTTTTTCCCCTTCTTTTTTATTATTTTTAGTACGTTGAGGGTGCAGTCAGGGGGCCTAATCTTTTTATGTTTGGGGGTGGTGGGGGGAAGGGGAAACTGTTTTTCGAGTCCCTACCTGGTCGGAGGGGTTGCCTTACTCCGAGCAGCGCCTTCGACCCGTCCTCACGGCCTACCAGCGGGGCCTGGAGCGGCGTTTCCTGAGGGGACCTGGCCAGAACCTCGGCTTCGGCGGCGGCACAGCGCTGGAGCGCTATCGCGGAGCGGGCGATGCCTTGTCTGGGTCGCCACGCTGGAACTCCGGTATGCTGGCACCGCCGACAAAAACATCACAGAGCCGCGGGTCTGTGGAGCGGCCAGCTGCGGGGACCGCCGATAAAAACATCGCGGGTCTGTGGAGCGGCCAGCTGCGGGCGGCGGCGCTGACTTTAACATCGCGGAGCCTGGGATCTCTCGCCGAGATCGCCAGTATGTGCAGCTCCGTCCAGAGCGGCCTGTTGGCTTGGAAGCCATGGTCTCCAGTAAGAAGCCGGCCGTTCCTGGCACCCCAAGCCGCTGAGAGGGTTCTCCCGATGCCGGAGTACCATCACCCGGCGAGAACGGCCAGGAACATCGAGCCTCCGTAGTGGCGACTGTGGAGGCCTCAATAGGCCCGACTATGGGTGGACATGGGGATGGGGACTGGACTTTGTGCCTTCCCCCACAGTGGGAACCATTGTGGGGGGATGTTTTTATGTTTAATGTTAAACGTCTTAATGCTATGTTGTATTTTTATTAGTGTGCTGCAAGGACATCAGAATTTCCCCTGAATAAGGGGATTAATAACGTAAAAATCAATCAATCAATCAATTTCCTGCGGTTGCAAGGGAAAGTGCCAGGAGAGGGGTTGGTTTGGGTAGGAAGGGACGAATTGACCAGGGAATTACGGAGGGAGCGGTCTCTGCGGAAAGCCAACAGGGGAGGAGATGGGAAGATGTGGCCAGTGGTGGGATCCCATTGGTAGACAAAAAAGCTGAAGAAAATCAGCAGGTAAGGCAGCATCTATGGAGCGAAAGAATAGACGGCGTTTTGGGTCGAGAACCTTCTTCAGATTGATGTCGGGGGGGGGGGAGACAGTAGGCTGTGGGAGAGCTGGGAATGGGAGGGGAAGGAGGGAGAAAGCAAGGACTACTTGAAATTAGAGAAGCCAATGCTCATTCTGCTGGGGTGTAAACTACCCAAGCAAATATGAGGTGCTGTTCCTCCAATTTGCGGTGGAACTCACTCTGGCCATGGAGGCGGCCCAGGACAGAAAGGTCGGATTCGGCATGGGAAGGGGAGATGAAGTGTTGAGCCACCGGGAGATCAGGTTGGTTATTGCGAACTGAGTGGAGGTGTTGTGCGAAGCGATCGCCAAGCCTGCGCTTGGTCTCACCGAGGTTGATCATACGCTGAATAATCCAACCACATTTTTGTTTGGAAGTGGAAAGAAATAATAGAAATTGCATTAATTGCAATGTGTAAAAAGAGTTGAGATACTGTATTATAATTTTGCTGCATGTCATTGTGGTATATATCATGTCTTGATTGGTGAATATGTTTAATATGTGACTTTATTTGAAGCAGAAATAATATGTGAATGCTTCATTGACCATAATTCCGACTTCGTCCAAGCACAATATCGCACGCGTCATGCAAGCCGTCTTAAATGAATAGAATAGAATAGAATAGAATAGAATACGTTTATTGTCATTGCACATACTGTGCAACGAAATTCCATTGCATCTCCTCCGGTTAAAAATGACTACCTAAACTGTCATTTGGCAACTTAAAAAGCTGCCAAGGTTGCCCGGCTGACAACAGAGAAAAAAATTAAGTGAGAGCCCTGCAAGGTGTATAATATTTTTGACACTGTCATAGGCCTTTCTTACATATGCTGTCACAACGCACTGTAGTCTCTAAACAACCCTTCAGTAATTTTCCTTGCCCTCCATTTCAGAATAATCGTGTTTTAAGCCAATAACTCGACACTAGCACTGGCAACAAATAAATAAATAAAAAGCGCAGCTTTCCAGCCCCTTATCTCATTGGCCACGCTCGACTGCAAATCGGTGACAACCATCTTCCTCTAGTCGTGGAGGTGGGGGATTGGGGGGGCCTCACAAATGGAACAGCCTAGGGCCTCTCTTCATCTAAATCCGGCCCTGTAGATGCTGCCTTCATGAGGCAGTGTCTTGTGCAGAGGTTTTCAATGGTGGGGAGGGCTGTGCCCATGATGGACTGGGCTGATTCCAACACCTTCTAGAGCCTCTCGTGTTCCTGCATACTAGTCCATGATGCAAGCAATCAGGATACGTTTAACAATGCATCTGTAGAAGTTTGTTCAAGTATTCCACGACATCCCGAATCTCTTTAAACTTCTAGGAAAGTAAAGACGTTGGTGCACTTTCAAACTCCCTCCATGCCAGCTATTCCTCTTAAATGTCAAACAAAGAAAGCATTACTGAAATGTTCCTTCTGACACACCCATTTATAACCAGTATTTGTGTCATATCGACATGTCTAATTTAGATCATACAAGAATGGCCACATTCCATTCTGTTGTTACTTTGGAAAAAAATATATTCTGTTGATTTACAGTCCATGAATGCCAAAGGCTATCCATGGTAACTGAAGCACAAAAATATGTAGTGAAATAGAAAACTCTCCCAGGACTCAAGACATACTCCTAACCATTCCCTGCTCTCTGTTGGAAATGTAAAGTATGGGTAAATATTTAAGTACATACTATTGTCAGTAAGTTCCCAGTAACATTCAGCGTGGCTGTCAAATGCAGCAAACCAGCATACTCAATGCATTGTTCCATACTAACATCAGAATTAGTTCAAAAACGCATCTTCTAATGACCCAGCCTGCGTTTTAAAGTCAAGGTGATTGTCAGGTGTTGTTGTACAACTCCGGAAGATCTGATGTAACCAGAGAGGAATTTCCTCCAACAAGCTGTCGTTTTTTATTTGTGCGCTGTGCTTACATAACTGCAGCTCAGAAGATAAAAACATCATCACCTGATATCAGTTTCTGACAGAGGCAAAATAAAACACTGGCTATAAATAACTTGCAGCTCACCTCCAAACCAAACTAAAGGCTTCACCAGAACGTCATGTATAGTGGACCAGACTGCTTCTGAGAATCAGCCTGTGGGCAGCCGACCAAACCCAGTGGATGCTCAGTGAAGAAGCTGAGGGTCACCTGGGAAGGTGGTGCACAGTCGAAACTGGGGAAATCCAGATATTCATAACAGGCTTTGAGACAGATTCTGGTGAAGGATTAATGGCCAACTATGATCAGAAGGACTATTACCCCCTTGGGTAATCCTCCTTCGAAACCACCGTCTGCAATTCCTTGGTACACAAAAATGCTGGAGAAACTCAGCGGGTGCAGCAGCATCTGTGGAGCGAAGGAAATAGGTAACGTTTCGGGCCGAAACCCTGTTTTGGCTATTCCTCCATTGTTAGCTCCATCTCATAAAATGATAAAACTCAAATTTTGGACAGAGAAGCGAATTGTTTTCAAATAGAAAATGTGATTAAGTATCTCCCATGTCAGTGTCCGAGCGGAGGAGATCCAGATTTTTGTGCCTATCTTCGGTGTTAACTAGCATCTGCAGTTCCTTCCTGCCCAGCTGGAGAGCTTTTGTGGGCTGAGCACTCTATGGCCACCAAGTCTCTGGAGGCAGGATCCTGGTGCTACACTACTGACATACCACTCACCTTGTCTTTGAGTGGCCTTTCCCAGCTGATGTGATGGAAATGAATTTTCCTGCAAGCATGTGCAGACACATCGATTTTCCACCTGTTCAAACAAAAGATCAATTAACATGTTTGTGTTAATAACAGAGGGATGTTATCACTTGTGACAGTATTATACTGCCTTCTCACATTGAGAAATTCCTGTTTAATGGCCTATGTGGATTAAATAAAGGCAGAGGCATTATTTGTTTGGATCTCTATTGTCTAACAGCTTTAAAAGAAATGTTGAGAACCATATATCCTCTTTTACTGAGGCTTTGTTGATCTCAGGGAGACCTTTGTTATGGTCAGCAGAGAGGGTCTCTGGAAACTATTGGTCAATGATGCAGAGGATATTCCTGTTCTACCATAAACAGAGTTATGGCAAATAAAGGTTCCATCACCTATTCATGGCATTGACACGTGGGGAAGTGTGGAGGGAATAAGACAAAGGAGGGACTTTGCAGTCGACAAATCTGGCAGAGACAGAGCATGGAGCATACAACAGCATAGCAGGAACAGGCCTTTTATTCCACAATGTTTGTGACAAATTAACCTAGCCCTGTCTGCCTTACATGATCCATGTGTAGGTAGGAACTGCAGATGCTGGTTTAAACCGAAGATAGACATAAAATGCTGGAATAACTCAGCAGGACAGGCAGCATCTCTAGATAGAAGGAATGGGTGATGTTTCGGTCGAGACCCTTCTTCAGACTGAGTCAGTGGAGATGGAGACAAAAAGAGATAAGGAAATGTAAGGTGTGAAAACGAGACAAAGGGGATGGAGATCAAGGAAAATGTAGATCATTATTAGCTAAGAGAAGGTAATAACAAAGCAAACAGAGATAAATTGTAATCGAGGACAGTCAGACTGGTCGGAGAAGTAGGAAGGGGGTGGGATGGAGAGAGAGGGAAAGCAAGGGTTACTTGAAGTTAGAGAATATTCATATTTGCTGGGGTATAAACTGCTCAAGCGAAATATGAGGTGTTGTTCCTCCAATTTGCACTGGGCCTCACTCTGACAATGGATCCATATGTCTCCATTTCCTGTCTCTTCATGTATCTGTCTAAATGTATCTTAAATGCCACCATTGTTTCTGCTTCCACCACCACCTTTGCAGTGCATTCCAGGCACCCATCACTCTGCGTAAAAAACTCACCTCACACATCTCGTCTCACCGTAAATCTATGCCCTCTGGAATTTGGCTTTTCCACCTTGGGAGAAAGACTCTGACGGTCTACCCTTTCTATGCCTCTCATAATTTAAAATACTGTAAAGTTTCTTTGCCCATGGAAGTACTCGATGCCCTCACTGAGGACCAAGAGTTGAGAGGCTGCCCTGGTCCAACATGTGGTAGGAGTGGAAATCTGAAGCCTTTTCTGTGCACATTGCTGTGAACAGCCTTCCCTGTCTGGGGAGTCTGGAACCAAGGTTCATGAGAAGTCAGACATGGAAACAGGTCTTTCAGCCCTGGATTCTACCACTCACCTACACACCAGTGGCAATATACTGTGGTTAATTAACAACTTGCGTACCTTTGGGATGTGGAAGAACACCTATGCAGTCACAGGGAAAATGTGTGCAAACTACACTTAGAAAGCACCTGAGGTCAGGATTGAACTTGAGTCACTGGAGCTGTGAGGCAATGGCTCTACCAGCTGTGCCACTGTGCTGCTACCTGGGAACCAAGAGTCTGAGTCTCAGAATAAAGAGTCGGCCGTTCAGGACTTGGAAGAGAAGCAATTTCTTCATCCCGTTTTGACCAGCTTATCAACCTGAACATTAACTTTGTTTCTCTTCCCACAATGTGGCCTAAACTGCTGAGTATTTTCAGCATGTTCTCATTTATTTCAAGCATCTACAGTCTTTTTGATTTTCATTTTCTTGGTGACTTCACTGTTATGCCTCTTCCAGGAATGTCTTGCCTGAAGCAGCTCCACTCTGCTCTCCGATGGGGTTTCAGTCATTCTCGTCATGCTCAACCTCTGTGGTTTTGTGGTTTCCCTTGCCCTTCTTTTCTTAGATAAGTTTTTAACAAAAGCTCACTACAACAATCAAAACGCTTTCGTCAGCAAACGTTTTCGCTATTTCTGACAAATGGTCTCCGACCTGAAAAGTTGACACAGTTTCTTGTCCCACAGATGTGGCCTGACCTGAGTATTTCCAGCATTTTTTGTTTTTATTTTTCACACAGAGGTGGTAAATCCCAGGCGATGAAGGGAGCTCAGAAATATGTTCAAGACAGAAATCTATAGATTTCTGGATGTTAAGGGAATCAATAGATGTGCAATTGGTTCAGGAAAGTGGTGCTTAGGTAAAAGGGCCACCTTGATTAGTGAACAATGAAGCAGACATAAGGAGGAAAGATGTGGATCCACAAACCTGCCTTCATCAACGGGAGGTGACAGAGAGTCAAAAACTTCAAACTTCTGGGCATGCATATCTCAGAAGATCTGTCCTGGGCCCAGCACATTGATGCGATCATAAAGAAATCTCATCAACGCCTCTACTTCCTGGGAATATTAAGGAGATTTGGTATGTCAACGAATACTCTCTTGAACTTCTACAGGTGTACAATGGAGAGCTTATCGACTGGTTGCATCACGGCCTGGTTCAGTAAGTCAAACGTCCAGGAATGAAGAAGATTGCAAAAAGTGGTGAACACTGCCCAGTCCTTCACGGGCACTGACCTCCCCACCATCAAAGGGATCTACAAGAGTTGCTGACTCAAAAAGGCAGCCAGCAAAAATGAGAGACCCACACACCCCTGGCCACCCTCTCATTTCACTGCAATTAGAAATAAGATATAGGAGCCTGAAAACTGTAACATCCAAGTTCAAAAGCAGCTTCTTCCCTCTAAGCTCCGAAATACATACACTTGGGGGAATTATTTTTGCCTTGGCACTGTTATTGCTTGTTTATATATATATATATATATATATATATATATATATATATATATATATATATATATAATAAATATATTTTGTTGTTTATTAGGGGTTTTACAGAGTACTATGCTTACATATCTGTTGTGCTGCTGCAAGTAAGAATGTCATTGTTCCGTTTTGGGGCATATGACAATAAAACACTTGTGACTCTTGACTCTTGAGCCAAATGGTTCAAGTGGAAGAGGTAGAGAACTTGTGTGTGACATCCTGCAGCTCACAGTGAACAGGCTTGTTTTTTTTGACATGTCAAGGCTTTGCTTCTTTCTGCCTATCTGTGTGGTTGGGACAAAGTCAGCTTTGCTGACTGCATGAGTCATGCCGCTGGAGTTCCAGGAATTGTTGGTTGTTTGTCAAATGCTTTGGGAACTAGAAGGAAAAAATGTAAAGAAACCAGTGAGGAATGGAAGCTTAACATCGCGCTACTATAGCTATGGAACCAAGGCTCCCCCGCCCCCCCACCTCCCCCTCCCCCCTCACCTCCTGGAAACTAGCTTTAGGGAGGAAGAAAAAATGCCAGGGATTGCATTCCTGAATCGATCCTCAACAGAGGCAGCATCATTCAGAAAGTAGCTGAACTTGTCGGAAATTAGGACTTTGTCGGATCCTGTGCTCACAAGGGAACCAAATGAAGTTGATCAAGAATAGGTATCTCAACCAGAGACACGAGCTATTGTTATTGTCAGAGTAGGTGTTTGGTAAATATCCCACTCATCTGCAATAATTACACATTTACACCAAATGTGATAAGATGTTATCAGAGTTGCTGCCTTACAGCGGCAGAGACCTGGGTTCGATCCTGACTGCCGGTGCTGTCTGTACGGAGTTTGCACGTTCTCCCTGTGACCACGTGGGTTTCCTCCAGTTTCTTCCCACATTCCAAAGACGTGCAGGTTTGTAAGTTAATTGGCCTCAGTAAATTGTTCCCAGTACGTCGGATAGAACTAGTGTACGGGTGATCGCTGGTCGGTCTGTTTCCATGCTGTATCTCGAAACTAAACCAAGATACTCTCTATTGGCAGATCGTAAATGTAAAAGATTTCAAACTAAGAGAGGATTTACAGTATGACATTGTCAAAGAAAAAGTGTCCCAAGCTGCTTCAAGCGCAATGAAACGCTACATGTCAGGGAGGAGAGACGAAGAGGGCTGAGCAAAGGCTTAGTCAAACCTGATCCGAGGGTTTCAGACTTGAAACCTGTACTCTGTTCCTCTTCCCACAGTGTGGCTTGACCTGCTGAGTGCTTGCAGCATTTTCTGGTATTTACTTCCGATTTTCAGAATCAGCATGTTTTGGATTTTCAAAGGTTTAGAGTTCAAGTTCTCTCCTGCTTGTCCAATCAAATAAAGGTCATGTATTGTTTTCTGTTCTTCATTAGCACCCCTCTGTGATCAGACAGTCATGGGACCTGGAGGGTAATAATCTCCGCACTACTCCCAGTGCCACATGCTAGTGACGGTAGGAATTGGAGGAAAGGACAGATGAACACGTAGCTGGTGGGGATTTGGATTTTTGGACCTTTGGGATCTCTTCTGGGGCAGAGGTGACCTGTGCAAGATGGAGGGGTTGCACTTGAACTGGAGCGGGACTAATAGACGTAGAGAGATTCACTCATGCAATGTGGGCGGCTTTAACGGGAGGGTTTAGAGTGACAGGAGGGGGGAAGCCAGAATAAAAGGCCAGCAAATGGAAGGACTGTTAGAAAGGTAGAATCTCAAAGGAAGGATAGGCGGGGAGAAGTTAAGGAAAATTGACTCGGGTTATTGATGGATCTCAGCATTGCTTCGTCCACCAGAGATTGAGCTTCCCTTTATAAACACTTGAGTTTCCCTGGCATGGGTGCGGGGAGGGGTGAAAATATTTCTTGGGTTTACTCATAGATTTCCTACCCCTCCATCCTCATTTGTATCAAGAAGAGTTACCCACAGGTGTGACTGTGTGTATTGAGTGTCCCAAGGGCCCCCTAAAGCTGCTGGTGGAAGACTTCCATTACCGGAAGACACTTGGGGAAGGACGTGGGGGGGGGGGATGTGCTGAAAGATGAGGGGGCAGGTTTTCCTGGTTCTTAAGAAATGACGAGCTTACAGTGGTTGTCAGCAGAGATCTGTCTACAGTATGCCTGTGCCCCCTTCTCCGGAATCAGTCCAGTTTAATAATCTGCAATTCCTTTCCCTGACAGCAATAGTCTGCACATTTTTGCTGCTTCGCTTTTCGGCACATCAAGTGAATGTTGCATTGTTTATCTTGTCAATGAGCCGGGTACAGACTCAGCACTGGCGAGCTGTGTATCAAAGGCCAGAACGTTCCAGCGTTCCAATTATCTTGCTTTAATGGAAAAGTTGCTACTTGTCCGAATCTCTTAGTCACACAAACAAAGACACGTGTGTATTACCAAGGGGGGGGGGGGGGGGGGGTTGTGGGGGAAGGTGCAGGGGCAGCTCATTTTATTATCTTTCCAAGTACATGGGCTGGCATTTTATTGATGCAGTATCTCACGTAAACACCTGCACAGCTTCATTGTCAGGTTTCCTGCTGGTGAGGCAAGTTGCCCAGGAGAGTCCAGTGCTCGCAACCTTGCTGCTTTCCTGAGCTAAACCTACAGTATAATTTACCCCACAACCTTTGAGGATGAGTGAGCAGTTATAGAGTCATTCAGCAAAGAATCAGTCTCTTTGGTCTATCATGTCCTTGCCAACCTTCAGGTACCAATCTATATTAATCCCATTTACCAACACACGGTTGTAGCACTTCCATACCATGGCAAACTAAATGCTTGTCTTGATGCTTCTGAAATGCTGCTTCCATCACGCATACAGGCAGTGCCTTCTAGATTTCAACCACCCCCTGAAAGATAAAGTTCTTCCTTAGATCTCCTCTAAGCTTCTTGCCCTTAACTTAAACCTCTCACCATCTTCTCTATCTGTATCCTCATAATGTTACATACTTCTATCAGATTTCCCCATTTGGCCTCCTCCACTCCAAGGAAAACAAACCCAGCCAGTCCTGTCTCTCCTTTGTTTGTTTGAAAGGTTCCAACCCAGGCAAAATCCTGGTGAATCTCCTCCACATCCTCTCCAGTGCAATCACGTCTGTCCCAGTGTGGTGACCAGCCGCAGCCTAACCAATGTCTTACAAAGCTTCTTGCTTTTATATTCTTTGCCCAAGCAAATGAGGGTATGTATCCCATGTGCCCTCTTTGTCAGCTTGACATTTTTGACATTTGGACATTTATTGTCACATACACCAAATGGTGTAGTGAAATTTGTTCTTGCCATGCAGCACAAATAGACACAACATTAAAGAAATTTAACATAAAACATAAAAACATCCCCCCACAATGGATCCCACTGTGGGGGAAGGCACAAAGTCCAGTCCATATCCCCTTGTCCACCCATAGTCTGGCCTATATAGGCCTCCACAGTCGCCGCAACGGGGGCCGATGTTACAGGCCCTTCTTCGCCAGGTGATGGTGCTCCGGCGTCGGGAGAACCCTCTCAGCAGCTTGGGACACCTGGAACGGCCGTCTCCCTACCGGAGTCCGCGGCTTCCGAAGCCGACAGGCCGCGCTCGATGGAGCTCCACCACTGGCGATCTCGTCACGAGATCCCAGGCTCCCGATGTAAAGTTCAGCGCCGCCGCCCACAGCTGACCGCTCCACAGACCGCAGCTCCGCTATGTTCACCGGCGGTCCCAGCTCACCGGAGTTCCAGCGCGGTGACCCGGGCAAGGCATCGCCCGCTCCGCTCCACGATAGCGCTCCAGCGCTGTGCCGCCACCGAAGCCGAGGTTCTGGGCGGTCCCCTCAGGAAACGGCGCTCCAGGCCCGCTGGTAGGTCGCGAGGACAGGTCGAAAGTGCAGCCTGGAGAAAAGCTGCCTCTCCGACCAGGTATGGACCCTAGAAAGTAGTTTCCCCCTTCCCCCCCCCACATAAAAAAGAATAGAACTCCTAAAAACAAAACAACAACTAACTAAAATTAAAAATATATATATATATGAAAACGGACAGCTGCAGGCTGGGCAGCCATACCACACAGGACGGCGCCCCCGCTTATCTTAAAGCCTCTATCGAAAAACCTCTTAAACGCCACATCATATCTGCCTCCACCAACACCTCTGGCTATGTGTTTCAGGTCCCCACCATCCTCTGTGCAAAAAACGTGCCCCATACATCTCCATTAAACATTCTGTTCAAGAAGGAACTGCAGATGCTGGAAAATCGAAGGTAGACAAAAGTGCTGGAGAACCTTCCAATAAACATTCCGTGTCTGACCTAATAGCTTTGTCCTCCAGTGTTGGACATTTCCACCCTGGGAAAAAGGTTGTGACACAGTGGCACAGCAGTATAGCTGTTGCCTCACAGCACTAGAGATGATGACCATAGGTGGAATTTGCACGTTTGCACGTTTTCCCCTTAACCGCATGTGTTTCCTCTGGGTGCTCTGGTTTCCTCGCACATCCCAAACACGTGCAGGTTAGCAGGTTAATTGGCTGTTAATTGTGCTTAGTGTGTATTGGGATAACTAGTGTGAACGGGTGATCAATGGTGGGCATGGACTCAGTGAGGTGGTCCGAAAAGCCCGTTTTCATGCTGTCTCTAAATTCTATCTACGCCTCTCATAATATTATACACTTCTATCAAGTCTCCCCTCAACGTCTGATGTTCCAGAGAAAACAATCCAAGACCATCCAACCTCTGTGGGAGAATCTAGGACTAGAGGTCATAGCTTCAGAATTAAAGGATGTTCTTTTAGGAAGGAGATGAGGAGGAATTTCTTTAGTCAGAAGGTGGTGAATCTGTGGAATTCTTTGTAACAGAAGGTTGTGGAGGCAAAGTCAGTGGATATACTTAAGGCAGAGATAGATAGATTCTTGATTAGTTTGGATATCAGAAGTTATGGGGAGAAATCAGGAGAATGGGGTTAGGAGGAAGAGATGGATCAGCAATTATTTAATAGCGGCGTAGACTTGATGGGCCAAATAGCCTAATTCTGCTCCTATCACTTATGATCTCTCCCTGTCCCTGTAGCTGAAATCCTCTAATCCAGGCAGCATGAGATCAGTTTGGCTTGGCACCATGTTCACGCACTAACATTGGGGCCAAAGGGCCCACTCCCATGCTGCACTGTTCTATGTTTTATGTTTTATGTTCTATGTCGCCTGACCCACTACACCACTTCTTTTGATAATTGCTGTTGTAAATCACTTAATCACCCTTGTGCTAGAATCTGGGGGAGTTGATGGGAATATGGGGAGAGTAAAATGAAATTAGTGCAATTGGGTGTTTAATGGTCGGCATGGACTCAATGGGCTGAAGGGCCTGTTTCTGTGCTGGATAACTCCATGAACCTGTAGCCAAAAACTATCCTCCTCACTATTAAGAACACCACTGATTTTCATGTTATCTCCCATCTTCCTAATCATTCCCCCTAATTGTTGATGTATATAACAAATAATTGTTAATGTATATAACATCCTCGTTCCAAGGATGAATCCTGTGGTATGCCAACATCACAGGCTTCCAATCAGGAAAAAAAATCTGCCTCCTATTACGCAGTCGAATTTGGATGCAATTTGCTGCTTTTCCTGGGCCACTCTCCCATGTGCGACTTAGTTAGAAATCTCTTTGATTTCCATGTAAATTGCATAACTTACATGATCTTCATCAATACATTTTGCAACTCTTTGAAAACCCCAGTCAAATTAGTCAAAAGGAATACACAAGAAACTGCAAATGCTGGAATCTTGATTAAAAACAAATTGGTGGTGGAACTCAACGAGTCAGAGAACATCTGTGGATGGAATGTACAGATCAGGGGCTTTCTTCAGGCTTTTTTTTAAGCCAGAAGAGATTTTCTCCTAATAAAGCCGTTAATAGAGTCACAGTCATACAGCAGTGAAACTAGCCCCAGGGCACAACCGGCCCATGCCGACCCCATCTACACAAGTCTACATCTACATCTACTGCCCAGGTGAGTTCTGCCATGTGATTTTACCGGGTTGTATGCAAAATAAAGCATTTCACTATATCTAGGTACATGTGACAATAAACTATTTTATTTGGCCTATATCCTTCTAAAACTTTCCTATCTATGTACTTGTCCAAATCTCTTTTAAATGTTGTTATAGGATTTGTCTCAACTATCTCCTCTGGCAGGTTGTTCTATATACCTACTATCCTCTGTGTGAAAAAGTTGCCCCTCAGATTCCAAATAAAATGTCCCCCTTTCAACTTAATCCTACATCCTCTGGTCCTTGATTCCTCTAGTCTGGGTAAGACTTTGTGCATCTACCCTATCTATTCCTCTTGCAGCACAGGATGATGATGGGTAATCTTATACGCCTCTATAAGATCACTCCTCATCCTCCTGTGCTCCAAGGAATATCGTCCTAGGCTACCCAATCTCCCCCTATACCTCAGCGCCTCAAGACCTGGCAACATCCTTGTAAATCTTCTTTGTGTACTTTCCAGCCTAACAACATCCTTCCTATAGCTTGTAACCAAAACTGAACTCAATACTCCAGATGTGGCCTCACCAATATTTGTACAACTGTAACATAACATTCCAACTTCTGTACTCAATAGCCTGATTGATGAAGACCAATGTACCAAAATCCCCCCTAGACCATCCTATCCACCTGTGACCCCACTTTCAGGGAATAATGCTGGAATCTCGATCCCTCTGCTCTACAACACCTCCAGGGCCCTGCCATTCGCTGTGTAGGTCCTGCCCTGGTTTGACTTCCCAAAATGCAACACCTTGCACTAATTTGCATTAAACTCCATTCCTCAGCCCACTCGCACAACTGATCAAGATCTTGCTGCAACTTGTGATAACTATCTTCACCTTCTATGGCAACACCCACTTAGTGGGTGGAAGGCTTGTCTGGTGGCGTCAGGATGTGGTAAGCTGTGCAGCTGCCATTCAGCATGGCGTTACCATGCTCAAGGTCAAAAGATGAAGGGGAAAGATGTAAATGAAAACAAAGGGGCAATGTCTTCACACAGAGGGTGGTGGGTATGTGGAAGTAGTTGAGGCAGGCTCAATAACAACGTTGAAAAGATATTTAGGTGAATACTTGGGTAGAAAAGGTTTAGAGGAACATGGAGTAATTGGGATGAGACATTTTGGTCGGCATGGACTAGTAAGGCCGAATGGCTCTTTTAATGCTCCATGACTTTAACATCCTGGTGAAGTGGGTACAACAGCTACAGTTAAAGACATTTGGACAGGTGTGTAGCTAAGAAAGCTTTAGAGGGATATGGGCCAAATGCAAGCAAATGGGACGAGCTCAGCGATAAAACCTGGTTGGCATGGACAGGTTGGGCCAATTACACTGTTTCCATGCTCAATTATTGTATGACTCGAAAATTATTCAGGAATTATCACCATCAAGTATATTATGTAAATGAATCACTTAATAATTCTTCTTTGAAGCACGATATATTTAAATGGTAAATACTAATAAATCTTAGAACAGTACAGCGCAGGATTAGGCCCTTCCACTCACAATGTCTATGCCCAGCATGATTTCAAGTTAAAACATAGAAAATAGAACAGAACTGCACAGGAAAGGGCTGAACATAATGCCAAGTTAAACTGATCTCACCTGCCTGTACATGATCCATATCCCGCTATTCCTTGCACTTCCATGTGCCTATCTAAAAGCCCTTTAAACACCATATCATATCTGCCTCCACCACCCTTGGCAATGCAGTCTAATGAAAGTCTTATAGAGCTGCATCATGACTTCTTGACATATTGAATGCCGCTAGCAATGAAGGCAAGCATACCATACACCTTCTTTACCGCCCTATCTACTTGTACTGCCACCTTCAGTGAGCTATGAATTTGGACTCCAAGATCCCTCTGCACATCAATGCTGTTAAGGGTCTTGCCATTAACTGTGTACTCTCTCCTTACATTCAAACTCTCAAAGTGCAACCTCACACTTGCTCGGATTAAACTCTGCCATTTCTCCACCCATTTTCTGCAGCTGACCTATATCTTGCTTTATCTTCTGACAGCCTTCCTCCCTGTCTGTAATTCCTCCAATTTTGGTGCTTTAAGCAAACCTACTCACCAAGCCATCCATATTTACGTCCACAGATCTCAGCACAGATCCCTGCAGAAATCCACAGGTCACAGACCTCCAGCCAGAAGATCTCCCTTCCACCTCAACCTGTGAATAATCCAGTTCTGAATCCATGTAACCAAGTCACCATGAATGTCGTCATCCTAATCTTCAGGGTTAGTCTACCATGAGGGACTAAAATCCATGTGTACAACATCCACTGCCCTACTTTCTTCCTTCTCCTTCACCACCTCTTCAATCGTTAGTAAGACATGACCTGCCATATATAGCTGTGCTGGCTATCTCTAATTAGCCCATTCTCTTCAAACTGGGAATAAATTCTATGTCGACAACTTCTCTACAATAGTTTCCCTACCGCTGACATGAGGCTCACCGAACTATAATTACCTATTTAAACTAATCTCCTCTGCCTCCACATGAACCTTATCCTTCCATTCCCTGCATATATCTATTGACCTACCTAAAAGCCTTTTAAACACCACTATCATATTTGCTTCCACCACCACCCTTGGCACTGCATTCCAGGCACCCACTGTATTAAAAACATTTGACCCGGCCATTTCGTTTTAAACTTTCCGCTTCTGATCCTAACGGTATGTCAAAAAAAAGCTCTGGACAGTAACTGGACAAAAATGTGCAGTTTGGACATCTGCATTGTAATGCCTCCATGTATGATTAGTGTAGCAAGAGTAAGGCACAGCAGCCATCAGCAAAACTGCTGCATAGCACCCTGTCTGCGATGGAAGGGCAAATTACTCCCAGAAATGCCACCATTTTATTAGGTTCACTTTATTCAAGCCACACAAACCCAGTGTTCTGTCGATAGCTTTGTGTTCAACTCCAGGTCCCGTGCTCTTTGGAAGCTACTGAGCTGCGGGTGAAGCCAGGGGGAGGTGCAGTGCACATTGCAAACTGTGCATGGAGATGATCCAGCACCATCAGACCAGGAAGTGAAAGAGATCAAAGTGAATTTAACAACCGTAGAATATTGGTGGAGAGACTGTGTGTGAATTCCACAGGAATGGTTCAAATACGACATCAAAAGATTACAAAGGCCAGGGCCATATAACAATCTGGAAACATTGGACCCTTTAATGTGACATGTGATTAATGACACAATCTGGATAGAGCCAGACCCTCCAGGCTGGAGGTTACCAGGGGTCTTTTTAAGGACAGGAATGCAGCCTCTGACTGTCTGCACTTTGGGGCGGCTGTGGAGGGTGGGAATAGGTGGCCTGCGACATAGGAAATGTTTGTGTCCACTCTTCCTGCTTCTGTGGGCTGAAAAATCAGCGATGAGTCTTCTCCCTTTGAGTATGGAGGTTGGGTGACCTTCTTAATGCAGCAGTGAACAGCAGGCTGGCTGTGAGATGCAGCAGAGATCAGCAGCAGCCGGAATGGCCCCAAGGTCAGGGAGCAGAGAATGACCCTGACCCTGACTCTGACCTTTATGTACGTGTGAGGTTACGTAAAGTTACGTTTAAGAGAGAACTGCAGATGCTGGAAAAATCGAAGGTAGACAAAAATGCTGGAGAAACTCAGCGGGTGAGGCAGCATCTATGGAGCGAAGGAATAGGTGATGTTTTGGGTCGAAAACCTTCTTCAGACTGATGTGGGGGTGGGTGGGGGGGGGGGCGGGAAGAAGAAAGGCAGAGGTGGAGACAGTGGGCTGTGGGAAAGCTGGGAAGGGGAAGGGAAGGAGGGAGAAAGCAAGGACTACCTGAAATTGGAGAAGTCAATGTTATACCGCTGGGGTGTAAACTACCCAAGCGAAATATGAGGTGCTGCTCCTCCAATTTGCGGTGGAACTCACTCTGGCCATGGAGGAGGCCCAGGATAGAAAGGTCGGATACCGAATTGGGGGGGGGGGAGTTGAAGTGCTGAGCCACCGGGAGATCGGGTTGGTTAATGTGATCTGTGCGGAGGTGTTGGGTGAAGTGATCGCCAAGCCTACGCTTGGTCTCATTGATGGCGGGCAGTTGACACCTAGAGCAGCGGATGCAATAGATGAGGTTGGAGGAGGTGCAGGTGAACCTCTGCCTCACCTCGAAAGACTGCTTGGGTCCTTGGATGGAGTCCAGGGGGAAGGTAAAGCGACAAATGTAGCATTTCCTGCGGTTGCAAGGGAAAGTACCAGGGAGGGGGTGGTTTGGGTGGGAAGGGACGAATTGACCAGGGAGTTATGGAGGGCGCGGTCTCTGCAGAAAGCCGAAAGGGGAGGAGATGGGAAGATGTGGCCAGTGGTGGGATCCCGTTGGAGGTGGCAAAATTGTTGGAGGATTATCTGTTGTATGTGATGGCTGGTAGGGTGGAAGGTGAGGACAAGGGGGACTCTGTCCTTGTTACTAGTGGGGGGACGGGGAGTGAGAGCGGAGCTACGGGATATAGAAGAGACCCTGGTGAGAGCCTCATCTATAGTCGAAGAGGGGAATCCCCGTTTCCAAAAGAATGAGGACATCTCCGATGCCCTGGTTTGGAACACCCCATCCTGGGTGCAGATGCGGCGTAGACGGAGGAATTGGGATTAGGGATAGAGTCCTTACAGGAAGCCGGATGGGAAAAAGTGTAGTCCAGAGAGCCATGGGAGTCAGTGGGTTTGTAGTAGATGTCGGTCAATAGTCTGTTACCTGCAATGGAGATAGTGAGGTCAAGAAATGGTAGGGAGATGTCGGCAATGGTCCAGGTGAATTTGAGTGCCAGATAGAAGTTAGTGGTGAAATTGATGAAGTCAGTGAGTTCTGCATGGGTGCAGGAGATAGCACCAATGCTGTCGTCAATGTATTGGAGGTAGAGTTCTGGGATAGGGCCAAGGTACGCCTCGAACAAGGATTGTTCGACGTACCGTACAAAGAGGCAGGCATAGCTGGGGCCCATGCCTTGGATTTGGTGGAAATGGGAGGAGTCAAAGGAAAAGTTGTTAAGGGTAAGGACCAGCTCCGCTAGGTGGAGGAGAGTATCAGTAGACGGGGATTGGTTGGTTCTGCGGTCGAGGAAGAAACTGAGGGCTTTAAGACCCTCCTGGTGGGGGATGGAGATGTGGAGTGACTGGACATCCATGGTGAAGATGATGAAGATGAATTATGTAAAGTTACTGGAGCTTTCGAGTCCCAGTGAGGATGATGTTTGAGTGCTGCTCCTTTAAGTATCACGGCCCCAGTGGAGGTGGGCTAGAGAAACCCTTTGTTGCATGAGGAGGTAGGAACAGTCGTTTCTCCAATCAGTGAGGTGAGGTTTCCTTGTGGCATGACTTCTCTCCATCTGCACAAGTCTGACACCACAACAAAGTGTAGAAACAATAAACTGCAGCTGCTGGTTTACAAAAAGACACAAAGTGCTGGAGTAACTCAGCAGGTCAGGCAGAAACCTTGGGGAACAGGGATAGGTGACATTTCAGGTCGGGGCCCTTCTTCAGATATGATTAGGCATGAGGAGTACTCTCTGCACTCTTTCCCGCATAATAACATCTTTCCTATAGCATGGTGACCAAAATAGAACACAATACTCCAAATATGGTCTCACCAACATCTTGCACACCTGTAACATAACATCCCAACTTCTAAGTATAGGAAAGAACTGCAGATGTTGGTTTAAACTGAAGATAGACACAAAAATCTGGAGTTGGAGAGCAGAGGGATCTAGGAGTGCGGGTACATTGTTCCTTGAAAGTGGCATCACATGCAGATAGGGTGGTCAAGAAGGCTTTCAATACATTGGAATTTATTAGGAAGGGTATTTGATATAGATGCTGGGATAGACACAAAACGCTGGAGTAATTCAGCGGGGTCAGACAGCATCTCTGGAGAAAAGGAATAGGTGATGTTTTGGGTCGATATCCTTCTTTCTGAAGAAGAGTCTCAACCCGAAACATCACTTAT
This sequence comes from Malacoraja senta, assembly GCA_038087875.1. Lineage (NCBI taxonomy): Eukaryota > Metazoa > Chordata > Chondrichthyes > Rajiformes > Rajidae > Malacoraja > Malacoraja senta. Next base: position 26,078,804 of record CM075984.1, read on the forward strand.
TCTTTTTTCTCCAGAGATGCTGTCTGACCCGCTGAATTACTCCAGTGTTTTGTGTCTATCCCAACATCTATACCAAATACCCTTCCTAATAAATGCCAATGTATTGAAAGCCTTCTTGACCACCCTATCTGCATGTGATGCCACTTTCAAGGAACTATGTACCCGCACTCCTAGATCCCTCTGCTCTTCAACGCCCCCCCAGGCCCCTGTGAAGGTCATGCCCTGGTTTAACTTTTGAAAATGCAACATCTTGCACTTATCTGCATTAAACTCCATTAACCATTCCACAGGCCACTTGTCCAACTGTTGAAGATCCTGCTGTGATTTTTGATAACCATCTTCGCTATATATGATACAACCCACTTAAGTGTCAAAGTTATTATGCATCTAAAATCACCCTGGCATGTTGCTTTTATAGGGATCGTCAAGGTGTCCTGCTCAACCAGGGACAAGAAGAGAGATTTTCAAACGCCAACTGAGAGAGGAAGGTTCTGCTCTGGAGCAGTAATTCCCTGGATCCACTCTTCTAGCTCTCTAGGAACCAGCGCCTCCAGAACTCTCCATAGTGCCTAGTGATAGAAATCCAAGATCTTGTGCAATCAGAATCTTTGTATCGATCACTTTATCAGGGATCTGTTATTCGTGTTGGAACATGCACTTCTTGTGTAGTAATGGAAGTAAAAAAACAACATGCTTTAAACACACATGTCTTTTGAGCAAGGAGCTGGAGGGAAATTCTCTCTCTTATCGGGATGAAGACAAACATGAGCTGGACCCAGTATCATGAGCTACTCTGCAGAATTATTGTGAAGCCGGTGACCTGTGGTGACTAAACTCTAGAGTGATGGACATCAGAGGGTCTGGCCTCCACCCAGGGGGACAAACATTTAAAGGTGTCTGCGCAACAGTTTCCAGTCAACTACAGAACTGCAGGAGAGAGGGGTGCACAAAAGATTCACAAGGATTTTGCCACGACCAGATTGCTTGAGTTACAAGCAAGCAATTGTCTAGTTAGTTAATTAATTAAAAATCTCTAAAAGCAAGAAAAAATACTTGGGGACCTCTGAAGATGCGGAGTTCTACAGTGAACGCACCCATGGCAGTACGCTTGCTCAGCAGCAGAGACTGCGGCATCATTCAGTCTCAAGGTGATTTGATGTCCAGTAGTCCTTTACAATAGAAGTCCTTCTGAATGATACTCCGGCTACAAGATGGGACTACTATCGAGTGGCACATCCAAAAAAGGAGCCCAATCAAACATCAATAAAACTCCTCCATTTGAATTTATTCTTCCATCATGCGAATAGCCAGTGTGGCCTTGACCACATCCTCCACCAATGTGGCATCGCGGGAATGACACCGGGTACGGCAGTGTCAACATCGACACTTGCAATGCAAACTCACACAAATTATTCTATTTACAGTTGTAAGATAGTCCAGGACTGCATGGGGGGAGCTGTCCCTCGCCATCAGAGCGTATGTGCGATAACGCTGGCGATCTTGGACTTCTCCCAGCAGCTTAGACCTGGTCTTCAAAGGTGGAGGCATGGTGATCTCAGGCTTCTTCCTGCAGTTCACCCTTGCCTCGAGAGGAGGTGCTGATGGTACAGGTTTCTTCCTGGCGGCTTAGGTTTGATCTTGAAGAGAAGACTCTGGTGGTCTCCGGATTATCCTGACGGCCAGTCTTTTGCCTGCATGTGTAGGCGCAGTCCCTCATCATCCGTGGGCAGGAAGAGGTTCTTGCCCCAGCCATTCAATCTTAGCCTCAGGTAGAGGTGCTGCCTGCCTAGGGCTTCGTTCCCGGTAGTACAGTTTTTTACAATACAGTAGGGCTGCTGGTCTCGTGTTTGTCCCAATGGTCAGTCTCCCTGAAACCTTCAAGAAGGTTCTTGGTTCTTGGTTTCTTGGTCCTCCAAAATATTCCAAATGGAATTTAAACTGGAGGTGGTGGAGGGAGGACTTAAGCCAGAAAGGGTTTTTGGAAGAAAGAGCTACCTTAAATTTAGTTGCATCTGGTTGGGTAACTATGGTAGGGTGAAGATTATTCCATGCTTTAATTGTGCGGGGAAGAATGAATTGCTGTACACATCTGTCTTGGTAGCTGGAATCTCAAATTGGATCAAATGTCCTCGTCTGCTCCTAATTGGTTTGGGTTTGGTGTAGGCCTTGTAATCTATGTTGAGCTGACCATTTAACATTTTGTAAAAACAGGTCAAACGGTGAGCTTCACAGCAAGGGAACACAGCTAATCTCTCTCAATCTCTCTCGTAGGTTGACAAGCCTTCAAGTGGCCAACCAATATCAGCTAATTGAACCCAGCTGTTACCAAAACTGCTGGGAATTGCCCTCTCCTGGCATGTCAGCCAGTTAACAGCATCAGAGCGACATCCAAGGTAGAGGGTGCTGTCACAAGGGATATACATCACATGCAGGCAGAGGTGATTACTTTAACTTGGCATCATGTTCAGCATGGACATTGTGGGTCCAAGGCCTGTCCTTGTACTGTAGTGTTCTATGTTTATGTACAAGGAGAGACTGGTTAGATTAGGATTATTTTCCCTAGTGGGAAGGAGGCTGAGGGGTGAGCCTTGAGAGGTTTATGAGATCATGTGGATATAGATAAGGTTAAGGTGTATGGTCACAGTAGTTTGCCGAGAGAAGTTTAAAATTAGTGGGCATTGGTTTAAGGTGATAGAGGAAAGATCTAAAAGGGAACTGAGGAGTAAACATTTTGCACAGAGGGTGGGGGATGCATGGAACGATCTGCTAGAGGAAGTGGAAAAGAGGAGTACAATTACAAGGTTTAAAAGACATGCGGACAGGAACAGAGATTGGAAAGTTTGATCAAAATGCAGGCAAATAGCTTAGGTCAACATGGACGAGTTAGGCCAAAGGGCCTGAATCCATTTTGTATAACTCTATGGTACACAAATAACTCTACGACTGTGTATTAACTTAAAATGGCTGTTTGAGCTTGGGGTGCTGGTAGTGGGTAGCCTGCCACACAGCTGCCAGGATATATCCATAAAATGTTTAATATTTTAAACACTGTTATGATTAACATTGTGACATTCTTTCCATTTCTTCACGGGGGAATTCCAGATGAACCACTGCACAGAGCCCAGACTTTGGGCCTCTGCCAGCTTCATCAATCAGCTCCCTTCAGGCAGCAGAACATCTTGCGCAAGCACGGCTTGAACATCAGTTACCAAAAGTCATTTCTTCAAGAGGCATTTTTAAAAGAAAACACCAGCAGATCAAACTATTTCACAATGTTTACACTCTCAACAAAGCTAAAGGTGAGTGAACTTGAAGTTCTGAACGGATCCAAAGAATTCTGTGGAAAATATATAAAACTCCAACAAACTATGACATGTACTCCTTATACATCCGTATACACAGAGGCTTTACATCAAGTCCATCAGATGCATGAAGTGACTTCAACCCAAAACCTAATATGATCCCAGCACCCCAAAATTTCTCATGATAAGGCTGAAAAGTTAACTCTGATTCTCTCTGCCTAGTTGATGCCTGACCTGCTGAGCATTCCCTGCTTTCATTTCTGGAATAAGTGTGTAAGAAGGAACTGCAGATGCTGGTTTAAACCGAAGATAGACACAAAAAGCTGGAGTAACTCAGCCAGACAGGCAGCATCTCTGGAGAGAAGGAATGGGTGAAGAAGGACTCGACCCAAAACGTCACCCATTCCTTCTCTCCAGAAATGCCTGCCTGTCCTGCTGAGTTACTCCAGCTATTTGTGCCTATTTTCTGGAAGTAGAGGTGTTGATGAGTTTTCTTTATGATTGCATCAATGTGTTGGGTCCAGGACACATCTTCAGAGATATGCACACCCAGTTTGCCTACCGCCACACCAGGTCCCTGGCTGATGCCATCTCCCTGGCCCTACACTTATCCCTGGAATACAGGGATAAGAAGGATAGTCTTTTCTTTGCCTGGACAGCATGCAACAAAAGTTTTCACTGTACCTTGGTACATGTGACATTAATAAATTAAACTAAAATCTTAAAAGGATCCACAGGAGTCGCTGACTCAAGAAGGACCCACACGGCCCTGGCCACGCTCTTGTTTCACCCCTGCCATCGGGAAGAATGCATTGGAGCTTGAAAACTAACATCCCAGTTGAGGAGCAGTTACTTCCCATCAACCATCAGGCTATTAAACACTACAACCGCCAACTATTCTCTGAACCGCATAGACTTGGGGGACATTGTTTTTGGCTTTGCACTGTTATTGTTTTTTTATATATGCTGAACATTTTGTTGTTTAATATGGTGTGTACAGACTGCAATGTTTACATATCTGTTTGTGCTGCTGCAAGCAAGGATTTCATTGTTCCATTCAGGACATATGAGAAGTAAACTCTCTTGACTCTTGAGAAGTAATGCTGAAGAGGCAAAAGCAAAGTGCATGCTTGGATATTGGCCAGATGCAGGCAAATGGCCAAACCTAGCTTGGGTAGATAACTTGGTGGACAGAGGCGAATTGGACGGAAGGGCCTATTCTGGTGTTGTAGAATCTAGGCCTCTGTGACTCTAGATGTGAGGAGAGACAGGATGGGCTGGATTTGTTTTCCTTGAGGTGGAGGTAGCTGAGGGGAGAACTTGAAGGAGGTGTACACAATTATGAGTGACATAGATAGGAGTTTACAACTAGAGAATAAAGATTTATCTAAGGGGTAAGATGTTTCAGAAAAACCCAAGAAAGAACTTGTTCATCTAGTGAGTGGTGGGAATCTGGAATGCACTACCTGAGAACTGGGTGAAGGCATGTACTCTCACAACTTAAAAAATATATATGCTTCAATCGGCAAGGCATAGTTGACTACAGACAAAGTGCTGGCAAATGGGATCAGTATATGGTTGATTAGTATGAACACGGTAGGACTGAAGGGCTTGTGTCTGTGCTGCTTGGGTCTGTTACTCCAAGACTCATTGGAAAGACTCATTGGAAATGTAACCAAATGACATGTGGAAG
>CM075984.1:26083998-26135971 GCA_038087875.1 Malacoraja senta
ATAAGCTTTGTGCAAGGCCTGAAGTCTTGATCTTTAAACAATCTTTCCTCAGACCAACCAAAGATGGTCCTAGGTAATTCCATCATCCATGTCTGCCTTAACGGAGAAGTGGAGTCAGGATGCTTTTGTGGATCTTTCTTATTAGAGGGCAATCTGTGCAGCAAGGGAGAAGCTTTATATTGGGGATGTGGAGCGTAAGTCTTATCCTTTATACGCTTCAGTGATCAGCTGCTGATGATTTGGGATCTGATCCACCATCTAATGTCTGCAAGCCAATGACTGAGGCTGGAGTCTGGTTAACAGAGGTTTAAGAGTTTCCTGTGAAAAAGACGAAGATTAATTGTGGTTCACCATGGATCTGCTGTACACAAGCTGCCTCAATGAGACTCACATCATTGCTCAGTCATCATGATTATCAGGAAAGGAATTGAGACAATTTCCCTGCTCCAGCCACTTCTCAGCAAGTCAGCAAACGATTTAGATCCTGGCCAATAGAACCTTGAACATATAACAATACAGCACCGGTTGATGAGCAAGTTTGCTATGACACAAAAATTGGTGGTATTGCAGATAATGAAGATGGTTGACTAAAATCGCAGCAAGATCTTGATCGGTTGGGCAGGTGGGCTGCGGAATGGTTAATAGAATTTAATCCAGAAAAATATTTTTTACCATTTGGAAGTCTAACATGGACAGGACCTGCACAGTGAATGGCATGGCTCTGCAGGGGGTTTGTAGTGCAAAAGGATCTTGGAGAGCAGATACATAGTTTCTTGAAAGTACATCACAGGTAGATAGGTGGTCATATTGGCCTTCAACAGTCATAGCATTGAGTATAGCAGTTGGGAGGGCATGTTGCAGTTATATAAGATGGTGAGGCCATATTTTGTGTATTGTGTATAGTTTTGGCACCATTTTATGGGAAAGATGTCAAGCTGGAAAAGATGCAGAGACGATTTATAAGGATGTTGCCAGAATTTGAGGGCTGAGCTATAGAGAGAGGTTGACCAGGCTAGGACTCTAATCTTGGAGCTCAAAATCATGAGAGGAATCGATCAATTAAACGCACAAGAGTAGGGAAATTGAGAACCAATAGGTTTAACATTTTTACACAAAACGTGGTGGGTGTATGGCACAAACTGCCCGAGGAGGTAGTTAAGGCAGGGACTATTGCAATGTTTAAGAAACATTTAGTCAGGTACATGGATAGAATAGGTTTGGAGGGATACGGGCCAAATAAAGGCAGGTGAGATAAGTGTGGATGAGACATGTTGGTTGATATGGGCAACTTGGGCTGAAGAGCCAGTTTTTATACTGTATGACCCTATGAGTAGGTAACAGGTCCTACGGCCCACAATGTCTGCTAAAAATGATGCAAGTTATACTAATTTCCTCTGTCCACATGTGATCCATATCACTTCATTCCTTCCATATACATCTGTCAAAAGGACAAAGGACAAAGGACATTTATTGTCACATACACCAATTGGTGCAGTGAAATTTGAGTTACGATGCAGCACACAAATAAGATAAACACAACACTTCAGAATTTAACAATAAACATAAAAAAACATCCCCCCCACAGCGGAATCAACATTTCCCACTGTGAGGGAAGGCACCAAAGTTCAGTCCTCTTCCTCCGTTCACCCGTGGTCGGGGCCTATTGAGGCCGCCGCAGTCACCACAATGGGGCCCCGATGTTTTAGGCCCTCGAACGGAAGAACACTCTCAGCGGCCCGAAGCCTCTGAATCGGCCGCTTCCTACTGGAGACCGGGGCTTCCGAAGTCCACAGGCCGAGCTGGGCGGAGATTCGACGAGAGATCCCAGGCTCCGCGATGTCAAAATCAGCGCTGCCAGCGGCTGGAAAGTCAGCGCCGCCAGCGGCTGGAAGCTTCCACCGGCCGTGGCTGGGAAGCTCCGAAGACCACAGCTCCACGGTGTCAAAGTCGGCAGTCCCAGCACGCCGGAGCTCCAACACGGCGATTCGGTAAGGAATCGCTCGCTCCGCGATGAAATCCAGTGCTGCGCCACTGCTGTAGCTGAAGCTCTGGCCGATTATAGGCCGCGAGGAGGGGGCGAAGATGCGGCTCGGAGAGTAGTCGCATCCTCGACCAGGAAGTGACCATGAAAATAGTTTCCCCCTCCCCCCACATAAAAAAGACTAAAAGACCTCCAAAAACAAACTTTAAAACAGACTAAAAATAACAAAAAGGACAGCTGCAGGCGAGACAGCCACCACTCGGATAGGTGCCATCTATCTAAAAGCCACTTAAACACCACTATCATTTCTCCTACCATCCTTGGCAGCCACTATGCTTGGCATAAAACAAAGATACCTCAATTTGTTCACATATTATTGGCTTTACTGCTCCTCAAATATTCCTGCTATCTGCGATGGAGCTGAACCTTAATTTAATGTTTCTGCCAACCAGTAGAGCCGCAACTTCACGGCTCCAATGACCCAAATTCAATCCTGGCCTCCAGTGCTGGCTGTATGACGTCTGCATGTTCTCCTGGTAACCACGCGTGTTCCCTTCCAGTATTCTAGTTTCCTCCCACATCCCGACGACATGCTGGTTTATAGGTTGCTGTAAATTGTTCCTGGTTTGCAGGTGAATGGTAGAATCTGACGTGCGTTGATGGGAATGTGGAGAGAATAAAATGAATTGGTGTAGGATTAGTATAAGATAGACACAAAAAGCTGGACAACGGGACAGGCAGCATCTCTGTAGAGAAGGAATGGGTGAGGTTTCGGGTCGAGACACTTCTTCAGACTGATTAGTATAAATGGGTGGTTGAGGATTAGCATCACTGGGCTGAAGTGGCTGTTTCTGTGCTGTGTGGCTTTCTGATTGGAAATAGTGCTTTTGGCCATGTAACATTTTCTGCATCCTAACATCAACCTGGGTGTGTGTTAGGTTTCCAGGAGTGGAACCTGAGCTCAGGGTCTTTAGACAAGAGGCTGGAGGCTTGGTGCCTGGTGACAGCTTGTCCTGCAAGAGCAGTATTTACCCATCACCCAATAGATTAATCCAGAATAACCTGGAGCTAATTAAAAGGTATTGGACAGGAATGGTCCATTTGGCCCCACCCATCCCTGCAAGTGCTCAGTCTCAACACAAGCAGTGTTCTCATTCATGAATCTTTGTCTTTATTTCCTGTTGAAAAATACTGATAGGAGACAGAAGGGGTTCTGAATGTCCGTGGGCAAGAGAAATGGGCAGAAAGGGCAGGGGATGCAAGGTACATAGGATAAAAGGTGAGAGGGAAATAGGGAGAGAGTAAGGTATGTGGCAAAGGGGTAAAGAAGAAGGGAAAGATGGGGAGGGCTGAGTGTGGGAGAGGTCATATTGGTGAAGAGGGATGGAAAGGAAAATGGGCAGGGAGAGAGGGGGAGACAAGTGTGAGGCGAGGGGAGAAGTTGGGAGCAATCACCGTGATGCTAGAAACTCACAGTTGCTGCGCCGGTTAATAACGCCAGTCTGGCATTCACAGAGTTTGAGTAAAGCTGAAGTTTAAACACAAAGAAGGAAGTGGACTTTATCCTGACTGTTTGAGATATTATGCAAACAGCAGAAAAATGACAAGCATTTTGATATGGTATTGATATATTTGTTTTGGCAACATTTTGATATTATTCCACGAACTGGATTCATACTATCAAGTTTTGGCCAAAACACATGACTTCGTTTCTTCCTGTCCTCCCACCTCCTTGGGTAGATGTGTTATGCTTAATGATTTACTCTTCATTTATCTCCAACACCTCCATAACCCAGCAGAAAGTGATTCACAGTTTTCCTAGCCGATGGATCGCTGTTGTCTCCATTTCTCCCAACTTTGACCTGTTGTTGATTCACATTTATTCCGCAATCAGAAAATAACTGCTGACCTTTAAAAGAGCCGTGGTTGTTTGTTCATTTGTACAACTATCCGTGGAATGTTCAGCTCATTAATGTTGCTGGTGAAATAACTGAAACCCAATCTGCTTTTCATAGATGGTGAATCGAGTCAGAGAATCTGCAGCAAATTCCATAGTAGTGAGTTCCATTTCTGAGCAGTGTTAACCCCTTCAGGGACAAATAGGTCGCAGAGTGGTAGAGTGATACAGTGTGGAAACAGGCCCTTCGGCCCAACTTGCCCACACCACCCAATATGTCTCAAGGTCAAATAACATGATTTTTTTATCTGGGCAATGCAGATGCACAGGAATGGAGAACATGTGTCACGAGCAGCAGATAGACAGGATCTGCAAGAGGCTAAGAAGGGTTAATGTTTGAGATCCAATTCCATTTAACAATATGTACAGTTAATTGTTTCGGGCAGTGGGAAGGGAAAACAAGAGATAGTCGACCTAGTACAGAAGTGACATTAGGTGAATTTAAGCAACCGACTAATTACTGAAAACTGATGAATTCCCAGAGAAGTTGACAGTCTTAAAAACTGTGACAATATAAGACACTATAATAAAAATGAAGTTAGCCATGTATTGAGAACTTTAACATTTCAAAAGATCAAGTTCCAAATACAACGATGACAAACATTCCTTCTCTTATGGCGCATAGAACTACCCTGTTCAATCTCCACACAAGCTTTGATTACCTCTCACTACATTCGCACCCAGATTCCACGGTTGCCGTCTGCTTCACATAGGCCTCGTTTTCCCTTCTGTCTGCTGGTGCTATCCTCTTCTTTCCCTTCCAACTTTCACATTCTCACCACTCAGTGTAAATTTATTTTATGAATCTACAAGTGATACAGGAAAAGAAAAAAAGAAAACTCAAAATCACAAACTGTAAAATAAAACAAAATCAACTTTGTCTGAACATTCCACTGCCAAGGAGTGATGAAGAGGGCCTGCCGAGGATCAGCCTTCCTGAAGACCAGTCACCAGGGAATCAATTGATGCACCCATTCTATTCCCAATAATGTAGCCTTAGATCCCTTGGAGAAGGATAATAATCTAGACTGATCCTGCGTAGATGAATTAATGCTGATCGGCATTCCAGAACTATTTAAGAAATGACAATTAAGATATATTCTGGTCTTTCTCAATGAGATGCTTTGTTCCTATATAACATTTGATGTTGAAGGCTACATATTTGACAGGGCAGGCACCCACTTGATATTTGGTGGCCTGTTATTACTGTTGTAGTTTTGTTTTAATTGTACAACTCATTTTATGTGGGAAGAATTCACTGACATGGGAGCACAAAGAGTCTGTCCTGGTGCTGTAATGTTCTATGTTCACAACATTTTCCAATAAGTGACTGTTCTAGCACCGACTGCAATGTTTGTCCAGCATCTTCTTAGGTTGAGCCTGCTTGCTGCCTCAGGAAAACACTCCTGCATTAATCTCCTCAGGCACCTTGATGAAGAGGCCTTACAGATAAATATGCAATCAAGACTTGCTCTGAGACATTTTGCCATGAGGTTAATTGGCAGCCATTCAAGATGACAACTGCAGTCAGACATTGTGGGCAAGCTGTAACCTGGATGGGGATTACTCTTCCTGACCTACGGCAGAGTTAATCTGGAACCAAAAGAAAACTACAGACGCTAGGAATCTGAAATAAAAGCAGAAACTGCTGGAAAGTCTCAGCAGGTTAGGCAGTGTCTGCGGAAAGAAAAACAAAATCAACGTTTCCGATCAGAGACCCTTTGTCAGCAGTTCATATCACCATGCTATTCATTGCTCACCCTTTGAATCACTGACAAACAGCTCCCCCGCTAAACCACGTTCAAACTTAAATTTTGCCCTTGTGGTTTGAATGCTTCCATAGGATTCTTTCTCTATTGCTCTAGAGTGAAAGACACAAAGAAATCTGCAGTCTTCCAACCCTGGCTTACTGCACATCCCAGTTTATTTTCCCCATACCACTGGCTGGCTGGAAAGGCCCTTAGCTTGGTAATTTCATCCCTACACCTCTTCCCTTCCTGTCCTCCTTATGGTTGCTTCTGAAAATGTACATTTTGATTCAGTTTTAACCACCTCTATGACTTCCGTTCTGATTATTCCATGTACCCACCTACCCTCTGTGTGAAAAGTTGCTCCGCAGATCCCCTTTAAATCATTCCCTTCTCGCCTAAACCTGTATCTTTAGTTTCAGAGCTCCTACGTCCCACTTGTTTTAGACTCGCTTATCTTCGAAAAAAGACTGTAAAAAGACTCTACCCTATCTACATCCCTCGTGATTTCATTAGGTCTATAAAGTCACCCCTTATGGGCCTGTTCCACTTAGGCGATTATTTAGGCGACTGCCAGCGACTAGGCTGTCGCCACATGGTCACTGGGGTGTCGCCTGAATGGTCGTGAGTAGTCTCCTCAATCGCCCAAAGAGTCATAGTGTCTTTCTGGTCGCTGCTGGATTTTCGACATGTTGAACATTTTTCGGAGACAGTCGGCAACAGTGGGTTTTATGCCAATGAGTGTAGCTTGACTTCTCCTGACATAGGTGCTGTCGTAGTTGACGCCAGGTTAACGTAGGTTGTCGCCAGGTGATATAGGTTGTCGCAGGTGCTGACTTCGGTTTTTTGTTGTTGTTAAAGGTGATTCTATTTCAAATTTTATGTCGAAGGGGGGTCCAGTCGCCGGTTTTTCAGGGACCTGCTACGACTATGACAGTCACCGGCAGTCGCCTAAAAATAGCCTAAGTGGGACAGGCCCATTAGTATCCTTTGCTCCAGATAAAACAGGCCCAGCCTATCCAGTTGCTTCTTATGTCATGCCCTTGGTCTTCCTCTGTTTATTGAATTCCAATTCTTCAACAGTTGTACATCCAGCTGAAAATAAGAATTTCACATTCAAGATATCTTGTTTTGTATTGTGAGTAAAATCAAACATGATCAGTTCGTTTTTGAAAATCTCAACTATCTTGCTTTTCCCTCTCAAAGGAATTTAAGTTGGAAACACAACAACAAGAGTATAATGAAACTCGAAAGTAGGCATTAAATTATTTCTGCACAATGACCTATGAACTCTCACTCTGTGACTGTCCTTCACTGCAGGTCCAAATTTAGGCTTAAATCCACCTAATCAAGGGAATGGACCTTATATAAAGAGTGACTTCATAAAGGAGGTAAGAAAAGGTGCCAAACTAAAGTAATGTTGCATTAGGTGGCACAGTGGTGAAGTGGTATAGTTGCTGCCTCACAGTGCCAGAGTCCCTTGTTTGATCTTGACCTTGGCCGCTGTCTGTACCAAGTTTGTATGTTCTCCCTATTTTCTCCGGGTGCACTGGTTTCCTCGCACCTCCCAAAGACGTGTGGATTTCAAAACAAAAGAGCTCATCATTGACTTCAGGAAGAAGCAGGGTGACCATCCCCCACTGCACATAAACAGAGAAAGAGTGGACAGAGTCTCCAGTTTCTGGTTCCTGGGCACCCACATCTCAGCAGATCTCAGGTGGTCAACTAACACGCACTCCCTGGTAAAGAAGGCACAACAATGGCTTTACTTCCTAAGATCACTCAGGAAAGTCAACTTGCTACAACAGCTGCGAATGTCATTCTACCGTTGCGCCATAGAGTGTCCTGACACATGGCATCCTGGTGTGGTGTGGTAACAATTCTGCGGCTGATAAGAAGGCTCTGTGGAGAGTCATCAATACAGCCCAGAAGATCACCAACACACATCTGCCTGCCCTGGAACAGATCTATAGCTCTCGTTGCCTGCGGAAGGCATCATGCATGCTAAAGGACTCATCTCATCCCACACATCACTTGTTTGCCCTTCTGGCCTCAGGAAAGCGTTACAGGTCCATCAAATCACACACCACAAGATTAATGAACAATTTCTACCCCAAGGCCATCACCAGACCTGAACTCTGCACTGAACACACAGCCCCCATAGCCAATATTTTGTACAGTCACAACACTATACTGTGAAAACACTTTACAACACTATACTGTGAAATATTGCACATTCTGACTTGACGACGTTTTTCTTGCCATTTTTGTCGTTTCCATTGTCGTTATTATTTATCTGATACGTTGGAGCTCCGCTCGGGCAGTGCGCCTGAAATTTCGTTGTATGTATTTACAATGACAATAAAGTGTATTATTATTATTTGTTGGATAATTGGCCTCTGTAAATTGCCCCTTGTGTAGGAAGTGGTGCAAAACTGGGAGAACATCTAAACAGTTCTAGTAGAGAACACAGAAGTAGTGTAAACATGGACTCAGTGGGCTGAAGGGTCTGTTTCTATGCTATATCTCTAAAGTAAACTAAAGGTTAGGCAGCACATGCAGGACAAAGTAAGATTAATGGGTGAGATGAAGTCTATGCATGTCTTTCTTCTTGTTTGCAGCTGTACCTCTGTACGTCAATGCTATTAAGGGTCATGCAATTAATCAAATATTTTCCCCTTACATTTGACCTCCCAAAGTGCAACACCTCACACTTGCTTGGATTAAAACCTATCTGTAATTTCTCCGCCCATTTCTGTAGCTGATCAATATCTCACTGTAAACTTTGACAGCCTTCCTCATAGTACGCAACCCCAGCAATCTTGGTGTCATCTGCAAGTTCTAACCAACCCATCTATATTTATGTCCAAGTCATTTATATAAATCACAAGCAGCAGTGGTGCCATCCCTGCAGAACTCCACTGGTCACAGACCTCCAGCCTGAATATTGTCCTTCCACCACAACCCTCTGTCTATCTGTGAATCCATACGGCCAAATGACTGTTAATCCCATGTTAAACCAGTTCCAAATTAATCGTGTGCATCATAATCTTCTGGATCAGCCTACTTTGCGGGACTTTATCAAATGCCTTCCTAACATCCATGCAGATAACATCCACCACCCTACCCTCATCGATCATCTTCGCCACTTCCTCAAAAAACTTGATCAAATTAGTAAGACACAACATGACATGCTGACTATCCCTAATTAACCCATTCTCTTCCAAATGGGAGTAAATCCTATCCCAAAAAATTCTCTTCAATAATTTCCCTACTCACCCGAGGCTCACTGGCCTATGATTCCCTGGATTCTTTCTACTACCCTTCTTAAATAAAGGAACAACATTCGCTACTCTCCAGTCGTCTGGGACCTCACCTCTGGCTAGAGAAGATGCAACGATTTTCGTCAAGGCTCCTGCAATCTGCTCTCTTGCCTCCCTCAATAAACTGGGATAGATCCCATGAGGTCCTGGGGATTTATCCATCTTAACCTCAATCTGCCCTTGCATATTAGTATTCTCCACACTGATCTCATTGTCCACCATGTCCTTCCCCTTGGTGAAAACAGATGCAAAGTACTCGTTTATTACATACCCAGACTCCAATCATAAATTCCCTCTTTTAATCTTGAGAAATCCTACCCTCTCATTTGCTAACCGCTTGTTTTTAATATAGATATGAATATAGATTTTCTCCAATCTGACATGCCAAAGCCATTTTGTGGGCTCTTTTGGCGCTTCTAATTATCCACGTGTTCCTTCCCCCTTTCTTTATATTCCATGAAGGACCTGTCAGATTCCAACCTCATAAACTTTGCATGTGCTTCCTTTCTCTTTTTGACTAAATTTACAACCGTTTGGTATCTTTGCTTTGCATATTTTTGCTATGCTTACTTTGCTCTCCTTATCCCTTCACCTTACTGGAACATGTCAGTTCTGAATATCGATCAACTCAGATCCCTTTAAAATCTTTTCTTTCTCACCTTAAACCTCTGCCCATTTGTTTTAAATGCCCCTACCTTGGGGAAAAATATTACAGCTATTTGCCTTGTCTATGCCCCTTGTAATTTTATAAACATCTAGGTGGTCACCCTTCAGCCTCCTACACACTGGGGAATAAATACCCACTTATGCAGCCTCCCATTATAGCCCAAACATTCCAAACCTGGTAACATCCATGTACAGTAAATCTTTTTTGCATCCTTTCCAGTTTAATGGGATCAATCTGCAGCCCATTTCCCATAGTATGGCAGCCCAACCAAAATCCACTAGCCCCAGGCTTGAAAGACACAGCTGAGCCCAGGCAGCAAGAAAGCTGTCAGATGGGGGAGATCTTTAAAATCATTCTTCCCTGTCCTGAATTTCCCCATGAGAATTTTTTCCCCCTTCATATCCACCTGATCACATCACTTTGTTTTTTTTTAATTTTAATCACTTCCATCACATCATTCATCTGTTTAACTCGTATAAGAATGAATTCATTCCACATTTTATGAGAAATGTGGTGTTGCCATATCAACCATTGTAAAATATTTAATACACATCATGATTCATGTTACAAACTTGGCTGGGAGAGATGAATTTGTTGGGATTCCAGCATAAAATTGCTCCTGAGTTCCTGGCTCTTGCAGTGTGTCAGATTTCCAGAGGCACTAAAAGTATGTTGCACAGAGACTGAATTGGAATAATGCCTCGATCACAAGGATCTGGATATACACAGATCTTGATCATTCCCCCTTGACAATCTCCATTGGAAATTTGACATTTGCTTTCATGAGGAATGTGTGGAATTGATGGAGTGCATCCCATAGCAACTAGTTAGTCCACAGAAATGTCCAGTTTGAAATGACACAGCCAGGGCCAATGCTTCCTGTGGGTTCACCCTCAGGAATGCCAACCTAACACCTAACATACTTGAGTCTGATGGGACCGATGTCATTGCCCCTTTGGCCTTCTGCTCAAAGCAAGCTTAGAAAGCATTAAGTTCATCAGGTAGGGCCGCACCATCACCAGTGATATTGCCTGACTTCACTTTGTAGCCAATTTAGGTATTCAGATCTTGCCACGTTCTGTGGGTGTCCGAATGATTATACTCGGACTCAGGTTTGTCCTGGTATTGTCTCTTGGCATCCTTGATGCTTTGCGAACATCGTAGTGGGCCTTCTTGTACCTCGGGATCATTTGACTTCTATGCAGTGGACCCAGCCTTCACCTGTGAATGAACCTCACCGTTCATCCATAGTTTCCAGTTGGGGAACACTCAGATTGTCTTCTTCGGCATGCACTCTTCAACTCACTTGCTGATGAAGTCAGTCACAGCAGTGGTGCACTCATTTAGGTTGGCTGCAGAATCCCTGAATATGGACTAGTCCACTGAATCAAAGCAGTCACGTAAGATGTCATCCGTGTCCACCGACCAGCATTGACCAACTCTCTGTACGGGATCCTCCTGGTTACGTTTTTGTTTGTAGGTAGCCTTGCCCTGTACTTTCTCAGCAAATCAGCTACATTCTCATTAATCATGCCTAATACATTTTCACTTGAGGTCTGTGGTGTTTGTACAGACTCAGGATGTATGATTGTGCAAACCCTTTTTGCTGCGACTTCACACTAAGCTTTTTCATCTGTGCCCAAGATTCTTGCAGCTGCTCTAAACTTGCTTGTAGCCCCTTTTGTTCTCTTTGCAAGAGCTCCCTGCTTGAGTAGCGACCGTTGGTCAGTAAGGAGTTACACCAGTTGTTCTTTCGCAAGCTTAGCATTTTTGTGAGGTTTCTTGTTCCAAGCAGGCAGCTTGGCCTGCTAACATCTTCACAGTTTGTTGCTGTCTACATAGTGGGTAACCATGGAAACGCAATCCCTCTACTTTCCTTGGGTGAGCGGCTGGCCAGATTGAACATGGCACAAGTTTTCACCGTACCGTTTAAAGCAAAAGTCTGAGCAAAATATAAAATGTTATGTTTCTTGTTTATTTAGATTTGTTGTTCCTGGTTAGATTTCAGTCTATTTTCCAACACTTTTCCATTTCATTAGGGAATACCTCATGATGTTGCTAACTTGTCCCAATTTCCGAATTAGGAGTTACACAACAACCCACACATGTTTTGTGTTAATGATCTTGGTATTCAAAATCCCAGGATACAGCTCACTGCTGTATTTTATTGCATTTTTTTGCTTTTTTTCTATTTCTGTTCCATACACAAGGATCAACAAAACTAAAGAATGTCTTTCTGATATTGGATTTTAACACTGGATTCAGATGGTGACAGATTTTGTAGAAATATTGTCCATTTTGGGGCAATTTTCTGAGGTGCCTGAGTGCAGCGAAATAAATACTTTGGCTGCTTCTAGAAAACTTGTCTAACTCGAACTCGCTGTCATCATTTAGAGTTTCATTCGAATTAGGAACTGCCCGCATATGTTTCAAATGTCCGATATAATTGTCGTTCCACTCTATGCGGTTTATTTGCAAAATAAGTAATACGGTGTCAATCATTGCCTATCACTTTCACCATAAGTAGTTAAACATGACCTTGAAAGCAACACTGCAGAACTCCCTTGATGATTCATTGACATCATCAGTGACCATTCCTCTGACCCAGCACTGCCTTTGGAATTAGACACATTCCTGAAAGTCGCATTACTTGATGACTGAATGCTCCTGTCCAATATATTCATTCTCACAGTGCCATGCTTGTCCCACCAACAGAAAATAAACCTACTTTTCATTAAGATAGACACAAAAAACTGGAGTAACTCAGCGGGACAGGCAGCATCTCTGGAGAGAAGGAAAGGGTGACGTTTCGGGTCGAGACACTTCTTTCATTACCTGCCTGGCTGATTCATGAATGCCTATCGCGCAGGAATTATTTTTCATTCCATTCCTGATATTTCTGTTTCATTTTTCAAGATTTTTCTCCCCCTGATTAGTTATGGAGAAAGGTTGAAAAAGAGGTGAGGAAAGTCTGCTTCTCTTCCCTCGGGTGCTGAGAGATTCTAGGGAAGGAGTAGCACAGGGAATGCAACAGGGATGAGTGGTTGAAAGGAGAATTGGGGCTTGTGGTGAAGATTAGAATGGAGTCGAGGATAGAGATGGGAAGAAATTGGGAAACATAAGAAATTTCCAGTTGGGGTCAAACCAGGATTTCGGGTATCACACAATTTGAGCCCAACCGGGATTCAGGTAACTCTTGGTTTTGTAACCAGAGTAATTCTGTGGTTCACCTTTAGCAGACATCTAAGATCATAATATAATCATCTAACTGTACAGCAATCTCACACTGAGGCTTAATTTTCAGATGACAAAATGGATCAGATGCGGATTTTTTTCATCCAGAAGGTGGTTGGAATCTGGAACAACTGCCTGAGTAGTGATGGAGACAGGTACTTTGACACTATTTGAGAAGTATCCAGATGAGCATTCAAATTACCAAGGCATAGAAGGGTATGGACCAAGTGCTGGCATATGGGATTAGTATAGATGGGTACTTGACGGTTGGCATAGACAAGGTGGGCTGAATAGTCTGTTTCTGTTCTGTATGACCTTATAAATCCCGGGGAGAGGGTGATGGTCTGTAGTTTAGGATATTCTATGTGCTGTGGATTCCTGGTAAAGGTCAT
The DNA here is from genome assembly GCA_038087875.1 of Malacoraja senta. Lineage (NCBI taxonomy): Eukaryota > Metazoa > Chordata > Chondrichthyes > Rajiformes > Rajidae > Malacoraja > Malacoraja senta. Next base: position 26,097,301 of record CM075984.1, read on the forward strand.
CAAGTGTAAAGGGACCTTTGATCTTTGTACAAGAGAAACACAGGTATGTTCATATTCACACAAACCACCTCTTACTTTCACAGCTTCCAACACTCCCAGCAAACAAAGACAAAGTCTCAAAAATAAGCCTATGGCAAGTAAAGGTGCCAGAAAAACAACCATGACATTGGATATATCTGACTCTGCTTTGTTTGTGGAAATTTTGAACAATCTGCTGCAACCCAGGAATTATGTTCTGTGTGGATGAGTAAACTCTTGTTAAAGGACACTATTGTTAAATTTAATCTGAGAGGGAGGAGTGGAGCACATTGAGTTGCTACTTGGATAGGTGCATGGATCAGAAATATTTTGAGAGATATGGGCCAAACACGAGCAAATGGGACTAGTTTAGATAGGTCATATTGGTCGGCATGGACAAGTTAGGCCGAATCTGTATGACTGTATGACTTTGTTTGTCTGCCATAGTTCTGGATTATCAATAGATAACTAGCTGGGGAGAGAAAAGTAAAGATGGGTACATGCAGATGAACCAGCACATGTTGCTCTCTCTGTAATATTTCTAACAAAGGTTATTACGATGAAGATTTATACAAACTTTCAAATTACCAGGTGTTAACATCTCAGATGATCTATCCTAGGCTCAGTACCAGCAGCTTTACTTTTTTTAGAAGTTTAAAGAGATTTGGCATGTTATTGAATACGCCAACAAACTTATACAGATACTGGAGAAAGAATCCTGATTGGTTGCATCATGGCCCGACATTACAAGTGGCTGACACACAAGAGGCTGCATGAGTGGGGGTCTCACTCGTGGGGGACTCATTAGTGGCACTGCCAACCCTCCAAGCATCTACATGAGTGAGATGCTGCCTTAAGAAGGTGGCATCCATCATCAATGATTCCCACCTTCTGGGCATACACTCTTCTTACTACTACTCTCAGGTAGTAGGCACAGAAGCCTGAAGTCCTGGATAACCAGGTTCAGGAACAGTTCTTGAACTGACCTGCAAGACAATCCAACTCCAGCAACAGACCACCCCTTGTACTACCATGGACTTGTTTTCTAATTGTGTTTTGCATGAACGTACTGTTTTTTGCACCATCTATTTCTTGCCACTGTCTTGTTGAATTTATGTGTAATGTATGTATAATTTATTATTTGTGTGGTCTGTGTGCCTGTGATGCTGCTCCATTCAAGATTTTAATTATACATGTACTTCACCATACTTGTGCAGATGTCAATAAACTCGACGACTTGAGGCATGGAGAGAGGTGACAAAGCTATGGAGACAGAAGTATGGTCTGTGGGTATAAATGTAAAAAACTTTACAAATGCAAATTCTTTTTTTACCTCAGTACTAAAGATCACAATCATTCCAATGTTCTGAATTTTATTCCAGGCCGGATATCAAATAATGATAAGATGGAGTACAGGAAGGAGATTGAGAACCTCATAACCTGGTGCCACGACAACAACCTCTCCCTCTATGTCAGCAAGATAGGAGATTGTGATCAACACACACCCCAGTATATATTGATGGCACTGAAGTAGAGATGGTTGAAAGCTTCAGGTTCTTAGCACTAAATATCACCAGTAATTTGGCCTGGACCTGCACGTTGAAGCATTGGCCAAGAAAGCATACCAACACCAATACTTCTTTAAGAGGCTTAAGAAGTTTGGCATGTCCACAACAACTCTCACCAACCTCTACAGATGCACCATAGAAAGCATTTTATCAGGATGCATTACAGCAGGTTTGGGAAAAGATCCATCCATCCAAGACCGTAAGAAAATGCAGAGAGTTGTGGACGTAGCACAGACCATCATGCAAACCAATCTCCCTTCCATTGACTCCATCTACTATTCGTACTGCCTCGGCTAGGCCACCAGCATAATCAAGGACAAGTCTCACCTTGGTCACTCAGTCCTCTCCCATCGGGCAAGAGGTACAGAAGTTTGAAAATGCTCCTCCAGATTGAAATGTGGGTGGTATTGCAGATAGTGAAGATGGGCTGAGGAATGGTTGATGGAATTTAATACAGAGAAACATTAAGGTGTTGCATTTTGGAAAGTCTAACATGGGCAGGACCTACACAGTGTATGGTAGAGCTCTTGGGAGTGTTGTAGAGCGAAGGGATCTATGAGTTGAGGTACATAATTAGTTGAAGTGACGTCACAGGTAGGAGTCACAAAAAGGCTCTTGGCACATGGCCTTCATCAGTCAGAGTATGGAGTATAGAAATCGGGAGGTCATGTTGCAGTTATATAAGACATTGGTGAGGCCGCATTTAGAGTAATGTGTTCAGTTCTGGGCACCATGTTAAAGGAAAGATGTAGTCAAGTTGGAAAAAGTACAGAAGATTTACAAGGATGTTGCCAGGACTCGAGGATCTGAGCTGAAGAGAGAGGTTGAGCAGGCTGTGACTCTATTCCTTGGAGCACAGGAAGAAAAAGAGGGATCGTATCAAGGTGCATAAAATCATGAGAGGAATAGATCGTGTAGACAGAGTAAAAGGGGAATCGAGAACCAGAGGGGAATCGAGAACCGAGAGGGGAATCGAGAACCGAGAGGGTGGTGGGTGTATGGAATGAGCTGCCGGAAGAGGTAGTTGAGGCAGAGATTATTGAAACAATAAGAAACAATAAGGCAGGTACATGGATAGGACAAGCTCCGAGGGATACGGGCCAAATGCAGGCAGGTGGGACTAGTGCAGATGGGACATGTTGGTCGGTGTGGGCAAGTTGGGCCGAAGGGCCTGTTTTCATGATGAATGACTCTATAATTGAGGGAGTTTCTTCCCAGCTGTTATCAGGCAACTGCAGCGTTCTCTCTCCAGCCAGAGAGCGGTCTTAACCTCCCATCGACCTTCGAACGCTCTGTAATCAGACTTTATTGAACTTTATCTTGCACTAAACGTTATCCTATTTATCCTATATCTGTACAGTGGACAACATGATTGTAATCGTATAGCTTTTTCGCTGACTGGAAAGCATGCAACTAAAAGCTTTACACTGTACCTCTGTACATGCGACAATAATACATTTAGCTAAACTAAACTATTGCTTTATTTGGATTCATAAAATCCAAGCAGCATTGTCTACTCAAGAATGATTAGCAATTTTATAAATAGAACTGAAATACTTTCTGGGAAAAACAAAAATCTTCATTTCTATGTGCCTGAGCTCAGCTTCAAGCAAAACAACTTTCAGTTTTTTTCTTAATTCTTAAGGAATTCGAGCACTTTCAAAAATCTTGGCATTCACCATCATGAAGGAAAACTTGCACTTCAATTACAGTTATGGAATGTTATCTTGAAGTTATCTCAGTTTAGTGTGAAAGTTCAAGGTATTTTCTATAAACTTGGTCCTCAGAAAACATATACTGCACTGACACAGCTCACTTTCGCACTCTTGTTTTTCTCTATCACCTAATTTCTTTCAGCTCACAGCAGTGACAAAGTGAGCCAAAGATGACTAAAACATCCACGCAGTTAACCACAGTCATTCTCCCTCCCTCATTCCTTCAAGTATGAGAGCCAAAAGCAGGGACTGTAAACTTCCAGTAATTGCCAGGCAGGATTCTTCTGTTGCTAATAAAGAATGGTTTGCATTTACAAGAATATTCCAGCCTTTCGATTTTTCAGACGCGATCGAGAGGGAGGTAAAAGAGGTGTTGAGTTGCCCTACTAATCAGGGAGACTATCTCGGCGGCATTCAGAGAGGACATACTGGAGGGTTCGTCTGTTAGGACGATATGGGTAGACCTTAAAAATAAAAAAGGAGAAAGCACTTTAATGGGATTGTACTATGAGTCTTCCAATAGCAAATGGGAGATAAAGAAACATATGCAGACAGATTACCAAAAGATGCCAAAGCACCATGGTTGTCTTAGTGGGTTACTCTATCTTCCTCAATATTGACTGGGACTAGCTCACTGCTAAAGGCTTATATGGGGCAGAATTTGTGAGATGTATCCAGCAGGGTGACTTGAAAGAGTATGTGGATAGTCCAAAACGAGAAAGAAACATACTGGACCTTGTGTTGGAAAATGAGGATGGCCAGGTGACTTGTGTTTCAGTGGAAGAGCATTCTGGGGATAGTGAGATCACTGAGCCCCATCAACTCTCCTTCGCACCCTCTGCTGTGTTTTCACCATCCCTTCCATTCCTCAACAACCCAGTCTTCAGTGGAGGCTTCAGCTTCATCCCCCACGTACCCCTCTTTAAGCCATGCCTTCTCTGCCTTCACTCTCATTTCTTTGACCGAGTTTTCAGCCGAGTGTAGATCCTATCTCCTGTATCACAAATATTCCCTTTGTCCTATTCATCCCTTCCCCCACCTTCTCTGCAACTTAATTTAATGTGTTACACCACTATGTGTCTCATAAATCTGAGTTTTTTTAAGTAACTAAAAAAGTTGATGAGGACAGTGTCTATATATTCTTCAACAAAGCATTTGATAAGGTTCCACATGGTAAGCCACTCTGGAAGGTTAGATCGCATGGGATTCAGGGAGAGCTAGCCAACTGTATAGAGATTTGGCTTGATTGAAGAAAGCAGCGGGTGATGGTGGAAAGTTGGTTTTTAGACTGGAGGCCTGTGATTAGTGGTGTGCCTCAGGAATCAGTGCTGGGCCCTTTGTTGTTTGTGGTTTATATCAATGATTTGGATGAGAATGTACAAGGCATGATTAGCAAGTTTATAAATGACACAAAAATGGGGAGCATCGTAGTGAGCGAAGATGGTTATCAAAAATTGCAGGATCTCGGTCAGTTGGGTTGAGGAATGGCTAATGGAATATAATACAGATAAGTGCGAGGTGTTGCATTTTGGTAAGTCAAACCAGGGCAGGACATTCACAGTAGGGTTCTGGGGAATGTTGTAGAGCAGAGGGATCGAAGAGGACAGGTACATGGTTCCTTGAAATTGGCATCACAGATAGATAGGGTGGTCAAGAAGGCTTTTGGCACATTAGCCTTCATCAGTCAGAATATTAAGCATAGAGTTTGGGAGGTTATGCTATGGTTGGCCACATTTGGAACTGTGTCAATTGTGGTCACCCTGTTATAGGAAATATGTTGTTAAGCTGGAAAGGGTGTAGTGAAGGTTTATGAGAATGTTGCCAGGACTTAAGTCCCTGGGAGAGGTTGAGCAGACTGGGATTTTATTCCTTGGAGCACAGGAGAATGAGGGGTGACCTTATACCGGTGTATTGGGAATAGATAATAATAATAATAATAATAATAATCATTTTATTTACTGGCGCCTTTCTAAAATCCAAGGACACCTTACAATGCATAGAATCACAACAAAACAAAAAAAACACATGATCGGAATAAATTAAATAAAAAAACACGACAGTACACAAATCAAGGACAGAATTCAATTTCAAAAGCACCAAAAGAAAATAAGAAACACAAGTTTGAGGATAGATAGGGTAAATGCATCGTTTCTTTTATCCAGAGTTGGGGGATTCAAGAACCAGAGGACATAGGTTTAAGAGGGGAAAAATGTAATGGTATTAATATTACCAACAATCAGTCATGGACCAACTCTGTTGATAAGACAACCAAGGAGGTACACCAATATATCTACTTCCTGAGGAGATTTTGTAAATTTGGCATGTTTTCAATGACTCTTACAAACGTCTGCAGATGGAGCATAGAAGGCATACTGTCAGGTTGCATCACAGCTTGGTACAGCAACAGCTCCGCCCAAGACCACGTAATTGCAGAGAGTTGAAGATGTAGCCCAGTCCAACACACAGACCAGATTTCCATTTACACTTCACGCTTTCTTGGAAAAGCAGTCAACATATCAAAGACTTATCCCATCCAAGGTACAGATGCTTGAAAGAGTGCACCACCAGACTTAAGAACAGCTTCTTCTCCTCTGTCATCAGGCAACTGAATTATTCTTCCATAAGCTAGGATACTGTCCGATTCACTACCCCATTGACTTTGTCAATGGAACTGATGCACTACAATCCTGAAAACTATAGTCTGCGCTCTGTATCTTCCACTTTACTCAATCTATTGTACTTGAGTTTGACTTGATTGCATTTATGTATTGTAGTATCTGATCCGATTGGATGCTGTGCAAAACAAAGCTTGTCACTGTACCTTGGTACATGTCACAATAATAAACATAAACTGCTGTGAATTGAATCAGATCATTAAGAAAATGCTCCTCTGTTCCCCTTTGCCACACCAGACTTCTTCTTCTTCTTCTTGCGAATGAAACATAAATCAAAGGAATAGTTAGATCTCAAGCCGGGTGTTGAGCAATCAGGTTGTTGTCTCTGCATCAATGTCTGCCAGGCCCTGAGCTCCATTTGGTGGGTGGTAGAGCGTGCACCCAGAGATGACATGGTTGGCTGTCTGTTGTTCTGCTCCGCATTCACTGGCTGGGCTCTGGCGGAGTCCCCATCTCCACATGCTGGCATTGCATCGCGACACTCCAGTACGAAGTGTGTTGAGCTTCACCCATGCTCCACACCAGTGATTTACAGTTATTTTGGCATTTCACCATTTGGTCCAGTACGTTGGAGTGAGTGCAAAGAACCAAACGTCTAGTGCCATCATCAGGTCCTTTTAAATAGTGCATCCAAGTCTAAGAATGTAAGGAACAGAAGGTAGAATTAAAAAAAGACACAAAGTGATGGAATAACACAATGGGTAAGGCAGCATCTCTGGAAAACATAGATAGATGATGTTTTTGTTCAGGACCTTTCTTCAGACTGATGGGGTGGGGGGAAAGCTAGAAGAGAGGAGGGGCAGTACAAAGCGTGAACACAGGCAAGGGGGGTTTCCTGCTCCACCATTCAATAGTTTTGGATGATTTCCTGTAACATATCCATATCTTTTGTGTCCAAATAAATGCCAACCTCAATTTTTAATACATGAACCCTGAATCCCACTTAACATTTCTTGCATCCAGGAGAATATTCTCCGTTTCCGCATTCTAACCTTTTAGCTGCAATCCTTCTTTCCTGAAACCATTCTAACATGTCTTACCTGTGCCCTCTCTAGAACTTTCACATAACTCAAGCGATATGTTGACCGGAAACTGGCCAATCTGTGTCCATTACAGATTATGACAAGAGAAATTATCTTGGAGAATAAGGAAATGGAAAATAAACTAACCAAATTATTTGCATGTGCGTTTTCTGAATAGACAAATAAAATCTCGCGAAAATAATGAAGAACACCAAGCTCAGAATAACCTGTGTAATTAGTATAAATAAACACTAATATTAGAGATATTACGGGTTGAAAGGTGATAAAACAACAGGACAAGAAGATCTATATCTCAGTGTTTGGAAAAATGCAGTCAAGTCGTTAACAAATGCATTAGTTGTTATCTTCCAAAACTCCACAGCTTCTAGAATGGTCCCTGCGCAGTGCAGTTAATCTGACATCAGCAGCTGTGAAAATGCTGATATTGGAATATCCATTGCTCGCTACTTTCAATACACCCTTTGGAAGATACCGATTTCAACGCCTCCCATTTAGTCTTTGAGTGAGACAAGATGTCTTCCAGCAGAAAATGCGTGAGACTTACCATGACTGCAAAGGAGCAATTGGGACAGCAGATGACATTCAAGTCTTTGGACAATACGACAAAGTCCATGACTGCAACCTCCATGAGGCAATGGAGAAAACCAGAAGAGCCGACATTAAAACTGAATTCTGAGAAGTGTTTCGTTAAAGTATCAGAATGTCAGTTCTTTGGTTTGAACTACACAGCAGACGGAGTAAAACCAAGTGAGGATAAGGTGAGGGTTATCAGTGAAATGAAGGCACCAACTGACAACAACTCTGAAGCTTTTGGAAATAATACAGTTCATGAGCTCCTTCATCGCTATAAGCAAACAGTTGATCACGTGAGACAACGCTGCACTACTATACTAGAAGGAAGCCTGTCACTCTGCAACTAGATGCATCTCAGAAGGGAGTAGGTGCTACTCGACGTCAAGATAGTAGATCAATTGCATTTGCTTTGAAAGCTCTAACACCAGCTGAAACAAGATATGCCGATAAGGGAAGGGAACTCGTGGCAGTGGTCTATGGATGTGAAACGTTTCACTTGTATGGAAAGAAATTCAAAATTGAAAGTGACCTTCGGCACTGGAACAAATCAACAAAAGGAATTTATGTTCAGCACCGGACAGACTTCAAAGACTCCTCTTGAGGCTTCAGAACTACGATTTCACCCTGAGGTACAAATCAGGAAAGGAAATGATGGTTGTTGAAGCTTTATCTCGTCTACCACCTAGACGAGAAGCATGTTGATCTCAATGTCAAAATCCATCGCATTGTAAATGTGATGCCTACAAAGCTGAGCCAGATCAGAAATAAGACCAGCAGAGATGAGGAGTTGCAGCTGCTTACTCAACAAGTGATCCAAGGATGACATGAGCGAATCAAACAAGTCCACCCAGAAATAAGGCGATACTGGTCCATGAGGTGACATATCTGTAGAAGATGGTGCATTACTAGCTGAATCAAGAATAAATCCAGAAGATCCATGAAGGCCACATGGGAATGGTGAAATGCAAGTTTAGGGCAAAACCAGCTGTCTACTGGATGAACATATACAAAGAAATAAAAAAGATGGCGTCTGAATGTGGTGTATGCCAGAAATATGGGAACATACAATAAAAAGAAGACATGACACCCAGTGAGATGCCACCATGATCATGGTACACTTTAGGAATACATTTATAAGGTCCCACAAAGGAGATTAGTGGGCAAAATTAGAACACATGGTATTGGGGGTAGGGGGCTGACATGGATAGAAAATTGGTTGGCAGACAGGAAACAAAGAGTAGGGATTAACGGGTCCCTTTCAGAATGGCAGGCAGTGACTAGCGGGGTACCGCAAGGCTCGTTGCTGGGACCGCAGCTATTCACAATATAAATTAATGATCTAGATGAACGGATTAAAAGTAACATTAGCAAATTTGCAGATGACACAAAGCTGGGTGGCAGTGTGAGCTGCGATGAGGATGCTATGAGGCTGCAGGGTGACTTCGATAGGTTGGGTGAGAGGGCAGATGCATGGCAGATGCAGTATAATGTGGATAAATGTGAGGTTATCCACTTTAGTGTCAAGAACAGGAAGGCAGATTATTATCTGAATGGTGTCAGATTAGGAAAAGAGGAGGTGCAACAAGACCTGTGTGTGCTTGTACATCAGTCACTGAAAATAAGCATGGAGGTACAGCAGGCAGCGAAGAAAGCTAATGGCATGTTGGCCTTCATTGCGAGAGGATTTGAGTTTAGGAGCAAGGAGGTCCTACTGCAGTTGTGCAGGGCCCTGGTGAGACTGCACCTGGAGTATTGTGTGCAATTTTGGTCTCATAATTTGAGGAAGGAAATTATTGCTATTGCGGGAGTGCAGCATAGGTTCGCCAGGTTAATTCCCGGGATGGCGGGACTGACATATGATGAAAGAATGGGTCGAATGGGTTTGTATTCACTGGAATTTAGAAGGATGAGAGGGTTTCTTATAGAAACATATAAAATTCTTAAAGGATTAAACAGGCTAGATGCAGGAAAAATGTTCCTGATGTTGGGGGAGTCCAGAACCAGGGGTCACAATTTAAGAATAAGGGGTAGGCCAATTAGGACTGAGATGAGGAAAAACGTCTTCATCCAGGGTTGTGAATCTGTGGAATTCTCTGTCACAGAAGGCAGTGGAGGCCAATTCACTGGATGTTTTCAAGAGAGGGTTAGAGTTAGCTCTTCGGGCTAAAGGAATGAATGGATATGGGGAAAAATCAGGAACGGGGTACTGATTTTAGATGATCAGCCATGATCATATTTAATGGCGGTGATGGCTCGAAGGGCCGAATGGCCTACTCCTGCACCTATTTTTCTATGAACAATATCTACAGCAATACAGACCGTTTGCTGAGCAAGAGACATCTCAGACGGTAATTTGTGATAATGGGACCCAGCTTTCCGCGAAATAATTCAAAGAGTTAGCAGAAGAATATGGGTTAATCATCACCACCTCATCCCCGCACCATCGGATGGGACATTGGTTATAGAAAGACAGGTCCAGTGAAGAAAATGTTCATCCAATGCCGAGAGACAAAGGAATCTTGCCTTGTTGTCACTCTAAACACCACTGAGCGCTGACATGAAGTCACCAGCAGAGCTACTGAATGGCAGAAAGTACAAAACAATCCTGTCAAGCAAAATACATCATCTGCAAGACCAGGAGGAAGTAGAACGGCGGACTGATGCTCAAACTGAAGGAAGTCAGAATTTCAACGGACTTGCCAAAACATTGCCACAACTGCGAGTAGCATGGTTTGACCCTCCCTCTGCCCCCTCCTTGTAGTTTACACCACCCCAATCTATCCTCCCAGCTCTGTCCTTTAACCCCTCCCCAGCCCTCTCCTTGTATCCTCTCCCAGACTTGTCACCTTCCCTTAGCCTTGACCCCTCTCTCAATATTGTCCTTGTACCTTTCACTGCATCTGTCCCCGTCCCTTTCTCCAGCCCCTCTGTCTGCTCCCGTCCCCACCTCTGCCCCGCACTCTCACCTAGCCCAGTCCCCACCCCGGCCCTGTTCCCGTCTGTTCCTTCAGTCCTGCCCTTCCCCAAGCCCAGTTTTGTCCCCAGCCCAGTCCCTTGGCCCGAGTTCTTCTATCCCTCCCCCCCGCCCCGAGCACAGTCCTGTTCCTCCGCCCAGGAGGTGTTGGTGCGTGAGGCCAACGTCGCCAGCAGGGGGCGCCGCTAACGCGCCGACGCAGCGAAGACGTGCGCAGCCGCACTGGGTTCCGTACTCGGATGGCGGGAGAGCAAGGATGTCAGGTAGGGGCTGATGGAGGGGGAGGGGGGGGGGGTAGCGTGTCGTCCAGGGGATAGAGGAGGGATAAAGGGAAAGGGAGGGATAAAGCGAAAGGGAGGGATAAAGGGAAAGGGAGGGATAAAGGGAAAGGGAGGGATAAAGGGAAAGGGAGGGATAAAGGGGGATAGAAGGAGGAGGATAGAAGATGGGGGGGGGGATGATAAAGGGAGGGGAAGATAAAGGGAGGGGTGAGGGATAAGGGATAAAAGGAGGGGTGAGGGATAAAAGGAGGGGTAGATATAGGGAGGCGATAGTGGGAGAAGGAGTTGGGGAGGGGGAGGAATAGAGGACAGGAGAAGGAGGGAGGAGTGAAGCACTGGGGAGTGGTGGCGGACGGATAGGTGAGGGACACGAGGTAGTAATGGGAGGGGTGGGTGAATTGGGAGAGGGACGGGAAGGGGGTGAAAGGAGGGTCGAGGGCGGGGAGGTGGGGGAAGGGGAGTGTGAGGGGAGAGATGGGAGGGAGGTGTGGGGAAAGACAAGAGAGAGGGGAGGAATGGGTAAAAGTGGTAAGGGTGAGAGGGAGGGGTAGAAGTGAGGAGGATGAGAGATGGGAGGAAGGAAAAGACGGAGGGTGTAGGGATGAATAGGGGCGAGTAAGAGAATTGATTGGGTTGGTGAGAGGAAGTGGGGAGAGAGATGCAGGGGACGGTTGGAGGCATGGGGATAAAGAAGTGGACGGTGGGGTGAGGGGAATTGTAGCGGGATGTGAACAGTCGAGATGTGGGGAGAGATTGAAGGGCAAGGGGATAGCTGAGGAGTGGAGGGAGTGAGAGGAGGTGGAGTCGATGGAATTTAATGGCTGAGGGGGAGGGTTGGAGATTGGTGGCAAAGGGACAAGTGGGGGGTGGATGGAGACAGGCAGGGGTAAAGAAGGGAGTCGCTGGAGCTAGGATTGGAGACGATTGGGACAGAAGGAAAGGGGATGAGTGAGGGGAAGAGATGGCAGAAGGAGTCGTGGGGGAAGCAGCATTGGTTGAGGGGGAATGTGGAGGGAGCGTTCTGGCAAGGGCTTATCAAGAGGCTGTGGTTGTTGAGTGGGGAATTCTTTGGGATGTTGGTGGGGACATTGGGGTTGTTTCAGGGTGTGTGATGGACATTGGCCGGTGCAGCAGAGTTTCACTTTGCTTGTCTGCCTCTCTGCTTAGCTCTTGTGATGAGGTCAATGAAGACCAAAGATCCTATGAAGCTTATTCTTCATAAAGCTATAAAACTTCATATTTTCTGGCATTCTGACCCTATTCCATAATCTGCAGGTGTTCAGATATTTAATTTATAAAATTAACCTGCAACTATTTTGTTGTGGGTTTTTGTATTGAATGTAAAAGTGGAGTGATGTCATTGAAAGGGAAACAAAGCTGATTGTGACAATTTACCTGAAAATAACTTTCATTTCAAACAATTTACCTCAAATGATTTTGTTCCTCATTTTAGTGTCTTTTCTTTGCTTTCTTTCTTTCTTCTTACTCTTTGCATGCCTTCTATGTGCAGTATTAATTTATCCCTTGTTTCGTATCTTGCCTGAGTACATACACCAGGGGTTCAGTGAACGATCTGTTCAGTATGATTGAGGTAACAAAACATGTGCATTAATATGCTTACCAGATCAATAATATAATTGAACATATCTTTATTAGATAATTAATTTTCTTGCGAATATGTTTAAATGTCTGCAGTGTGCAGCTACCTTGAAGAGAGTGGCGTAATTACATAGTGATGGAAGCAGTATTGACTTTGTAATTAGCCAGAATGCTGGGGAAAGAATGGTGAATGTTAAGCATGACTATGACTTTATAATTGGAAATGGCAACAAGAATAGCATAGATTAGAAAAGATTCAGCTGTTATCATTGTACGTGTATTTTAACTTTACAAAATACTTTACACATCAAGTCTAGATGCAAGAATGCAAAAGAAAGAAACGTTATAATACTGTGATATAGGATGGCAAAGTGGGAGAGTTGCTGCTTTACAGCACCAGAGACCCAGGTTCAATCCTGACTACGGGTGCTGTCTGTTTGGAGTTTGCTCATTCTCCCTGTGACTGCATAGGTTTTCTCTCGGTGCTCCGGATTTCTCCCACATTCCAAAGACGTGCAGGTTTGTATGTGAATTGACTTCTGTAAAATTTCCCCTTGTGTGTAAGATGCAAAACTGGGATAACATAGAACTAGTGTACGGGTGATCGTTGGTCAAACGGACTCAGGGGACCAATGGCCTGTATCTCTAAATTAAACTGTACCTAGTCTCATGGAAAACTGCTGGAAATATGAAGCTAATTGTAATAATACAATATCTAATGTACAGGATGTGACTAAGATTGAAAATATTTAGGTAGGCTTAGATTTTAAGAGCTGTTGGAGGGATTTTTATGAAATGGCCATTAAACATAGTATAACAACACATTGTATTTATATAGTATCTGAAGTATAAGAGAACAATTAAACAAAAGGACAGTTATAGAGATAAAGGTTAGAAAGGAATTACAAAATAATGTGCTGCGAGAGTAGCATTTAATAACACAAGAAGTTAGAGTTGCATTTAATAACACAAGAAGTTGAAAACAAAGAAAAGTTTGATTTCATACCAAAGATTGGACCAGTGTCAAAGTCCATACCAAAGGTATTTATTATTGGGTATACTTGTGTCGAGGAAGAGTGAAAGCAGGGCAGTGCTGGCTATATATCATTGCTGATTAACATAATTCCGGTATGAATGAGTTGGGACTATTAAAGACTGTAATCTGAATCATGGACAGTTTGAGATGGGGACCAAAGGAAATAGTGCTGAATAAAATAATACATAGTAAGGGAAATTTCAAGATTAGATGTTGGGAAGCAGTGTGGGAGGGATCTGCTTGTGCTATGATTTCTTTCTTGCATGCTGATCTTTGATGGGATTGTTTGGAAAGATTCAAGGTTTGCACCCACTACCCACCGATCTACCTCTCCAACTGTGCTCTCAATTAATCAGATTTTTCTGCTTATGTGTGAAATAATGATTCATGGGGTTGCAAGTTAGCATGGTGAAAGGATTATGGAAATATTTATTTTTAGTTTGATAGCCTGTCAGTGGATAGCGCAGGTATTCAAAATCTGAATTAGTATCTTGCCTGAAGGGACAGAGTGTATATAATATATCCTAGTTGTCTCGCAATATGCTTCTTAATGGAAACCTGCGTGAGATGCAAATAGTCTTTTGGAGTCCATATTAACTGAATAGATATTGAGATGTTTCCCCCCCCCCCCCCCCCCCTTCACCTCCCCAGCCCTGTGCTCCACCTGGACTCGCATCTATTTCTTCCCTTCCTCTCCCCCTACATTCCTTCTTCTGGCTTCACAATTCACAACTCTTTAATCAGGCAACATCCTACTCTTTAATTCCATGAATTGACTAACAAAGTCAAATACCCCGTATGCTTAACCGACTTGCATACATACCTGTGCTTCTGGTGTCAGCGATCTTTGGACGTACACAAAGATCACCCTGTTCTTGGTATTTAATGGGGTCCTACCATTCATTATGTGTGTCCTTTTTCAGATTTAATTTTCATCTGTCATTACTCTGCCCATCTTTCCAGCTCATCAAGAGATCCATCAATTTTCAATAGATCAATTTTCTTTGCATCAATTTTCACATCCAATGGTCAATGCATAACAAAGAGCCTGGGTCTTGAATTTGATTCTTGCAATGGACCACAAGGCATTTGCTTCCTTTTGCAAAAACGGCCTCTGATCTTCATTGTCTACCTCTTGTTACCAAACGAACTTAAGGCAGCTTTGTCAATTGCCTTCAATCCAGGGACCTTGTCAACGACTTTTCCGAAGTCCAGGTATACTACATCAAACATCCATTCAAACAAAACAACCATTTTTTGGTAGGATATTTTAAAATTTAGTTTAGTTCAGAAAATTGTATTATGCCTTTTGACCAATGCTGCTATGAAACCATCCAATTGATTTCACTCTCTGATCTAGACTGTGCATGTTTCCATAGATTTAACAGCGCATTAGGACATTAAAATCAATTAGGATAAGGAAGGAGAATCCTGGAGTTGAAACTAGCTTCAGATCAGGAAAAATAGATGAGAGTAAGGTAACTCATAATACAGGAATCATGATAAATGTAAAATTATAAGTTTAACCAATTGTGACATACATTTTAAATGAAAAATGAATCTTTTTAATGTTTCCTATACTTTCTCTTCAAAGTTGTCTCTCTGAAGCTGGGAGGAAATGGAGGCTCTGTTAGAAGCAGTGCAGCACCTTGGCCATGATGGGTAAGCAGAAATAAATAATCTGATGGGCATGGTGGTCTTTTATGTTTAGAAAATGTGATGATTAGGGATTCAATGGCTTTGAAAAAATGGTAAACCTAAACTGCATTGGTATACAGTTGCCCATATCTACAAATGTCAGCATATTTGCATTGGATCGTTCTTTAAACTGATAGCATTTGTTAAGATGCAGTTTTACAAAGCACTGGGAAAAGGGCTTGTTCAAAGAGCTGGTACAATTCATGGCTTCCTTGGTATACTAGCGTATAAAGAGAGAGTGCAATCTTTGGAATTGTAGCAAAGTTCAAGTGTGAGAAAATTAAGACAAAGCTGCAGTTATCAAGAAGAGTAGTGAGGAAAGTGTGAGTTTAACTAGGGTACCATCTTGGTCATACACGGGTGTCAAGAGTGTATTTTAGTGGCTGATGCCCGAAACAATGAAATTCTTACTTGCAGCACAACAGGTTGTAAGCTCAGTACTCATATTTAATTGTCCCTTGTGCAACCCATGTAGTTCATAGTTCGGAGTTTAGTTGGAGTTCATAGTGTTGGTTGTTGGGAAGAAGCTGTTTCTGAGCCTGGATGTTACAGTTTTCAGACTCCTTTACCTTCTTCCCGATGGCAGGAGTGAAATGAGAGTGTGGCCAGGGTAGGTGTGGGTCCTGATGATGCTGGTTGCCTTTTTGAGCAGCGCTTCTTGTAGATTCCTTCGATGATTGGGAGTTCAGTACCCGTGATGGAGCGGGCTGTGTTCACCACTTTTTGTAATCTCCTTCATTGCTGCGCAGTCAAATTGATGACAGAATGTGATGCAACCAGTCAATATATTTCCTACTGCACACCAATAGAAGTTCAAGAGAGTATATTCATTGACATATCTAAGCACTTCAATCTTGTAAGGATGTAGATGGGCTTTATTTATTATTGCATCAATTTGCTGGATTCAGGACAGATCTTCAGTGATATGCATGGCCAGGAACTTGAAGTTGTTGACTCTCCCCACCCTATTGATGAAGACATGTTTTGTGGATCCCTGGCCTTCTTCTTCTAAAGTCAACAATCAGTTCCTTGGTTTTAATGACATTGTGAGCAAGGCTGTTATTCTGGCACCATTCAATCAGACGATCGATCTGCCTCCTACACTCTGACTTATACTTACCCGCAATACGTACAAAAATAGTGGTACCTCAGCGACTTTAAAGATGGATTTGGAACAGTGTTCGGCAACACAGTCATGGGTAGAAGTGAGTAGAGTAGGGGGCTGAGCACACATCCTTGAGGTGCCCTGATGTGTATCGGGGAGGATACACATCCTGATCTGTATCGAGGAGGAAATGTTGCCAATTCGTAGCAATTTCACTTTGTTAATGAGGAAGTTGAGGAAACGGTTGCAAAAGGATGCATGGGGACCAGTTCTCTGAGCTTGGTAACTGGTTTGGAGTGGATAATAGTGTTGAATGCTAAGCTATAGTCTATGAACAGTAGCCTGATGTATGTATTTTTGTAGTCCAAGTGGTCCAGTGGAGAGCCAGCAAGATCACATCCCCCATTGATCTATTGTGGTGATAAGGAAATTGCAGTGGGTTCAGGTTCTTGCTGAAGTCGGAGTTGATATGCGCCATAACCAACCCAGTAGGGGGTTGTCGTCCCCTGCTCTTTGGTCTTGTTTGCAAGCTGCCCCATCGACCACGTTTCCGGACACATTGGATGCCTTCCCGGTGTTTCCTGGCACTGCACCTGCAATTCTCAATGAGCTGGGAGAATACCCAGCACTCAGGGAATCCTTTACAAGTGGTTGCTCTGTTGCCACCGGGAGATGGGAATAGCGCTAATCCATTTAAATGAACTAGCAGCCTGTCAGTTACAGCAGTGATTTGTGCTGTTTCTGTGATACAAATAAGTTCAGAAGTGTTGTATTTGATCCTTTGCTGTTAAGTTGTTGGCAAAATGTTGCCACAGAACGGCGCCATCATAGCCAGTATAAATAGAATGCTGGAAATACTCAGCAGATCAGATGGCCTCAATGAGAAGATAAACAGCTCAATTTTTCAGATGAGAACAGTTTTGGTAGAAGGTAATTGAACTAAAACATTAACCCAGTTTCCCTCCACAAATGTTGTTTAATTTGTCCATTATTTCTAGCATTTTATTCCCCATATATCTCCCATTCCCAGACTTCCAACGTCTGCAGCTTATTTGCATTTAAATAAAGCTGATATTTAGCTGAGGAGTGGCTTTAGCTATTCAATTTCTGGTGAATTCACTGTTGCTTGAATTCGGCTCAAACAGGCATAAATTTTTCGGTTTTCTTGATAAGTGGGTGACTCTAGCTTGGACCTATGTGGTCGGAGTTTCCTCTAGGACCTGAAGAGCCAGCTACCAGCGCTTTGGTCCTTGTTCATTCTTCAGTGTTCTCAACTGTGACCTCAAGTGCTATGCACGCACCTGTCCCACAGTCAGAGTGATAGTCAACATCGTGGATCCACGGATAATAAACTAAATTGAACTGAACTGGTAATGAGGACTAAAAGTACTATAAAGTGAGCTAGATGTCGAACGTTGGGATTTTTGAACAATTGGATACCATATTATCGTAGTTTTACTGTATTTAGTTTGGGACCTAGGTTACATGTAAGGCAAGCCAGATGAGAGGCAGATTCTCTTCCCCAAAGAATGTTGGTCTGCGAGTTGCTGGATCACATAGTTTTGTAACTTGGCACAGTGGGACTTGTAATCAACCTCTTTGTTCTGATACCAGTGGGGCAGATGACAGTTACAGTGAAGATGTGAGAAATAGCCAATCAGAATGGTTATTGTCTATAAACTGTTCCTCTCAACAAGCCAATATCTAAAGGGCTAGTATTAAATATTATGCAGTCATTAGTGCTGCGCTAAAAGCCGTATGTGTTAAAAATGGAATCTGTAGGCAAATCTAAACATTTATTTCTCTCTCTGAGTTTACTTGGTTTTTAATTGAATTGCAGCAGCGTTCTCACCACCTGTGAAGCTGAATTGCAAGAACTGATGAAGCAGATTGATATCATGATGGCCCATAAAAAGGCAGAATGGGAAGCACAGTTCCAGTCAGTGGAAACAAGGCTAAAGACTCGAGAACAGGAGCTTGGTGCCATTCAGCCATTGCTAGACCAAAAACAGACAGAGGTAGGAGAAAAACTCACTGCAATCGTGTACATTTAGCAGTTGACTGCAGATATTAGTCCACAATGATCTATGTAAGATTCCATGTGGTGTAATAAATAGTTTATGTGATTTTAAGAGTGGAGGATTGATTGTCATATACACAAGCTTCTTGCAAACAAGGAATTTCATTGCATTTTGGTGTATGTGACAAAATGTGATCTGAATCTGATGGACACTTGATCTGAATCTGATGGTTTACTCGGACCATGACTGAGGAATGACCGACCAAGTGTCTGGGCCAGAGCTATAGTGCTCATCAGTTTCAGATCAGTGTCTCTGGGCCAGATTTGGTATGGGAGGTATATCTGCCAGACGTGATCCCAATGAGATAATGCTGACCTTGAAAAGAGAATCTGAAAGGAAATTTCACCTTAAATGTTTATTTGCATTTAATTTAATATTTTCCAATGTATGAGTTAAAAGTGTATTTCAAGTCCCTGATGGTAACCTAACATTAATATATGCTTTATCACAACTACAGATCCATGTAGCTTGCCAAAGCCACTGAAATATAAAGCAATGTAGTGCTTCTTGTGATGTGTTTGGATTCACCTTAAAAGTTGCATTTGATTTTCATTTTGAATATGTGACCAAGGTTAAGTTTGTTATGGCTGACGATTGTACTGAAGGCTCAATTCAACCTCTAGATGGCAGTAATGCTTCACATAACAGCCATTCTTTATGGGATGTTTGGAGCAAATGTCATTTTGTGCAATTCAAATAAATTACATATTAAATTGCAGGCAACGGCCAATTTATTAGTATTATGCACGTGGGTTGTGTACTTTCCAGTGCCATTGTTATTGCCTAACTTCACACTCCAAATGGTTCTGGTATGGAGAACTCAATGGTACTTAATTTTCACATGTACCTAGATACAGTGAAATTCCTTTTTCATACAATTCAATAAAAATCTTACTATACATAAGCATATCACACAGATACAAGAGTGCAAGAATAGTACATTCTAGGCAGTACACAATAGCTTGCGCCATCTTGTATCCTTCAAGTTTCAAAGTTCTTAACAATGTGGCGTCTAATCTTGGTCTTAAAGGCCCGTTGTCCTGGCGGTAGCACGCAGTGTTGCAGGGGCCAGCCTTGCGATGCTATTGGTGTCCTCCACTGCTCCTTGCCGATGAGTGTTGCTAGAGGCTGCATTTGATCTGCATGCTCATCTGACCTCTGTGGAGTCTCTGTGCCCTTCCTCACCTCCCATGTTCACATCTCTGACTGTGTGCTGAGGCACCTCCTGCAGCTGACCCAGAGTGCCTCTGAAGCCACGGAAGGTGAGTCCACAGCCTGCTCACTGGCACCGATCCTCTCCACCATCTGCTTGCGCCATTTTTTTCAGCACCACTCAGCCCATCGATAATAGACTGGTTTTATGTGAGTGCAATTTAGATCGTCCCATTCCTCTATCCATTACCCAAATTCTTTCCTTTCAGATACTTATTCAATTTACTTTTCAGATGAATTTGTCTCCAATATTGTACCTGGCAGTGCATTCCAAAGATACCTACTGAATGCCAGAAAGTCATAGAGCATATCATGGAACAGGCCTTTCGGCCCCCATTGTCTATACCGGCCAAGTTGGCATAATGGGCTAGTCCCATTTTGCCCAAAGCCCTCTACACTGATATGGCAAGGACAACAGGGCATGTGGGAAGTCTGTGATGATGGAACTGATAAGTCTTAAGGATTGAAGAATAAACATTGTGTGAATTCTGTATCAAATCACATGTCTAAAGAGAGAAAGGAATGTGGATTTGGAACAGTAGTGGAAACAAAATTAAATGGTAAAATCTCCCAACAGTTCACTTTCTGAAGGAATGAAGCCTAGATACCTGTAATTATTCATTTCAAAATGAGCGTATTGGTAGTTATCTTAAGTGCAATCTTTGAACTTTGGTGCTGCATTCATGCAGGCAGAGAATAGTTGAAGCATTTACTACAGACCACATCTGATCATACATTTAAGGGAAAGGAGAGAGAGAAAATCATTATTTTTGTAATCAGGCGTGAGATTTCTCCGCGGACCTGCGGATTTCCGCGGATTTTGAAATTCGTTAAATAAGAAAATATGTCTAAATCTATAAATCTATAAATGACTCCGTGAGAGGACGAAAGTGACGTCGGTCAGCAGGCAGTGGGGGTGAGGGGGGCATTAAACTTGACAGTCTGCTGTCAAGTCATAGACTGTCATTGATGGATTCCTACCTCATGTCTCTTTGGCGTCCCGGAGTTTTGCTCCCGCTTCCTCTTCCCCCAGATGTGACATGGACAGAGTTCCCCTAGTCCTTACTCCACCAGCTTCTGCATCCAACTCATCATCCTCTGACATTTCCATCACCTCCAATGTGATCTCAACACTAATATCTTACCATCTCCACCCCTTTGCGCCTACCGCAGAGACCACTCCCTCCACAACCCTTTGGTTCAGTGCTGCGACCTACTGGAGGAAACGGGGTAAGTGTGCTGGGCTGTGCAAGTAAGGTTAAAACAACATGGATTTAAGACCCCCCTACGTGGCATACTACTGGCTAATATACAGTCTGGAAAACAAACTGGATGAACTTAAAGCTAGAATGACTTACCTCAAAAAGGTGAGAGACTACTGTGTGCTCTGTTTCACAGAGACTTAGCTCACATCTAGCGTTCCCGACTGCCATTCAGCTCAAGGGCTTCTCCCTTCGCCGGATGGATCGTACATCGTCTCTGGGCAAAGTTAGTGGCGGCAGTGTCTGCTTTCTAATCAACACCTTGTGGTGCTCAGACCTGGCAATCATGGCGAGTTCATGCTCCCAGGACCTGGAATATTTGACTGTGAAGTACTGTCCTTGCTACCTGTCGAGGAAATTCACCTCGGCTATCCTGACCGCAGTCTACATCACCGCCTGCCCCCCCCCCCATGTGGACGTCAAGCTTGCTCTGAAAGAATTGTACTCGACAATCAATAGCCTTGAGACAGAACACTCCGAAGCCGTGATCATTGTAGCAGGAGACTTTAATCAAGCCAACCTCTACCAAAGTATTACCAGCATGTCTCTGGTCCCTTCAGGGGCCAGAACACCCTCGACCACTGCTACGCATCAATAAAAAATGCCTACCACTCTGCCTCGGCCACATTTCGGGGAATCTGATCACCTAGCTGTGTTTCTGCTCCCTGCCCACAAACAAAAAATTGAACCAAAAGCATCCGGTACAGAGAGTTGTTAAATGCTGGTCAGCGGACACAGATGACATCCGGCAAATAAAGTACCATACCACGTGACTGCTTTGAGTCAGCGGACTGGTCCATATTCAGGGATTCTGCAGCTAACCTGAATGAGTACTCCACTGCTGTGACTGACTTCATCAGCAAGTGCGTGGAAGACTGCTGATGAAGACAATCCTAGTGTTCCCCAATCGGAAGCTATGGATGAACCGC
Organism: Malacoraja senta; assembly: GCA_038087875.1. NCBI lineage: Eukaryota > Metazoa > Chordata > Chondrichthyes > Rajiformes > Rajidae > Malacoraja > Malacoraja senta. Next base: position 26,119,070 of record CM075984.1, read on the forward strand.
GAGATACATTCACAGGTGAAGGCGGGATCCGCTGCATACAAGTCAAACGATACAAGGTGGCTCGCAGTGATCTCCGCAAACCCATCAAGGATGCCAAGAGACAATACCGGGACAAACTTGAGTCCTATATAATCACTCGGACACACGCAGAATGTGGCACGGTCTGAATACGATAACTGGCTGCAAAGTGAGGTCACGCAACATCAGTGGTGATAGTGCGAAATACCTGATAAACTGAATGCTTTCTATGTTCGCTTTGAGCAGAAGGCTAATGGGGTGATGACACCCATACCTTTACTCAAATGTGCCTCTTCCCAAGGTCACTGTTGCAAAGGATAGATCGGCCTTCCTGAGGGTGAACCCATGGAAAGCAACCAGCCCAGATGGAGTTCCTGACTGTGTCATGAGTAACTGCGCCGGCCAACTAGCGGGGTTATTCACGAACATCTATAATTTCTCTCTCCCAACTGTTCTGAAGTACCCACTTCCTTCAAGAAGACCACCATCATCCCAGTGCCGAAGAAAAACAAGACCTCATGCTTAAACAACGACCGTCCAGTGGCCTTAACATCCACCATCATGATTTGCTTTGAAAGGCTAGTCATGGAATGCCTTGAATCCAGTCTACTAAGCAGCCTTAACCCACTGCAGTTCGCCTACCGTCCCAACAGGTTCACGGATAATGCCATCTCCCAGGCCCTATACTCATCCCTGTAATACCTGGATAAGAGAGACACCTATGTCAGACTCCTTTTCGTCGCTGACAGCTCTGCCTTTAATACCATTATACCTTCTAAGCTCATCACCAAACTTGCGGGACTTAGAGTCAACACCCATCTCTGCAAATGCATCCTCAACATCTGACCAACAGACCCCAATCAGTGAGGATAGAAGACAAATCATCCTCTATGATAATCCTCAACACTGACGCTCCGCTAGGATGTGTTTTCAGCCCCCTTCTTTACTCGTACACCCACGACTGTGCAGCCACGTACAAATCTAATTCAATTTATAAATTCACAGACGACACCACCATTGTGGGCTAGATATCAAGTAATGATAAGATGGAGTACAGGAAAGAGATTGAGAACCCCTTGAGGATCTGCTGAGTTACTCCAGCGTTTTTTCTCTATTTCTGACTCAATCCTATCTATGCCTCTCACAATTTTTAATATCATTTATCAGGTTTACCCTCAGCTTTTCATACTGCTGAAAAAAGAAACAAAATTTGTCACACCTTTCTTTATAGCTAATACTCAAATCCAGGTTGCATTCTGGTAAATCTCATCTGCACGCTCTCCAAAGCCTTGATATCCTTCCTGTAATAGAGCGAGCATTACTGCATACATCCTCCAAATGTGGATTACTCATATTTACTTCAATATGTGGCCTAACTCGATAGTTCAATAGTCCAAAAGTCTATGAAATTGCGACTTGACTTCCTGACTGCTATACGCAATGCCCCAACCGATGAAGGCAAGCATATCATGCACCTTCTTTACCACTCTATCTACTTGTGTTACCACACTCAGGGAGCTAAGAAATTGGACCCTGAGATTCCCCTTTATATCAATGCTACATTTTTGCCATTAATTTGGATCTGTCAGATTTCATCTTTCTAAGCCTTACCTGCGGTTCCTTTTTCTTTTTGACCAAACTTACAAACTCTAGAATGTTCTAGAATGTTGTTCAGGCCTTGCTGCATATAGACTTTATCCTTTTGATTTGATTTGATTCAACTTTATTGTCATTGTCCATAGTACAAGTACTGAAACAACGAAAAGCTTTTTCGCATATAGCCATACGAATAAAAAAAAAAATAAGAGCACAGAGCACGATAGTCTATAACATAAACATCCCCCACAGCGGTATCAAAGTTTCCCACTGTGAGGGAAGGCACCAAAGTTCACTTAACCTCCTCGTTGATGTTCTTTGATGTCCTTTGATGTTCACCCGTGGTCGGGGTCTCCCGAGCCCCCCGCAGTCCCCGCTACGGGTGGCCCGATGTTCAGGCCCTCTTGCCGGGATGATGGAACTCCGACGTCGGACGGAAGAACAACCTCAGTGGCTTGGACCTCCGAATCGGCCACTTCGGGAGACGCGGACTCTGTCCGGTAGGAAGTCCACAGGCCGAGCTGAGCGGAGATTCAACGCTGGCGGCCCTCGGCAAAGGGTCCCAGGACTATGCGATGTTGGTCATCGCCGCCCGCGTTGGGAGCTCTGCAAACCACAGCTCCGTGATGTTGATGCAGCAGGCCCAACACTCAGGAGCTTCAAACGGCGATCCCAGGTGAGGCATCGCACGCTCGGCGATGTATCCAGCGCTGCGCCGCCGCTGCTGAAGCTCTGGTCCGGTCCCCGGCAGGAAAGGCCGCGCCAATCCAGTTGGTTGGCCGTGAGGAGGGGGGCGAGGGCACGACTCGGAGAATAGTCGCATCCTCGCCAGGAAGTGACTGAAAAACGGTTTCCCCCTTACCCTACCCCCCTCCCCCACATAAAATACTGAAAATATAATCCTCCTAAACATACTTTAAACGAACTAAAAATAAAAAAAGATAGAAAAAACAAACAGACTGTAGGCAGAGGCAGCCATCATGCAGCGCCCCCGGATCATGCAGCCCCCCCCCGGATCCTTATGAAGAGTTAGAGATACTCCAATCAACAGTGACTCCCCCTTGTGATAAAAGGAGGGCAGTCAGTAGCTAATGCTGGTTGTAGCTTAGATTCTACCCTGAAGAAGTACAGCTGCTGTATCCTATTGTTGAGTTGACCTACAACCATTTATTATTCCTGTTCCTGTGACTATTGAATCCAGCCTGACAAGAAATTTCCACTCAGTTTCCTTTGACTCCAGCTCCTTGATCTCGTACTGGGTCAATTGCTGCCTCGATACCACTCGTCTTGCAATAGAAATCAGTTGTTTTGGCCATGGCTGTATGACATATTAGAAAGAAGCAAATGGTCTTGTCATACGAAAATTGATTAATGGTGAATAATTTCTGCTCGATTACGCAGTTGTTCCCAAGCTCCGCTATTCTAATTGACAAGAAACTGGTGGATCAGTAATTAACTGGCGTGGCAATCGTACTTGAGAGCCTTGGGCTCTGATGTCAGTATCTGACATCCTCCCTGACCTCAGCTTTTTCTGTATCCACTGCTCAAAGCAATTTCTTGATATAACACTGAATGGAATTGACTGGCTTCCAATGGCAGGGAGCTAAAGAGGAAACCGAGATAGCAAATTTGGCTGATCTTCGTTGCAACAGCTGAGAGAGAGACGAGGTAAAAAATGAACTGCCTTCTTTGCAATATGTCGCTGAATGTGTGATTATTTGATTATTTTTACACAGTTTTTCTGTCATTCAGGTGGACCTGTTGCGACAATACTTACAAGACAGTGAGAAAACTCAACACGATATGGTAGTGCAGTATGAATCGCAGCTCAACATATTTCAAGAAGAGGTACTATCAAAGATAGAATTTTTAGTTTACAAAAAGAGCTAATTATATGCTTAAATATAAATTTCCTGTTCCTGTTTACTTCGAGACCATTTCTCTCCTTTATCAAATTCACTACCCATTGCTGTACTCTGAAAATAGACACAAACGCTTGAATAACTCAGTGGGACAGGCAGCATCTCTGGAGAGAAGGAATGGGTGACGTTTCAGGTCGAGACCCTTGAAATGAACCGTTGGCTCTGTCTTGGACCTGATCTTGATATCGCTTGGACTACACGGACCTTGTCTTGTCCGAGTTTGGCATCAACCTACTTCTGCCGTTTGACTTTGCTGGTGGCATCTGGAGCATTAGGGCATTTTTATTTGATTTTGACCCACCCCAAATCTAGAAAAGAGATTCAATTCCACCCATTTTCCACCATAATTTATTGTCACCTGTACCCACGGCAAGGTTGATTATAATGTTAATGCCATCGGTACCCACCACAAAGCTGGTTGTGATGTTAAGGCCATCAGTACCCACCTATGTTCCAATGTTTGCTCAGATGTACTTCAATGCCAAAAAACAACGAGCAAGTAGTAACTTGCCTAGCTCTAGTTATGTGCTGTGTTTATTAATGTTTTGTGCTGTGCTAGTCCATCACACCGCAAATTAGATGTGAGTAATAACAAGTGCTCTTCAGAAGTGGGAAATAGATATTTCCTCAAAATAATCAAATCTTGAATTACACTTTCATACTTTAAGATTGAGAAACTGAAGAAAAGCTACGAGAAGTTGCAGAGACGGCAGTTCAAGGAAGCGAGAGAGGACATGAAGGACAGGAAAGACAGGAAGGAGTGCATGTCTGAACTCAACAGGCTAAATAAAAAGGTTGAGGTAAATAACCATGTGAAGGTGTGATGGTTTGATTTGGACATTTAGATTGTTAAGCATTTCTTAATTATTCAGTAAAGTTCTAACACGTGAAGTTTCGATACCTACACAATATATTTTCATCATGATCTGTTCTTGGCTTGATGGAATTAAGGTTTGCACCAAGGTAAATACATAAATGTGATATCATTAATAAAATGAATTATGACATTAATTTAAATTTAAAATTCAATTACATTAATTAAAGTTAATTAGATAAAATTTAACCTCGGATGCGGGGCATCTGAACCAGTCTTCTGCACAAGCATTTTGCACCTTAGTTCATTATGTCGTATCAGCAGAGCCAATTTGTTTCTCCCTTCTCCCTTCTATTTACATCACTTCCTTGATCACCTGCTGAAGAGGTTACATCACTTCCTCCAAAATCTATCATCAACTGGTGACATCTTCCACCTTCTTACATTTTGGGTGATTTCTCTTTGTAATTTTTTGTGATTTGCTTGCTTAATGAATTTAGCTTGACCACATTTTTCATTACCATTGCTCCTGTCCATTGAAGCCCTCCCTTTGTAATCTTAATAACTGCTGTTCCCAGTCGAATTACGTGATATGATATCCAGCAATACAGCTCAGATTTGAAACATGGTCAAGTTGTCAGGAATATTTTTAGTTGTATGAGGTAATAGGTAGTTAAACAAAAATACTTGTGTTAATGCCATTGGGTTTGGAATGAATGCTGCAGGATTCCAGGCCCAATCTTTCTTGACTGTACGAGTCCTGTTGGTGGACAGGGAAAATGGACATAAAGGCATCATTTTGTGAGTGTGATTCTGATATGCCGTTTCTGAAGTATTCTGTTGGTCAGTCCCAACTTGATAAGCAGTCTTTAGATGTTTCAGGACGACGTTTTGGTCCAGTTTCAATGCAACTCACTAGGGCCTTCCAAGAGGACCTTGCTGTTGGTCTGGAGTGACACTTGGTTCTGGCTGGGAATTTAACTTCTCAAAGGGGTTTGTGAACCTGATGGGCTTTTTGCTGCAAATTATTTAGTCATCCAAATTTAAACCCGCTGGATGACATGATGGAATTTGAACTTGTCACCAGGTTATTAGTCCAAGCCTCGGGATTACTACATATCTTAATTTCAATATGATATAAAACCAGTGCTCACCAGGCAGCATCTGCAGAAAGAGAATCAAAGTTATCACTTGACTTCCTTCATCACATTTCTCTTCTGTCTAACTGAGTATTCCATCATTTTGCAGATACTGAAAATCTGAAATATTAATTTTTTTTTGCTTCTCAGTCATGAATGACACTAATAATGTGTACCTTGATGGGGAGACGTTGGGGAGTTGCCTGACTTGCACCTAGAAGTGCCTAATTATGTATCTGGACTGCTACAAAATGACTCAGAAATAGTCATTATCACAGTTCCGTTCAGCAAAGACTGATTTCCAATTGCTTGAAATGGGCAAAAGCAACATTGCACAATTGAATTTCCAGATGCATATTGCAGTAATAAAAAATTACAGCTGCTGATTTGCACTCACCAAGATTCCACAGATTACAGTATAATGATCAGGTAGTCTGTTTTTAGTTGTTGGCTGAGGGATAAATATTGGAAAGCTCCCTGCTGCTCTTGAAGCAGTGAATAATGGGACTCTTTTATGCTCACCTGGGAGGCATGACTGCCTTGGTTTAACGAGCCATTTGACAGATGATCCTTCCAAAAGATGCAACAATTAAAGCTTTCAAGTTTAGATCCAATTTCATGAAGCATCAAAACCGCTTAAGGATTAGTATTGAAAGACTGGCTGAATTTGATGGTGAATCTCCAACACTGATCTAATTTATTGGGAAAGAGGCAAAGTACTGGAGTAACTCAGCAGGTCAGGCAGCATCCTTGAAGAACAAGGATAGGTGACTTTTGGGGTCGGGATGCTTCTTCAGACTGATGGGATTTTCTTGGGTTATTCATTGTGGTATTTTGGGGTTATTTAAATAACATAGAAAAACTCACAAAAAGCAGTTCAGTTTATAGGAGTTTCAGGGAAAAGTCACTGGACTGGGAAAAGCAAGAGTTTTGTTACCAGCAGCAGGTGGCGGCGCTGGATAGAAATCTGTTGTAAGAGCAGTCAAAGCTGTGCAGGTACAAGACTTGGTTGGTGACTGGTGAAGCAGCCCAGTCTGTGTACATTAGAATCTGCAGGCCATTTGACCAGAATCAACCCCCTTTCTCTCTTCTTCCCCCCCCCCCCCCCCCAAACATATATGCACCTATCATTTGCCAAGCTTTGTCCTGCCACCCCCCCCCCCCTTCTGGTTTTCAACTTTCTTCCCCTATTCCAAGCAGCCTGAAAAGGATCCTGACCTACAATTTTGCCTGTTCATTCCTTCTAAGGGCCTGACCCCCTGCGATCCTCCAGCACTTTGTTTTTTCTCGACATTGTAGCATCTGCAGTCTCTTGTGTCCCTGATATCCTAGTTAATATCTTCTGTACCATTTCTAATGCTATCACATCCTTCCCATAGGATAGTGACTAAAATTGCACACAGTCCTCCAGCTGAGGCCTGACCATAACATTTGTTCCAAAGCTTGAGCATAACCTTCGCAGTACTTTATTCAATTCCCTGACTAATGAAAGCCAGTAACTCACATGTCTTTCTAGCCATGTTATCTTCCTGTGCTGTTGTCTTCCTGTGTTGCTACCTTCAACGGACTCTGGACTTGTATTCCGAGTCCCTCTGCTCCTCATTGTTGTCTAAGACCCCACCATTCATTGTGTAGGCTATTAATACACCCAAAATGCATTAACTCACATTCCATCTGTCATTTTTCAGCTCATTTCACCAATATATTGTTAAGGTTTTCATATGTACAGTACCCTCCATAATGTTTGGGAGAAAGGCCCATCATTTATTCATTTGCGTCTTAACTCCACAATTTGAGATTTGTAATAGAAAAAAATAACATGTGGTTAAAGTGCACATTGTCAGATTTTATTAAAGGGTATTTTTTTACATTTTGGTTTCACCATGTAGAAATTACAGCTGTGTTTATACTCAGTCAGGGCACCATAATGTTTGGGACACATGGCTTCACAGGTGTTTGTAAATGCTCAGGTGTGTTTAATTGCCTCCTTAATGCAGGTATAAGAGAGCTCTCAGTACCTAGTCAATCCTCCAGTCTTTCCATCACCTTTGGAAACTTTTATTGCTGTTTATCAACATGAGGACCAAAGTTGTGCCAATGAAAGTCAAAGAAGCCATTATGAGACTGAGAAACAAGAATAAAACTGTTAGACATTAGCCAAACCTTAGGCTTACCAAAATCAACTGTTTGGAACATCAATAAGAAGATAGAGAGCACTGGTGAGCTTACTAATCGCAAAGGGACTGGCAGGCCAAGGAAGATCTCCACAGCTGATGACAGAAGAATTCTCTATAATAAAGAAAAATCCCCAATCACCTGTCCGACAGATCAGAAACACTCTTCAGGAGTCAGGTGTGGATTTGTCAAGGACCACTGTCTGCAGAAGACTTCATGAACAGAAATACAGAGGCTACGGTGCTAGATGCAAACCACTGGTTAGCCGCAAAAATAGGATGGCCAGGTTACAGTTTGCCAAGAAGTACTTAAAAGAGCAACCACAGTTCTGGAAAAAGAGACGAAGATTAATTTATATCAGAGTGATGACAAGAGCAAAGTATGGAGGAGAGAAGGAACTGCTCAAGATCGAAAGCATACCACCTCATCTGTGAAACACGGTGGTGGGGGTGTTATGGCCTGGGCATGTATGGCTGCTGAAGCTACTGGCTCGCGTATCTTCATTGATGATACAACTGCTGATGGTAGTAGCATAATGAATTCTGAAGTGTATAGACACATCCTATCCGCTCAAGTTCAAACAAATGCCTCAAAACTCATTGGCCGGCGGTTCATTCTACAGCAAGACAATGATCCCAAACATAATGCTAAAGCAACAAAGGAGTTTTTCAAAGCTAAAAAAATGGTTAATTCTTGAGTGGCCAAGTCAATCATCCGATCTGAACCAAATTGAGCATGCCTTTTATATGCTCAAGAGAAAACTGAAGGGGACTAGCCCGCAAAACAAGCATAAGCTAAAGATGGCTGCAATACAGGCCTGGAGGAGCATCACCAGAGAAGACACCCAGAAACTGGTGATGTCCATGAATCGCAGACTTCAAGCAGTCATTGCAAGCAAAGGATATGCACCAAAATACTAAACATGACTACTTTCATTTGCATGACATTGCTGTATCCCAAACATTATGGTCCCCTGAATGGGGGGACTATGTATAAACACGGCTGTAATTTATACATGGTGAAACCAAAATGTATAAAAATGGCCTGTGAAACACCCAAGAGTATGCACAGTACTCGGTGTGGGCAGCTCCGATTGTGCCAGTCCTTAAGTCCGACGGATCCATTCGCATTTGCGGTCACTCTAAGCTAACCATCAACACTGCAACATAATTGAACACGTATCCCCTACCACGAATAGAAGACATGCATCCCTCTGAGGAGGACAGCAGTTCTCAACGTTAGACCTGAAACATGCCTATAATCAAGTCACGCTGGATGAAGAATCGTGGGTCGTTACAACAATCAATAGACAATAGGTGCAGGAGTAGGCCATTTGGCCCTTCAAACCAGCACCGCCATTCAATGTGATCATGGCTGATCATCCCCAATCAGTACCCCGTTCCTGCCTTCTCCCCATATCCCCTGAATCCGCTATTTTTAAGAGCCCTATCTAGCGCTCTCTTGAAAGCATCCAGAGAACCTGCGGCAGAGAATTCCACAGACTCACCACTCTCTGTGAGAAAAAGTGTTTCCTCGTCTCCGTTCTAAATGGCTTACTCCTTATTCTTAAACTGTGGCCCCTGGTTCTGGACTCCCCCAACATCGGGAACAAGTTTCCTGCCTCTAGCGTGTCCAAACCCTTAACATTCTTATATGTTTCAATGAGATCTCCTCTCATCCTTCTAAACTCCAGAGTGTACAAGCCCAGCTGCTCCATTCTCTCAGCATATGACAGTCCCGCCATCCCGGGAATTAACCTTGAAAACCTACGCTGCACTCCCTGCAAGAATGTCCTTCCTCAAATTAGGGGACCAAAACTGCACACAATACTCCAACTGTGGTCTCACTTGGGCTCTGTACAACTGCAGAAGGACCTCTTTGCTCCTATATTCGATTCCTCTTGTTATAAAGGCCAACATGCCATTCGCTTTCTTCACTGCCTGCTGTACGTGCATGCTTACTTTCATAGACTGATGTACAAGGACCCCCAGATCCCGTTGTACTTCCCCTTTTCCCAACTTGACGCCATTTAGATAGTAATCTGCCTTCCTGTTTTTGCTACCAAAGTGGATAACCTCACATTTATCCGCATTAAACTTCATCTGCCATCATCTGCCCACTCCCCCAACCTGTCCAAGTCACCCTGCATTCTCATAGCATCCTCCTCACAGTTCACACTGCCACCCAGCTTTGTGTCATCTGCAAATTTGCTAATGTTACTTTGAATGGCTGATGTCTCAAACAGTTTTATTCTTGTTTCTCAGTCTCATAATGGCTTTTTTGACTTTCATTGGCACAACTTTGGTCCTCATCTTGATAAACAGCAATAAAAGTTTCCAAATATGATGGAAAGACTGGAGGAAAGACTAGGTGCTGAGAGCTCTCTTATACCTGCATTAAGCAGGCAATTAAACGTGAGCAAGTACAAACGCCTGTGAAGCCATATGTCCCAAACATCATGGTGCCCTGAAATGGGGGGACTATGTATAAACACAGCTGTAATTTGTACATGGTGAAACCAAAATGTATAAAAATGGTCTTTAATAAAATCTGACATTGTGCACTTTAACCACATGTGATTTTTTATATTACAAATCGCAAATTGTGGAGTACAGAGGCAAATAATTAAATGATGGGTCTTTGTCCCAAACGTTATGGAGGGCACTGTATATATTTTATTCTGTCATTGGTGGTGTAAGTATCAATATCCAGTTGTACTTTTTTCTGAATTTCGTCTCATCTCTTGATTCATTATCAGATGGGTGAACATTGATATGGTTTATAAAGGAGAGTAAAGTTGAGTGGTAGTGATGGATTTGAAAATGGCAACATCAAGACTGGATTTTGGTTAGGCAAGTATAGTTAAGATGAATAGGAAAATGGAGCTCAACTGAGTAAATGGGATCACAGGGCAGACGTGTATATTACTCTGATGCTTTGAGGTGAGATATATTTTGGTTGCCAGCAGCTCGACTATCCCAGGTCATTTGTCCCACCTGTCCATTTTCTATACTGGAGGCATTTATCTTTGAGAGCGTTTGGCCTGTAACTAAAACACTCCCCACTTATGTGAGGAATGCTTCACATAAGCATTCTCCTGCTGTTGGTCCAGAGGCTGGAGTTTTTGGTTCAGTGCGGCATGTGTTATGAAATACCTTCCTAGGAAAGACCATTGAATCAGTGAGTGATTGAATAAAAGATCAAAATGATAGAGCCAAATTGACAGGTGTTTTGGGCCCAACAGTTACTGTTTTGTGTCATCTTACTTTATGCAGTAAAAGCATAATGAAAATTTAAGCATGGGACAAATTTTATGTCAAGACCTTTCTCAGGGATTATGGGAAGTGCTTCAGTTGGTTTCCAATTGTTCTTATTTTTATTAATATTTGCGGTATGGAGTCATGGAGCACACAAGCAGGCCCTTCACAGGGCTCTCACTTAACTTTTTTTCTCTGTTGTCAGCTGGGCAACCTAGGCAGCGTTTTAGGTTGCCAAATTACAGTTTAGGTGGTCATTTAAGACGGCTTGCATGACAGGTGCAATAATGTGCTTGGATGAAGTGCATAGTTACCAGTCGGAATTATGCTCAATGAAGCATTCACATATTATTTCTGATTCAAATAAAGTCACAAACTAAACATATGCACCAATCAAGACATGATATATACCACAATTATAAAATTATAATACAGTATCTCAACTCTTTTTACATGTTGCAATTTCTATTATTTCTTTCCACTTCTAAACAAAAATGTGGTTGGATTATTCAGCGTATGATCAACCTCGGTGAGACTAAACGCAGGCTTGGCGAACGCTTCGCACAACACCTCCACTAAGTTCTTTTTTTATATTTCAAAATAGACTTTATTCGAGAAATAAATATATACACTACATGATCCTTACAAAACTCCATCCGACATTCTCGGAGGCTATACATACATACAATACAGTTTCCCCAAATCACAAATTTATCCCCCACATTTTGCCACTCATGTGGCCCACTGACGTGGAATCCCTTCCTTATTTTGAGGGGCGTCTCCACCACACCCTGCCCCCCATGTCCAGCAGCGGAAGGACCCTAGACTGTGGTCCACCCCCACCGAGACTTGGCGTTGGCTGCACCGAGCTTCAGTGCGTCCCTCAGCACGTACTCATGCAGTCTGCAGCGGGCCAGTTGGCAACATTCCCCAACGGACAACTCGCTCCGCTGGGTGGTCAACGACGCGACGTTGAAACGTCGCCTATTCCTTCGCTCCATTAGATGCTGCCTCACCCGCTGATTTTCTCCAGCTTTTTTGTCTACCAACGGGAACCCACCACTGGCCATATCTTCCCATCTACCCCCTGTCGGCTTTCCGTAGAGACCGCTCCCTCCGTACTCCCTGGTCAATTCGTCCCTTCCTACGCAAACCACCCCCTCTCCTGGCACTTTCCCTTACAACCGCAGGAAATGCTACACTTGTAGCTTTACCTCCCCCCCTTGACTCCATTCAAGGACCCAAGCAGTCTTCCCAGGTGCGGCAGAGGTTCACCTGCACCTCCTCCAACCTCATCTATTGCATCCACTGCTCTAGGTGTCAGCTGCTCTACATCGGTGAGACCAAGCGTAGGCTTGGCGATCGCTTCGCCCAACACCTCCGCTTGGTTCGCAATAACCAACCTGATCTCCCAGTGGCTCAGCACTTCAACTCCCCCTCCCATTCGAATCCGACCTTTCTGTCCTGGGCCTCCTCCATGGCCAGAGTGAGGCCCACTGTAAATTGGAGAAGCAGCACCTCATATTTCGCTTGGGCAGTTTACACCCCAGCGGTATGAACATTGACTTCTCCAATTTCAGGTAGTCCTTGCTTTCTCCTCCCCTTCCCAGCTCTCCCTCAGCCCACTGTCTCCGCCTCTTCCTTTCTTCGTCCCACCCCCCCCCCCCCACCCTCACATCAGTCTGAAGAAGGGTCTCGACCCCAAAAGGTGGTTTATTTCCTTCGCTCCATGGATGCTGCCTCACCCGCTGAGTTTCTCCAGCATTTTTGTCTACCAATTCACACAAGTTCTGTTATCCCACTTTCCTCACCCACTCCCTACACATTAGGGGCAATATTACAGACAAGTTAACCTACAAAGTCAATGCGTCTTTGGGATGTGGGAGGAAACAGGGAGAATGTGCAAATTCAACACAGAAAGTGCCCGAGGACAGGATCAAACACAGATCTCTGGCGTGTGAGGCAGCAGGTCCACCAGCTGTGCCACTATATTTTGTTTCCAACACACAAATAATTATACGTTGATAACTTTGGTTACTAAAAAAAAAAAAAAAAAAAGAAACTCCATTTTCAGTCTTAAATCTCTAAGTGACGCTATGTTCCCCTTTATAGATACTGTATGTTTTAATTCAGTTCAAGACTATGGGGCAGCACACACACACACACACACACACACACACACACACACACACACACACACACACACACACACACACACACACACACACACACACACACACACACACACACACACACACACACACACACACACACACACACACACACACACACACACACACACACACACACACACACACACACCACACACACACACACACACACACACACACACACACACACACACACACACACACACACACACACACACACACACACACACACACACACACACACACACACACACAACACACACACACACACACACACACACACACACACACACACACACACACACACACACACACACACACACACACACACACACACACACACACACACACACACACACACACACACACACACACACACACACACACACACACACACACACACACACACACACACACACACACCACACACACACACACACACCACACACACACACACACACACACACACACACACACACACACACACACACACACACACACACACACACACACACACACACACACACACACACACACACACACACACACACACACACACACACACACACACACACACACACCACACACACACACACACACACACACACACACACACACACACACACACACACACACACACACACACACACACACACACACACACACACACACACACACACACACACACACACACACACACACACACACACACACACACACACACACACACACACACACACACACACACACACACACACACACACACACACACACACACACACACACACACACACACACACACACACACACACACACACACACACACACACACACACACACACACACACACACACACACACACACACACACACACACACACACACACACACACACACACACACACACACACACACACACACACACACACACACACACACACACACACACACACACACACACACACACACACACACACACACACACACACACACACACACACACACACACACACACACACACACACACACACACACACACACACACACACACACACACACACACACACACACACACACACACACACACACACACACACACACACACACACACACACACACACACACACACACACACACACACACACACACACACACACACACACACACACACACACACACACACACACACACACACACACACACACACACACACACACACACACACACACACACACACACACACACACACACACACACACACACACACACACACACACACACACACACACACACACACACACACACACACACACACACACACACACACACACACACACCCCCTCCCCTCCCCTCCCCTCCCCTCCCCTCCCCTCCCCTCCCCTCCCCTCCCCTCCCCTCCCCTCCCCTCCCCTCCCCTCCCCTCCCCTCCCCTCCCCTCCCCTCCCCTCCCTACACCTACCTCTTGACTTATGTCGCTAATGTGTGGGATAGAACTAGTGTACGGGTGCTCGGTGGGCCTAGGGCCTGTTTCCACACTCTATCTTCAAATTAAACTAAAAACACTAAAACCAGACGATATGTCAAGAAGGGTCTCCACCAGAAACGTCACCCAATTTCTTCTATCCAGAGATGCTGGCTGCTCCTTGGAGTTCCCCCACACAATTAAAGCATGGAGTAGTCATCACCCTACCATAGTTACCCAACCAGACGCAACTAAATTTAAGGTAGTTCTTTTTCCCCAAAAACCCTTTTTTGCTTGTCCAGGTCAAGAGTCAAGAGTTTTATTGTCATGTGTCCCAGATAGGACAATGAAATTCTTGCTTGCTGCAGCACAACAGAATATGTAAACATAATACAGAACAGGAGATAAAAGTTCAGTGTTTCTATATACCATAGACCATGTATATACACAAGAAATAAACAGATAAAGTGCAATAGGCTGTTATTTTTCAGTTTGGAGTTTGGTGGTGGAGGGTCCACTCCAGTTTAAATTCCATTTGGAATATTTTTGGAGGACCAGGAAACCAAGAAGCAAGAGTTACTCCAGCTCCAGGGAGTGATTATGCATTGGTTTTCAGCGGTCGCGGCGAGGCGGCGACCAGACAGCAATGGCAGCCAGATCTCCCACACTGCAAAGGGAGGGTGAAATTGCCCGGCGCCGACCAGTTGCCATGGCAGTGCGCATGTGCAGGGTGGCACATGCACACAACCACGGCCGATGATGTGCTGACCGTGGTTGTGCTCATGTGCAGGGGGAGGATGTGCAGGCTGTGGCAGTGCGTATGTGCAAGGCGGCCGGCCGTGCCGGCGGATGAGGAGCGGGCGGAGAGAGGAGACCCGGCGGCCCGGATACGGATGGCGGGCAGAGACGGAGAGAGATAGAGAGGGGGGCCCGCTCAGTTGAACGATAGGTGTCCCGGGTGCTTGCCAAGCCGGGCAAAATGGCACGGCTTTTAGGTTGCCCGGCGGGACTTTAGGTCACCATTGGCACCCGGGCAACCGTTAGTTTCGAGCCCTGCTTCAGCTCACCTTGCCAACGCCTAGCAAATGCCCGTATATGCTAATCCCATTTGCCCGTGTTTGACCTACATTTGAGCCTATCCAGCCTCGTGTTATAATTCAAGCCCTCCACTCGGTACCATTCTTGTGAATCTTTTCCAACTTAATCACATTCTTCCTATAGCTGGGCAAAGAGGGTTGCAATCAATTCTCTGTGTGGTCTCGCCAACCTCTTGTCCAGTTAAACATGACTTTGCAACTCTTATGCTCAGTACCCTGACTGATGAAGGCAAGCATGCCAAACACCACTGTGTCTATCTGTGTTGCCCTTTTCTAGGAACTATATACCTGTGCCCTTGGGCCTTCCACTTACGAGACATCCTTTAGATTTTTGAGTTTGGAGATGCAATTCGGAAACAGGTCCTACGGCTCACCGAGTCCACGCCGACAGCGATCACTCCATACACTAGCACTATTCATAGGTATGTTACAAAACTTACCTTCAGTCGCGCTGTAATTCTGCCACTGGCCGTATGCGCGATTTTGGCGCCTTTAAGGGGGGGGCGGGGTTAAAACGCGGGTTTCTCCTCCCTTGTCCTGGTTAATATTTTGTTGGAGTACAAGCGTTGGCTGAAGAATCGTTCCTAGTGGCATTTTGTGTATTTTTTATTTTTATTAAATCGTCAATGTCAGCGCTGGAGTAATTTTAAAAGCAGCTCCTGAAGCGTCAACGCCAATAACAGGGACGGATTTCACACATGGGACAGGTAAACGAAAGTGGTTTCTTTAAATGTATAAAAGTGCTTCTTAAGAAGCCTTTAATTCACATTTTTTCATGCGACACGGTGATTTTATTCCCCGAATTAACGGCAGTATTTTTCATGCCAATACGGGGTTAAATTCACCGCAAATGAACGTTCCAAAAGATCGCGTTCCAGAAAATCCTCACTCACAAGTTGATTTAAATGCCATTAATTTACAGGTATTAAACATTCAATTCCTTCCATTTGGCCTGTAAATTCATGAAAATGAGATTTAAAAATTATGTTATATTGTGAATTATTGTGTGAATGTTATTTGGACACTTAGGCTATTTAAAAATGTTAATCTATTCTTAAGAAATTGATAGATGTTTAGATCTAGTAATTGAATTTTGTAATTAGCTACAATTAGGTAACTAACTAATTATATGCTTTACTTTCATGTCTTCTAAGTAAGATTGTTTCATATTTGTTTCAGAATGCTTCAATCTATAATAACTGAAAATTTCTTTCAGTTCTCTTAATTTTTAAGAAAGTTATGGGCTTTTGAC
>CM075984.1:26136171-26163252 GCA_038087875.1 Malacoraja senta
ATAAAATTGGCTTTATGGAAGGAAGCAGCGGGTGATGGCGGAAGATTGTTGGAGGTCTGTGACTGGTGAATAATGTGCCTCAGTGTTCGGTGCTCATTGCTGTTTGTCATCTATAATGATTAGTGTTTGCTGATGACACTAAAATGGGTGGTATTGTAGATAGTAAAGATGGTTGACAAAAATTGCAGCAGGATCTTGATTGGTTGAGCAGGTGGGCTGAGGAATGGTTGATGGAGTTTAATACAGAGAAGTGCAAGGCGTTGCATTTTAGGAAGTCTAACCAGGGCAGCACATACACAGGGTTTGGGGAGTGTTGTAGAGCAGGGGGATCTAGGAGTGCAGGTACATAGTTCCTTGAAAACAGCATCACAGGTAGATTGGGTAGTCAAGAATGCTTTCGGCACATTAGTCTTCATCAGTCAGAGTTCAATTCAATTCAATTCAATTCAATTCCTTTATTGTCATCTTGCAAGCAACAGTTGTGCAGTGCAAAACGAAAAGACGTTTCCCAGGGAATACCGGAGCATCGCACATGACGTTTAAAACATTTCACACATAATAATAATAATAACAACACTAAAACAATCCAGTCCCTGATGGAACAGTATAAGTTAAAATAGATACAAACAACGTTAAAATACAGTAAGACCAATCATAAACATGTCCGGGGTGGCTGATTTGAGTGGCCAGTGCCAGTTATTGAAGTGGCCAGTGCCAGTTATTATAGTGTCCGTGCCAAGCCGCAGAATCAGGTGACTGTGAGTACAGAGTGGCTGTTTAGCAGCCTCACAGCATATGGCAGGAAGCTGTTTAGCAGTCTTGTAGTCCGGGTGAGGTCATGTCACAGTTGTACAAGACATTGGTGGGGCCACATTTAGAATATAATCAGTTTCTTAATCACTTCTTAGAATCATAGAGTCTTACAGCATGTCGACCCAACTTGCCCATACCGGCCGACATGTCCCATCTACACTAATCCGACCTGCCTACGTTTGGCCCATATCCCTCTAAATCAGTCCTATCCATGTACCTGGCTAAATGTTTCTTAATTGTCGCATTGTACCTGCCTCGACTATCTCCTGCGGCAGCTTGTTCCATGTACCCTCCACCATTTGTGTGAAAAAGTTACCCCTCAGGTTCCTATTAAATCCTATTACATCGGTGAGACCAAGCGGAGGCTTGGCGATCGTTTCGCCGAACACCTCCGGTCGGTCCGCAATAACCAACCTGAACTCCCGGTGGCTCAGCACTTCAACTCCCCCTCCCATTCCGTATCTGACCTCTCTGTCCTGGGTCTCCTCCATGGCCACAGCGAGCAACACCGTAAATTGGAGGAAATGCACCTCATATTCCGCTTGGGCAGTCTACATCCTGGGGGCCTGAACATTGAATTCTCCCAATTCTGCTAGCCCTTGCTGTCCCCTCCCCTTCATCAGCCATCTGGTTGTCTCCTCCCCTCCCCCAGCCCTCGGGCTCCTCCTCCGCCCTTTATCCCCTTTTCCTTTCTTCTCCCCACCCCCTTTCAGTCTGAAGAAGGGTTTCGGCCCGAAACGTTGCCTATTTCCTTCGCTCCATAGATGCTGCTGCACCCGCTGAGTTTCTCCAGCATTTTTGTGTACCTCCTATTAAATCTATCTGCCCTCATCTTAAACCTATGTCCTCTGGTTCTTAATTTTCCTACTCTGGACAAGAGACTATGTGTCAACCCGATCTATTCTTCTCATAATTCTGTAAACCTCCATAAGGTCACCTCTCATCCTCATGCTCTCCAAGGAATAGAGTCATTGCCTGCTCAACCTCCGTATCGCTCAGGCCCTCGAGTTCTGGTAACATCCTCATAAATCTGCACCTTTCAACCTTGCCAACATTCTTCCTGTAACATGATGCCCAAAACTGAACACAATACTCGAAATGTGGCCTCACCAATGTCTTATACAACTGTAACATGTCCTCCCAACTTCTATAATGAATGCTTTGACTGATGAAGGCCAACGTGCCAATAGCCTTTTTGACCATCCTTTGTGACGTTCAACAAACTATGCACCTGTACTCCTAGAACACTCCCCAGAGCCCATGTTAGTGCTCCCAAAATGCAACTACTCACATTTCTCTGTATTACATTCCATCAATCATTCCTCAGCCCACCTGTCCTACCGATCAAGATCATGTTGCAAATTTTGACAACCATCTTCATATCCGTAATACCAACCACATTCAAATTGTTGATATAGTTAACAGCAATGGGCCCAGCACTGAACCCCGAGGCACTCCACTGGTCACAGGTCTACAGTACGAAAAGCAACTTTCCACTATCACCCTGTGCTTACCATGAAGGTGATTTTCATCAGTTATCTCTCCTTGGATCCTATGGGGTCTAACCTTCCCGAGCAGCCAACCATACAGAACCTTGTCAAATGTTTTGCTGAAATTCATATGTACAACATATACAGCTCTGCCCTCATCAAACTTTTCAGTCACATTTTCAAAAAACTTGACCAGATTCCTGAGACACAATCTCCCACATGCAAAACTCTGCTGACAATCCCTAATCAGCCCCTGTCCACCTAAATGCATGTATGAACTTGTGGGATATTGTAGTTTTTGCTGCCTAAATGGTATGCCTATCTGTGATAAAGGTTCCACAGTTCAAATAAAATAGAGGTTGGAGATTCTTTTCCACTTTTTGATATTGTGGCCAACTTATTCTGAAATTGTGGCCAACTTTCATCAATCAGCCAGTGATGATGAAGCACATTGCCTGGCCATTCATTCCTGCTGCTTTTTCTAACACTATTTTTGGAAAATTGCATCCATTTTATGCAGAAGTTTACGAAAAGTGATTACACGCTGGTAATCTAATTTTTCTCCAATATAATCTCTGATATAAATAGTGTCCAGTAAAAATACAGCAAGGAAAGCCAGTAGACATGCATAGAAATGGTACATAGGAAGTAAAAGAATCTGTATGTGGCCATGTATGTCCTGGAGAATTTATGCTCTCATTTCCAGTTGCAGCTGTGTTACTTCCTCCTGATTGTTGCACGAACAAGGTTTTGCATCGTAAGTATATTGATGTAAGAAGGTATTTTAAGAAAGTGTCAACACTGTTTAATTCTAGATACTTTGACCATAATATTGCAAATTGAAGTACGGAGGCAACCTATACATGGTCCATAATACTTCATTGCTGAGATAAGGTTGTGCAGTGTAACTCAAACGTCTGATTGTTGATGGGAAGAAACTATTCTCGAATCTGGAGGTAATAGTTCTTGGGCTACTGTGCCACATTACTGAAGGTAGCAGCGAGATGAGACTATAATAATAATAATAATAACTTTTATTTACGGGCGCCTTATACCGAGGTCTCAAGGACACCTTACAGAGATTGACAAATAAGAAACATATAATCAGAAAAAAATAAATTATAAAGACATCACCAAAACACAAATTAAGGACAGAATTCATTCCAAAGACACAAAAAAGAAAATCAGAAACACAATTTGAGGAGAGAGCAGCGGCAGCTAAACCGCTCCAGCGTCCACTCTCCCCTCCGACCGCCATCTTGAACACAGACTAACATAGACACAACACACAAAAATCATCCCCCCACAATGATTACCACTGTGGGGGAAGGAACAATGTCCAGTCCCCAACCCCAGTTCACCCAAAGTCAGGCCTAATGAGGCCTCCGCTATTGCCTCTACGGAGGCCCGATGTTCCTGGCCGTTCTCACCGGGTGATGTTGCCCCGGCGTTGGGAGAGTCGTTTCAGCGGCTGGGCCACCCAGAACGGCAGCATTCCTCACCGGAGGCCGCAGCTACCGAAGCCGACAAGGCCGCACCGGTTTGGAGCTCCAAGGCTCCCGATGTAAAAGTCGGCGCCGCCCGATCCTCTCCGCAGTCCCGCAGCCCGGAGGTGTTGACCTCGGCGGTCACAATCTACCGGAGCTCCGGCGCGTCAGTCCAGCGCGGCGATCCAGGCAAGGCATCGCCCGCTACGCTCCACGTCAACACTCCAGCGCTGTGCCGCCACCAAACCGAGGTGCAGGGCGGTTCCCGCCAGGAAACGGCGCTCCAGGCCTGCTGGTAGGCCACGAGGACGAGTCGACGGGGCAGCCCGGAGAAAAGCTGCCTCACCGACCAGGTAGGTACCTAGAAATTTCGTTGCCCCCCTTCACCAGACATTTAAAAGTAGAATAATCTCCTATAAACAAACAGAGATTCACTAAAAAGTTTTTATTTAAAGTGATTTAAACGGACGGCTGCTGGTTAGCAGCCGTTCCACAAGATGGCTACTCCCTCAATGGCCCAGTTGTTGTGGGTCTTTGAAGATCAAAGGTGCTCTGCTTATGCTAATCGAGGGGGAAGTGATGCCAATTGGATAGTATGCAAACAAATGTTTTTCACTATGTCTCGATACACGTTACAGTATTATAAACAAACAAGCAAAAAAAGTGTTGCCAATTCATGCTGATTGAAGTTTGCCGGTGCGGAAGTCGAGGATCCAATTGCATAGGGATGAGCAAGGGCTCAGTTTCTATACTAGATTCTTACTAAGGCAGTTCATTTGTGTATTTCATTATTGATGAAAAATGTTATGGCATTGCTACTTTCCTCATACACTTGATCAAATCATGCTTACATGAGTTAATACTATTTGCAGAAGTGCATTAAATACATTTTTGAACAGACCCCTTTTTACAAACAATACTGTTGTACTCTAATTTCCAGCAGGTCATCAGAAAGCTTGAAGCAACAGTATAGCAATATTTCCTACAGGCAAGCTGAGCTCCAGGAAGCAGTTCCACTCCATGGAAGCCTACAAGGTGAGAGGAATCACATAGTCGAAGTTACAGTCCTTCAGCAGAGGTAAGCACCAAGCGGTTTTGAGGACTATCATGGCAAGAAAACAAAGCTGACAGTAAAAGCTATTACTCATTTTCCAATCTTGAGTGGAAATATTTTATATGTGCTTGAATCATAATATCTGTAGCACAGAATGGTGCCATTTGGCTCATCTTATGTGTTAGCTCCCATAAATATGAAAATTAGCTTCCTTTCCAGGCTCTTTTCCTACAGCCTGTAGATATTTAATTGTATTATTATTTCTATGCAATACTTTTGCTTTGTTTGTTGGGAGCCCTGGTAATCATGTTACTTGTGCGCAGACTCTTCATAGTGAGGCTGGAAGTTACGATGTGTAGTATAATCCTAGCATGATTCATGAATGAGGAATTGAAGTTTATCTTTGAATTTGTAATTAACATTTGATGGTAAAAAAATGTGATAGCTTTGTTAAACTGAATTACTCACCAGGTGGTGTAATCTCTTTGTGGAGAGGTAAAATGTTTCGGACTGGGACCTGCCCTCAAGACCATTATCTTTTAGTCTTTTCACTCTTGTTTGGGATGCCTAAAGGGCCTGTCCCACTTAGGCAATTTTTCAGCAGACTGCCGGCGATTGTCAAGTTCCCAGCAGTTGCCTGAAAAAACGGGAACTGGAACGGCGACTGTCAGAATGGAACACACAAACACGCACACGCACACGCACACACACACACACACTCACACACAAACACATTGCTAAGGCGGGGGCCAGGGAAAGCGGGGGAATGCTGTCTGAAATTCACATGGTGCAAAGCCAAGGTAATACAGACACGCAAAGCCAAGGTAATAGACACACATGAACAGGAAGGTTAAAACGGCTAGCACAGTGTACGGTAAGTCCTTTAAAAGGGGGGGGGGGGGAGGGGAGAAGGGGCAGAGAAGAGAGGAGAATGAGTGGAGACACTTTTAAGAAGCCAGACAACTTTTAATAAGCCACAGATACACAGCTGTGAAGTTTGACATGCATTTAACATTATCCTTGGTTCTGAAAATCCTTGGTTCTGAAAACTTGTGCTTATGTTTTTTTCCCCCAATGAGCCAATGAAAATGCCCGGTCAGCAAAGGCAATTAACTAAAACTACCTACGACTACCTCGACTACCCATAACTACATGGCCACCCCACTACAACTGCACCTACGACTACAGGATTAATCGATTTTCTCCATGGCGACCAATGTTGAAAAATTTGCGGCGACCATACTGAGGCCGCGACTAGTTCCCAGAATGCGGGAACTCCTCGCGACCATGAAGGAGACTCACCAGAGACCACCAACGAACATGTGGTGACCATGTGGCGATCATGTGGCGAGCGCAGAGTCTCCTGCACTCGCCTAAAGAGTCGCCTAAGTGGGACAGGCCCTTAACTGTTCTACTGCGATGTTTTCCAGTATCTGGAGCAGAGTG
Source organism: Malacoraja senta (assembly GCA_038087875.1). Classification (NCBI taxonomy): domain Eukaryota; kingdom Metazoa; phylum Chordata; class Chondrichthyes; order Rajiformes; family Rajidae; genus Malacoraja; species Malacoraja senta. The sequence goes on from CM075984.1 coordinate 26,142,462, forward strand.
GGATTAGTTTCCCAGAGCATCAAATCTTCGTCACACTTGATCTGTCTCTATTCAACGGTCGTCTTCCTTTTACTTATTCCTGCTACCTTTCATTTCAACAATTACTGCCCACATCCCCAACTGCCCCACTGCTTTCCACACTCTTACATTGCTTGTTGGACTGCAACAGGTTAAGGCAGTGGCTCACCACCACTGTTTCAAAGGTTTTGGGGGCTGGGCAATGCTGGCGATACCCAGATTCTGAAAATAACTAGAAAACCAAACTTCACCGTTCTTTGATCTCATCCCGCCTATGTTGCACCACTAATTCAGGCAACAGACTGAACCAGCTCTCCACATTTTTTTCCAGAAACAATGCTCACAAATGAAGGTCTCGCCAAACTGAATATGATTTTTGTACCATGGCTATGACTAGCCTACATTTTCCAGATGTAACAAAGGCTTGATCACCTATTCAATATTTCCTTATGATGTAAGAGGCCATTCGGCTCAGCATTCCCTGTTTACTTTTCATTGCATTCTCCCCACATTCCCGACAACTTCTCACAGAATCTACCTTGCCAACTGCACGGACCAATTTACAGTGGCCAATTAATTAATATACCAACTGGTATGGCTTTGGGATGTGGGGGGAAACTGAAGTACCCAGGGAAACGCCTTGTGGTCATGGACAATGTGCAATTCTGCACAAATAGCTTCAGCTCTACTAAATGCATCCTGCACCACCCTCTTGTCCTTCCCGCTTGACCTTGTATATCTCCATGTTGAATTCCTTATAACACTCTAAAACCCTTTAAATTGATTAATACGGTCCCATGATTCTCCATCAAAGGTGACCTACTCCTTTGTTCTCATACCACATCTTTAGATGTGGAATTTATGACTTTCCATTGGAATCGGGGAGGTCAGATTACTGAACGTGAACGTACATGTAAAGCAGGCATCAACTTGTAACCATAGCCTTTGAAATAATTACATTGGTAGTTTGTGGTGTAAGATGCTGCCGCTTTGAGGAAATATTAATATGGTTACTTTTCTCAAAGTAGATGTTTTCTCAAAACCATCTTCCAATAAAAACCCTTTCAATAGTTTAGATTCTGCAAAAGAGGAAGTTCTCAAAAAACATGAGGAGCTGAAACAGATGGAAGCGGAGCACAGTAAATGCAAATCAGAAGTTAAGAAGGTACAAAGTGTATACTGTGCATGTCTTCATTCACCTATTAGTGAGTTAATTGATTTATTTGTTAAAAATATGCTTTTGTTTTAAATTCACCATTTCGTTTCTTTAGTCATGTTTCTTACTTTGTTCAAATATATTGCATAACCTGCTCCAAATAGGTTAATCTTGTTCTTGGAGTCATTTCACAATTGAGCCTCTGGTAATTTTATCGCAATGCTGCTTTGATAGTATTTAATGGGTTACAGGGACGTGATTTTCTATTTGCTTCAATCCAAATTTAATGTAACTTTTTTCTCTGATAACTTGATTTCCCATCCTTCCCATTTTTTTTCATTTTTCATCTCCGTTAACTTCTCAAGAGTTCACATGACAGTCAACAGGTCTGCAAGTGATCCTGCACACAGTAAAAATGGTTTTACTGTGGTGAGTATCGGAAGATGTCCACTCATATACCAGCTCTAGTAGGGATCCATGAAATTTCGCCTAAAGTGGTGAATCTTTTTTCACACTACTTTTGGCCCTAACTCTGGAAATTGCTAATCCCGCTGCTTCCTCTATAGAACAGTTAACAGTAGAATGGAGACTAATGGCGGTAGCCCTTGTGGAAAGTCAGCTCAGCTTCAGTCACAAATCATTGGCCACTGGCAGGCAGTGCAAAAAATACACGTAAAATTGAAAGTGTAAAAAAGAAATCTTTGGCCTTTAGGAATTTGTAAAAAAAAAAGGAAAACTATTGTAGGAACATAGTCAAGAGTGTTTAATTGTCATATTCACCATATTGAGGGAGGCAAGAGAGGAGATTGCAGTGACCGTGACGAGGACCTTTGTTTTTTTCTGTAGCCACAGACGAGGTCACGGAGGACTGGAGAGTGGCCAATGTTGTTCCTTTGTTGGGAAATAGAGAGAATCCAGGGAACTATAGGCGGTGAGCCTCACGTCGGTGGTAGGAAAAGTTAGAAATAATTTTTCGAGATAGGATTTATTGCCTTTTGGAAGAGAATGGGCTAATTCGGGGTAGCCGGTATGGCTTTGTACGAGGCAGGCCCTGGCTCACTAACTTGATTGAGTTTATTGAGGAGGTTGATGAAGGTAGAGCGGTGGATGCTGTATACATGTATTTTAGTAAGGCTTTTGATAATGTCACTCATGGTAGATTAGTCCAGAAGATTAAGATGTACAGGATTCACCATGACTTGGTCGTATGGATTCGGAACTGGCTTATTCATGGAAGATATACTGTCTGACCAGTGGAATTCCACAGAGATCTGTGCTGGGACCTTGCTGTTTGTGATATATATAAATGACCTAGTAAATATAGATGGGTTTAGCAAGTTAGCAGACACAACTAAAATTGTTGCAGACAATGTGGACAAAAGGAATTGCAGACAGGGAGGAATGCTGGCAGAAGATACAGCAGGGTATAGCTCAGCTGTAGAAATGGGCTGAGAAATGGCAGATAGAGTTCAATCCTTGCTAGTGCAAGGTGTTTCACTTTAGGTGGTTGAATGTAAGGAAAGAGTACACAATTCATGGCAAGACCCTTAACTACAAGAAGGATGTTGGAGTCCAAGTTCTTAGCTCACTAAAGCTGGCAGCACAAGTAGATACGGTGGTAAAGTAGGCATATGCTATGCTTGCCTTCATTGCTAGGGGCATTGAATAGAAGAGTCAGGAAGTCATGATGCAGCTCTATAGGACTTTGTTAGGCCACATTTGGAGTGCTGCGTGCAGTTCTGGTTGCCCCTTTACAGGAAAAATGTGGAAGCTTTGGAGAGGGTGTAGAGGAGGTTTATAGGAATGCTGCCTGGATTAGAGGGTATCAGCTACAGGCAGGGGTTGGATAGACTTGGATTGTTTTCTCTGGAATGTCATACGTTGAGGGGAGACTTGATAAAAGTATTTAAAATGACAAGAGGCATAGAGTGGACAGTAAGAACCTTTTTACCAGAGTAGAATTGTCCAACACTAGAGGGCGTAATTATATGGCGAGAGGGAGAAAGTTTAATGGAGATGTGAGAGACAAGATTTTTACACAGGGTGGTGGGGGCCTGGAACACATTGCTAGGGGTGGTGGTGGAGGTAGATGAGATAGTGGCGTTTAAGAGATTTTTAGATAGGCACATGGAAATGCAGGGAGTAAAAACAGATGAGATCAGTTCAGCTAGGCATCATGTTCAGCACAAAAGTCTGGGCCGAAGGGCCCATTCCAGGGCTGTACTATGTTCTCCAATGAAATTCTTATTTGCTGCAGCTTATCAAGCATATTATGCAATAAAACAACAATAATATACAGTAAGCAACAATACAATAAGTTAGTACTGGATAACCAGACCATAATAGTGCAAAACTGAAGTACGTAGAGTAACCTAATATAAAGCCCATTGTAGATCATTGCTGAGGTATGGTTGTGGTGAGGGTTGTGCAAGAATCTTATGGTTGCTGGGAAGAAGCTGTTGTACTTGCAGGTCACGGTTATCAAACTCCTGTACCTTTTTCACAGAGGTAGCAGCGAGATGAGAGTATGGCTAGGGTGGTGTGGGTCTTTGTTGATATTTTCCAGGGCAATTTGGGATGGACAATTAAATGCTGGCTCAGTCTGCAAAGCCCATGTTCATTTGAATGAAAAAAATACAAAGTTCCCTTCTGCAAGGGAGGCAGCCAGTGAGAGAACAGTCAGAAGATCAGCAATGGCTGATATGCCTAAAGGAAGGCACGTGAAGATAGTTGTGTTTGTTAAAAATATTATAAGCTTTAGACTACTTTAGACTTTACAGACACAGAGAGGAAACATGCCCTTTGGCTAAACAAGTCAATGCCGACCAGTGATCACCCCATACACCAGCACTATCCTACACACTAGAGACAATTTACAGTTTTTACAGAAGCCGATTAACCAGTTGAGGCAGAAACTAGAACAACATTTAAAGTACATTTGGACAGGTACACGGATAGGAAAGGATTAAGGATGTGTGCCAAGCACGAGCTGGTGGGATTAGTGCACCATGGTCGTCATGGGCAAGCTGGGCCAAAGGGCCTGTGTTTGTGCTGTACGACTCCATGACTAGCAAACCTGCCTGCTGGGATATTGGTTCCTCTCCAGTGGTTCCATCTTGGAAATGTTTTTGTATTAAAAAGGAAATTAACCTTTAATGCAGCAGTCGAAGTTAGTATTCTCTTGACACGGTGGTTTATTCCTGCCACAGCTGAGAGACCAAATGAACCTGGTTGAGCAGCAACATCACTCTGAGTTGAAGGGAATGAAACTGGAGATTTCGCAGCTGACCACCGAGCTGCACCAACGTGATGTAGCCATTGCAGTAATGAGTGCAGCCACCTCCGACATGGAACATCAGCTTCGAAGAGAAATGGAGAAAACCGACAGGAAGGCAAAAGAAATTAAGGTTTTATAAATTAACTTCAATTATTTGTTCAAAAAACTACACATGCAGAAAATGCTGGGAACATTTAACAAGTCAGGAAGCATTTGTGGATGGAGCTCAGAGAAAATGGTTCTTGCTGAAGACTCCACGGAGGTGAATAGGATAGATAATTTATATCCCAGACTAGGGGCCTCTAACATTTGACGACACATGATTAAGGTGTGAAGGAACAGATTTCAAGGAGATCTGAGAGGTAATGTTTCCACACATTGGATGGTGGGTATATGAAATAAGCTGCTAGAGGAAGTGTGGAGGCAGGTACAATTATGAAATTTAAAAGACATTTGGACAAGAACAAGTATAGAAAAGGTTTGGAAGGAAGTGGGCCAAACCAGCAAATGAAACTAGTTTAGATGGGCATAGTGTGGTTGGATTAGACTAGTTGGGCCAAAGGGTCAGCTTCTATACTGCATAATTCTACGAACCTATGACTTGCAAAATGTTTTCAGTATTTTCTGTTATTCATTTATTTCTATGTACGAGTTGTATGATGTTGGTAAATTTAATAGTAAGATTAAACGAGAACTTACCAGTTTGAAGTTTGATCTTTATTTTATGAGGAGTTACGTTGAGGGATTACGTGAAGAAGAGCCCGTCCAGCTGCACACGCGTCAATCTTCAAAGCAGCGGAGTGAAATCACAGACGACAACTACTGAAGTATGATAGTAAGATACATAAAGACTAGAACTACCAGCTCGATCTTTTATGAGGGTGGGAGCGGAGGGCACGTAATCCCTCAACGTAACTCCTCATAAAATAAAGATCAAACTTCAAACTGGTAAGTTCTCGTTTAATCTTACTATTTTACTTCGGAGTCACGTGAGTGATACGTGAAGATTTCAAAGCTCTGTGATTTCAGGCCGTAGATTCAATCCAGGCGCTCACTGCATTGATTGACTCTAAATAAGTAAAATAATCAACAATGCACAACCATAACATGGATGCAACCAATTAATGGTTAATTTATCACCATAATAGTAACCCCTTTATCACAAGAGGAATATTTAATACTAAATCCCAAAATTAACACCACCAAATAACCACAGGTATTATAATCTCCTTATGGTAATAGGTGAATTATTTCACTTATGCCTGCAGCCACGAGGATATGTTTTATTAGAACATCCAATTCCTTGGCCGTCAAACTTGATGGTGCCCTGGTGAAATAAGATTAAAAATTTTCAGTATCCATACCTACATCAAGCAACACATGCTTTAGCCATTTTTAAAATAGTCTAAACAGACACTTTCCTATGCAGCTATTTATGGCTAATAAAATACTCATACTGAACCTCTTTAAGGTTCTGATAGCTTCAATCTAACATTGTAAATGTGATACCACACATAGACGTGGATCCGTAGGATATGCTGAAACACCAACTTACATCCTGTGATTCCACATCTACTCTGTTTAAGCAATTCATAGACATAGAACACAATAGTAACTGTTTGTCTCTTTCCATCATGTCTATTCTTACTTTCTGCAATAGTTGCACTCTCTGTGCATAAACCAGTCCCCTGAACTTGACTTCCTTAATGATCATTCAAGCCAAGGACAGCACTGTAATAGGAGTCCATAAACAAACAATATAGCATATCTCTTACATTCCAGATTATTGTATACTTGTGTCTAAGAGGTTTTAGAATTAAAATCCTTTCATAAATTTGCAGACCAAAGGGTGTAACCCTACCACATTTTGTTCTGATTCCTCCATAGATATGCAGTAACGGCACTCCTTGCAGTATTCATAGCATTATAGCTTAACTGCTAATAAAATAAAGAGTTTACAGAATTCTAACACTACTGATATGTCTATAGTGTGATATGTAATAGTCTACTTAAACAAAACATATCCCATTTCTTTATGTAAGAAATGTACTACTTCTGGGTACATCCGTCCAGATTGCAATAATATCCCAGGGCTCGAAATTAGCGGTTGCCCGGGTGCCACTGACCACTCAAAGCGCTGCCGGGCAACCTAAACACCGAGTCATTTTGCCCGGCTTGGCAACCAGATACTGCTTTGTACCGAAGATAGACACAAAAAACTGGAGTAACTCTGCGGGTCAGGCAGCATCTCTGGAGAAAAGGAACGCAACGTTTTGTGTCGGCTGCGGCTGTCGTGCGGGGCAAATATTACTAGGTGCGGGGTGAGGAAGGGTCGGAGCGAATGACGACTCCGCACAGCGGCAGCAGCGGCCGCGAACAGCGGCTCCATCTCCTCCTCCCAGCCCGCCCTGATAAGGGCCTCTGCTTGTAAATCCGATAACCGCGATAACCGCTTTCAAAACAAACCCTCCCTCACTCCGAGGCAGGGAGGGAGAGGGAGGGGGAGGCCTCGGAGTGCGGGAGGGTTTGTTTTGAAAGCCCGTTAGCGGGTTTGCAAGCAGAGGCCCTTATCAGGGCGGGCGGGAGGAAGAGGAGATGGAGCCGCTGCCGCTGTTCGGGGCCCGTCATTCGCTCCGACCCTTCTGAAGCAGCTGCACCAAAGATCTTATAGCTATAGGATCTCTGAGCTGCACCGCTCGGTCCCGCACCTTGCTGTTGGCTGGAGGAGGAGGGAGGTGGCGAGGAGTTCCCAACGGCCAATGCAGCGGGGCGATATTGTCCGAGGAGCGCTGACCTTCCTTTCTCCCCACCTCGCCCCCCTCTCTCTCTCTCTTGTTCGCCCCCTCCACCCCCCTTATCCTGGGAGCCCTCTCCATCCCGCACTGATCCCCATTCCCGCCTCTATTCAGTCCTCACTGACATCCCCTGTGCTCCCCTCCCCATCTACCCCCCCCCCCATCTATTCATCCTGCGCTGATCACCCTATCTACCTCGCATTGATTCTCCTGCCACCCCCCCCCCCCTCATCCATCCTACACTGGTTCCCCAATTCACCCTGTACCTACCCCTTTCCCATCCATCCTGCACTTCTCCTCCATCCAACCTGTACTAATCCACGCATTCATCCCGTACTGACCCACCCTCCATTTACCCTGCACCTTCCCCCCTTCCACTCATTCATCCTGTAGTGAACCCCCATTCATCCTGCACAGACCCTCCGATCCACACTGTACTGCCCCCCCCCACTTCATCCTGCGCTGATTCCCCCCCCCCCCATCCATCCTGTACTGATCCTCCCATTCAAGAAGCCTATAGGGAGGTTTCACGGCAGTCGGGTCACGACCCATGACCCGTACTGTTGCTACGCTACGCCAAATGGATTACACGCGATGAACTGCAGGTAAGCACTTACCATTGTTTCCAGCGTTGCGGGCCCGTTAAAACCCGCCGAAATTGTCAAATTTTGCGCTGTAAATAATTATGGAAATCGGGATAAGCGTGAGAGACATTTAGCCTACTTCAGAATTCAAAGTGAGGAGAAATTACGGTAGATAGAAGCGAGAGCTGAAGGGACAACAACAGCCAAAGTGCTTGGCGAACATTGGCCGTTTGCTCACTGCATTTCATCAACTAAGGCATTATTTGTGTTTTTTCTTGATTCCTTTGGCATCTAAAAAGTTTCAGAAGGGATAAATCTGGCTGTAAAATTTTAAAATCGCCCATGGTTCCCAAGTGGGTTTTTACATACAAAAATAAAACACCTCTGAAGCAAAATTTACAACCAGATTTATCACTTCTGAGACTTTTTATATACCAAAGGAAACAAGAAAACCCCCAAATAATGCCTTACTGTTGAGGAAATGCAGTGAGCAAACGCGATAAATCCCAATATTTTCAATTCCGATATCTGCACGGCCAATGTTCGCCAAGCACTTTAGCTGTTGTCCCTTCAGCTCTCGCTTCATTTCGATTCATTTTTGGAATTCTGAAGTTGGGTACATGTCTCTCACACTTACCCCGACTTCCACAAATTTTTACAGCGAAGAAATTCAACATTTTGGCGGTTTTTAACAGGTAGGAAAGTACGCGTTTCTAGCATTAATAACATATACTGGAAGTTACGTATGTCCTTCAGATGGATTGAGTGGCTCCGTGCGTCAAGCCCTATGACCCAGTGACCTTACGTGCAACCTGTAAAATGACTTGGTTCCTACACAGAGTCTTTTACTGATGGTTTATTATAATCACTAACACACACTATGCAATAGCTGTCCGTGGTCATCACTGGAGCTAGAGAGCGAGCTGGAGGTGGGGACCTTACAATTATACGAGAGACAATGGGGAGTGGTTAGTAGTGGTGAGGTCACTAAGTTAAAGGAACATGCACTGATCTACATCCCTCCTCTTGGAAACAAAAACATGGCAATACACAGAGCGACCACGGCTCATACGCTAGGATTACGCTGGGAACAGTTAATCGTGTCATAACACAGCTAAGCGAGCTCCCCGTAACGGACAGGCGGCTTGACCAACCGGCCAGAGCGGGTGCGCAACCCGCATTCCCCCTCAACCGCAGGAGCAGAAGGGACAGAGTCAGGGAAAGAGGTGGGAGAGCCGGGCGGGAAACAATGCGGAGACGGAGGAGAACAGCGAGGTGAAAAGGGCACGCTGGCAGGCAAGGCAGGGGAAAGAGGCTTGTGAACGCGGGGCATAGAGAGCTGGGAGGGCAGTTTCCACGACATGCGAGGAGTGACGGGCTGGCGGAGCCTCGGGCAGAATGGAAGGGATAGGTGGCTGAAACGGGTCCGCGGGAGGCGGAGGAGGCTCGTTGACGAGCAGGAGGTGCTGGCGTGACCGACGGTAGATAGCGCCCTCATAGTCGACGAGGTATGACCGGGGAGAGCCGGCATTACCAACCACTACGGCCAGCCTGTAGTGCCGGGAGGGGGACTGCATCCGAACCACCTGGCCCGGGAACAGGCAAGGAAGCGGCCAGGCCGACTTGTCAAAGGAGCGCTTCTGGATGGCTTTCTTCTCGATGATGCGATCTGTGACAGCAGCAGGGTTCTGGACCGAGGGTTTGAGGGACTGTTGCGAGACAGGGAGAGGTGGTCTAGTGGTGCGGGACATGAGGCGTTGGGCAGGTGAACCGAGCGCGGGGTCGCGGGAAATGTTGCGGAGGTTGCGGAGGGCAAGGTAGAAGTCGGAATGTGAAAGGCGGCAGTGTTCCAGCAGCTCCTTGGCACTGCGGACGGCGCGTTCCGCAAGGCCGTTGCTCTGCGGATACTCAGGGCTGCTGGTGATATGGCGAAAGTTCCAACGGGCAGCGAAGGCACGGAACTCGGCGCTGGAGAACTGGCTGCCGTTGTCCGATTGGAGGGTCACCGGGGGTCCGAAGGTGCAAAAGTGGTGGCGAAGCTTCCCGATGACGGCGGCAGAGGTGATGGAAGGCAGCTGATCCACCTCAAACCAACTGGAGTATGACTCCACCAGGACCAGGAAATGCTTGCCACGCCATTCGAAAAGGTCCGTGGCAACATACATCCACGGTAGCTCGGGGACCGGCTCCTGCAGGAGGGGCTGGCGCTGCTGATGAGGCAGGAGACTGTTACAGGCAGCGCAAACGGAAACCCTGTCACGGATGTCCTGAGCCATACCTGGCCAGTAGAATTGGCTCTGGGCCTGGGACAAAGTGGCCTCCACCCCGGGGTGGCCATTGTGTGCAGTTTGAAAATAGTGATCCCGCAGAGCGGCCGGCACCACGACCTTGTGACCCTTCACCACCATGCCGTCGTGTAGCACTAGTTCATCACGAACCAGGAAGTAGGGCACGGCACCAGCCGGCAGGGAAGAGCGTCGGTTAGACCAACCACGGCGGATAACGTCCGCAAGTTGTTGCAGGGCAGGATCATCAGCAGTGTGTGTGACCAGGGACTGCATCTGCTGGGATGGAACAATGTTAACATTCAGTACCATCAGGTCAGAGGATTCGTACGGGTGGCGGGCAACTGAAGGTAGCGGCGCACAGGACAATGTGTCGGCAACAAACATATCTTTGCCCTTGCGGTACATAATCCGGAACGTGAAACGCTGGAGCTGCAGCATCATCCGCTGCAACCGGGAAGAGGCGACATGGATAGGCTTGTTCAGAATAGTGACCAGTGGCTGGTGGTCAGTCTCAATGGTGAAGGTGTTGCCCAGAATGTAATCCCTAAACTTGGAGCAGGCGAACACCACGGCAAGTAGCTCCTTCTCGATCTGTGCATAACGTTGCTCGGCAGGGGTCATGGTGCGAGAAGCGTAGGAGACAGGTAGCTGCAGGCGTCATAAAGCTGCAGACATGCGCACCGAGACCGAACTTAGAGGCATCACAAGTGAGGACAATTGGTCTGTGCAGATCGAAGAACTTGAGAGTCGGTGTGTGTGTGAGCTTGGACTTCAGAGCCACGAACGCCGACTGGTGATGCGGGAGCCAGACCCATGCAGAGTCCTTCTTGATCAGCTCCCTCAGGGGGAGCACTCAGTTCGCTGAGGTCAGGTACGAACTTCCCCAGGTAATTGACCAGGCCCAGGAAGCGCTGCAGGCCGGGAACGTCAGTAGGAGCGGGCATCTCGGTGACTGCTGATGTTTTCTGGGGGTCAGGCTTTAAACCCCCTGCCGTGAAAACGTGACCAACGTAAGTGACTTCCGGGACCCGGAACCGACACTTCTTGGGGTTGAGCTTGAGATTGATTTTACGAGCCCTGTCCAGGACTTTGCGGAGGTGCAGGTCGTGCTCAGCGACGTCCCCTCCGTACACCAGGATGTCATCCACGATGATAGCGCACGGCAACCCAGCGAACAGCTGTTCCATGGTGCGCTGGAAAACCTCACTAGCCGAGTTGATCCCAAATGGCATACGGAGGAAACGGAACCTGCTGAAAGGTGTGATGAAGGTGGTCAGGAATGAGGAACGTTCATCTAAAGGGATCTGCCAAAATGAGCTTTGGCGCCTAAGACAGAGAAGACAGTGGCAGGACCGACCTGTGCAGCGACGTCCCTCCACCGTCCGCATCGGGTAGTGCGGGCGCTTGATGGCCAGGTTCAGGGTCCTTTGGGTTAATGCAGATCCGGGATCACGCTCTTATCCTTCTTGGCAGCGACAACCATGTTTGAGACCCACCTGGTGGGAGCGCTCACCTTGAGGATGCCCATGGTCACCATATCACGCAGAGTAGATTCCACGCGGCCCTTCATAGCAAACGAGACGCGGTGGGCCGGTCGAACCACCGGGTCGACACTCGGGTTGACAACGATTTTATAGTCACAGGGCAATTTGCCCAAATGTCATCAAAACGGTCGGGGTATTCGCCCAGGGGGTCCATGGGGGCCTGCACCAGGTGAATTCCGCGGTGGAAAGAAACCAAGCCACGGTCCTGGCATGCACGGGCGCCCAACAGAGTGACGTTGTCAGAATCCAGCAGGTGGAAGGTGAGGGGCCGAGAGGTCTCAAGGACTGTGCAGATAAGCGTGGCCTTCCCCACTGGAACTAGAACTCCTCCCCCATAGACATGAAGGCGGGTGTCATCGGGAGTAACTATCTCCCCAGATCTTATCCGCTTGAAAAGGCTGACAGACATAACATTTGCAAAGGCACCAGTATCGACCTTGGCAAAGAATGAATGACCATTTACAGTAACATGCACAGAGGGATCTGTTATCGTAGCAGGTGCACCCAAAAGCAAAAACACCGTTGAATCACCATTGGAGGAGCTCCTATCAAAGTCCGACTGGTACTGATAACCAAGCGCGCTATCAGGGTCTGCAAGGTTGTTTAAATTCCTCCTTGGAGCAGGGACCGGCTTATCACGGGACCGACAAGCCGCCGAAAAGTGGTTCAGTTTTGCCACAGGAATTACAAGTCTTATCCTGCGCGGGGCAAACGTTGAATTGGTGGAAAGAAAAATTACAATTGGGGCAACGGCGTGGGGTGACCTTAGTGGGCATTGCGGCGGGGTTTCGTCGTGGCGGACTAGCGTTCCGCAGGCGGCCAGCTGCACCGGTAAAGTTAATGTCCTGGGACACCGGTTGAGACACGGAGCTAACAGCAGAGGCCATACGAGCGGAATGCATAGCCTCCCTTAGTGTCAAATCAGGTTTCATAAGGAGCTCGTCACGCAGCTTAGCGTTCAGGAGACCATTGACCAGGACATCCCTGATCAATTCGTCCGTGGAGATGTTTCAAGGCGACAGCGCCGAGCCCATATGACGCAAAGAGGCAATAAAAGCGTCAATATGCTCGCCGGGATTCTGCCGCCTCTGGAAGAATTTAAAGCGTTCAATAATGTTATTGGTAGGGATATCACAGAGGGCAGTGAATTTAGCCATGAGACATACCGGGTCCCGACGGTCTTCTCCGAGGGCAAAGTCGAATGAAGCATAGTGATCCATGGCCTCCGGCCAGCGAGGTTGAGCAGCAGGTGAGCTTGCACAGCAGGGGTGGCATCAGGATGAGCGATGGCTGTGTAATGTTCAAAGTCGCGCTGGAACACAGTCCAGCAGGTGGACAATGTCCGTGTCAAAGACCAATATGTCGGGTCGACGACAGGAATTGGACATAATGAAAACGGGGGGGAGACGTGAACAACTGGGAGAAAGCAAAGAATAAAACAAAAACCGATAAACAGGAGACGCGAGTCTACCACTGTGACACCATGTAAAATGACTTTGGTTCCTACACAGAGTCTTTTACTGATGGTTTATTATAATCACTAACACACACAATGCAATAGCTGTCCGTGGTCATCACTGGAACTAGAGAGCGAGCTGGAGGTGGGGACCTTACAATTATACGAGAGACAATGGGGAGTGGTGAGTAGTGGTGAGGTCATTAAGTTAAAGGAACATGCACTGATCTACACAACCACCCTATTTCCTTCACTCCATAGATGCTGCCTCACCCGCTGAGTTTCTCCAGCACTTTTGTCTATTCCCATCCATCCCATACTGAACCCCCCCATTCAATACCACTGACATCCCCGGTGCTCTCCCCTCACAATTTTACCTACTCCAACCAACACGTACTAATTCACCTGCCTCAATCCATCCATTCTGCACCGACTGCCTTCTAACCCCCCCGCCATCTATCCACTCCGCACTGATTCACACACACCCCTCCCTGACCCTATTGTGCTGGAAATGTCTTCAGAGTGAACATTGACTGTTTGATAACGGAATGCAATCAAATGTGTTTTAATTCCCAATGTTATTATTTGTTTTAATCCATAAAGATGGATTAATTAAATTGTGAACACGTGAAACATTAAAACCGCAGTGTTCGATTGTCACTGCTGCCGTTGACACGTTATTACAGATTCATTTTAACGGCAAATCAATGCTCTTAATATGGAGTATAAGTACTGTAGTTATTTAATGAGCAACATTCATAACTATACGTATGCATATATGTTACCATGGTCCAGGATTTATTGACACAGGTTGATCATACGCTGAATAATCCCACCACATTTTTGTTTGGAAGTGGAAAGAACTAATAGAAATTGCATTAATTGCAATGTGTAAAAAGAGTTGAGGTACTGGTCTTATAATTTGGCTGCATGTCATTGTGGATTATATCATGTCCTTGATTGGTGAATATGTTTAGTTTGTGACTTTATTTGAAGCAGAAATAATATGTGAATGCTTCATTGAGTATAATTCCGACTGGTAACTACGCACCTCGTCCGAGCACATTATCGCACGCGTCATGCAAGCCATCTTAAATGACCACCTAAACTGTCATTTGGCAACCTAAAAAGCTGCCTAGGTGCCCGGCTGGCAACAGGGAAAAAAAAGTTAAGCGAGAGCCCTGTATCCACAGTACAATCTGATAGTCCTCTTCCGATAAATGTCACTCCTTAAACTCTGTAAATCAACAACCAATATGATTATGTAAAGGATGTGAATCATCAGTTATAGAGTGCACAAACAGATGAATTCTGTTTGGAAATCATAAGAGGCTTTTGTGATCATTTTAAACACCTCAGGGTACCATGGTTTTGTAGATCCAATCTAGTACCACCAATACTCCCGAAACGGAATCCTGTTTGCTCTTCTGTATATACTGTTAAATGAGAAAAATGGAAAATGTATACAAACATTTTATCTCAATGCAGCAAAAACATTCACCACTACTGCCCCAGTATCAGACTTTATAACATATATTTAGGTAATTGGTTAAATCTAGATACAAACAAGTCATCTTTCGTGCTATAATATTGTTAAATTTCTCACGATCCAACATACATTCTATATTATCATTGATTTACATGACTTTTGAGTCTTCAACTATATTGAATCTACCTCATAGGTAGATTGCCAATCAAATATTTTGGTAAATACCAGATCCAGATCACATTAGCCAGTCTATTACAAGATACTGACTTAAACCACTCGAATGATTGACATACGTTCTATTCCGTAGTCTCAAACTATGTCTAAACATGCAACTTTGCATATAAAAGCAAATAAGCTTTAGGTCATAAATGTTCCTAAAACTTACATAATGATCCCTTGTTATTTGATCAAAAGGTACTTTCTCCATATTCCATGTACCTCCACAGCTGAAAATACTTATAAGTATGACCTCAACTTAGAGCACTACCATTAGTGTGTAGCATAATGGAAGGTGTTAGCCAGAATCTCTCTGGAGGCATTTGAGACACTCCTGATTCATTAAAATTCCAGTAATAACTGTAACTGGCAAATACATGGTCTGGCAAACTTACCATAAATTGTATTATCCATTCCTCTATCAATGCTTACTATAAACTTTGATAATGCCGCAATCTAAATTCTACAGCTGAAAATAAGCAAAATTTGTAACATAGGCTTGTTTCCTTACTAATTGAAGGTTGGTGCTCTATAATGAGCTTAATACCACTTCAAATTAAATGCCTAATTAAGGATTAGTGCTCTATATTGACCTTTATACAATGGTTGAATGCTCTATAATGAGCTACGTATAACTTCCACTTAAAATGCAGCCTTAATCCTGCAATCCGATCATGACATGTGTTCTCATTTAATAATGGAACCCAAATAATCAATAACTGTGTTTGGAAACTGTTTTAGATTTATCTCGATGGTTAACAAATCTCCAAAGTGAGCTTTATTCTAACACTCATGGTTCTGTTGTAGTCCGAATGTTTCCTTCAATCAGAATATGGCAATAGACCATTACCAAATGGCCCCCTGAGTACTAAGTAAAGCTAATATTAAATCCAACAACCTGTCAAATAGTTTCAAGGCTGAGACTAAACATTAATACAATGCTTTAAATTGCCATCATTGGCTTATCCAGATAAAATAGAAAATTCTATTATACCATACACAGTTAACATAGTATAATGCTTATTTGTGAAATTGGCTGCATACATTAACAAATGTTATCCACTGTTTATACTGTACAAAATAGTTTAAAATTTTCAGATCTAGAATAAATCTACACCCACCATCCTTATTTGCTCTCATAACATATTTGGCATTAATTGATGGTAATGGTGAACTGACTTCTTAATCATCTCTTTCCCACAATATTTCATGTTATGTCTGAATCTACATATTCTCTTATTTTGAGACAATATGTGTCTGTTCAAATTACCTTAGTAAAAGAAACAAATATGGGTAGAACTACATTCTAAACCCCACAATACTGTACAGTATAACATCCATTTGCCATTTTTTAGAAAGAAACGTATCTTCCCCAACTTGTAAGTGTTAAAACATTTAATGTTTCTTACAGAACCAGCCCTCCTCCTCAGGGTTTTGCTTATGGCAATTGTTATCCCTGATCTTAGTGGAATATTATAACTTCCACATAACTCAGGAGGAGTGCGTCTATAACGCACATATGGGAAAGAACAGAATTGATACTTTACTATCCCCAGTCACCACATATTGGTAGGGAAAACTGACTTAATTTTGTCTGTTAATCACACAGGATCATACCTTTTTAGGCTAGATCTTTCTAAAAACAGATTAATAGACAATTTTAATATTAGATGGTGTACGGATCCCCCAAACTTGGTATATATTAGGTTTTATAGCACTTTTATAAAACAATTATTTGAAAGTGCGCACTACTACATGAGTGCTAATTCAACCTTGTTGTGATATAACACATGCTCTCCATCCAAACCTTTGGTCAAAAAAGCCTTAACGCCTGACCAGTAATTCAATACCCTCTCCCCCTCTGACTTGCTTATCATACTCAATACTGCGGGTTTATTTTTGTAGACAGCTCATACCTGTAGAACCTGGAGCTGCTGGGAGAGTAAGTATTTATTGACATAGTTTATTTATCTCCCAATGGTTCCCTCATCTTTTTTGGAACCACAACTTTAATATATTGTGCCAACTCTGGTCCTTTGGCTCTGTATTGGGCTCTAGGCCTCATATAAATCCATTACTTGAATCTTTGTATAAACTAAACCCTCCTCATGGAGGGGCGAATTTACATCCTGCTTCAGGTATCTCTAGCGCTGGCTCTCCCATAGGCCTACGCATAACAACCCTTCCAGTTGCTCTCCATGCGGGCACTCCTGTAGGCCCATCATAGGCAGCCCTCTTGCAGGTGCTGCTGGCGCTTGCTCACCTCTAGGCCAACGCTAACTTCCAGATATAGTTGGTGCTGGCTCTCCTGTAGACCAACGTACCTTAACCAACCATTTGCTCACACTGGCTCACCTGTAGGCCAGCGCTGAACCGGATTTTTCTCAAATATTTCCTATGCTGGCTCACCCTTTAGGCCAACATTGAGCCGGACCTTATAAAGCACTCCATGCGCTGGCTCTCCTCTAGGCCAACGCCATACCTGGACCTCCACCAGGCACCCCTGCACTGGCCCTGTAGGGACAATGTTAAAACAGACCTTCCCCAGACACTTCATACACTGGGCCTTCTCTAGCCCAACACAAAGTCCGGACCTTCCCTAGGCACTTCATATGCTGGCTCTAATTTAGACCAAACAGTTAACCTGGACATCCCTGCATTGCCCTGCAACTAGGTTTTTAAAATAAAACAAACTAGTTACCTGACCTCAGGCATTTCCCTGCATTGCCTTTGTAACTAGGTTTTAAATATAACCAACTAGTTACCTGAAACGGGGATCTCCGGTCTGACTGCTTTAAAGGCAACCTCTTATCTATGCGATCTAAATAGCGCTAAAACGGCGCCCGTTTTTTTTTTTAAAGGGCGCCCGCTGCTCACAGACCTGTCTGAGTACTCTGCGGTACACCTCCACAATTTCATTATGACTTGTAATTTATTACTACAAGTCTTTTAAATCGCCTGAAAACCGTAAGTAAAAACTTACCTTCAGGTTTTTTTACTTACCGGTTTGGAGGAGCTCTGCTCGCTCCAAACATCGGCACTCACCACTATGCGTTGTGACGATATGGACGCGTGTGTGGCTGGATGGGCTCTTCTTCATGTAGTCCGCTCATGTGACTCCAAAGTAAAATGTACAGGTCCCCACTGATTTTCCTGCACCGTTGGTTTCGAGCCTAGCCGTGTTATCCGTTTTGCCAGACCAACAGAGGTCACGGCATTGTGTCGTGGGGGAGCTGAGATACTGGCCTACAAAGATGGCTGCGGGTCGGTTATGGGAACGGATCTGCCAGTGTTCCAGAGCCCTGGCCGCAGCTGGCAAATTTGACCTGTTGATCGGTTGCGGTTTAAATTGTAAAAACACAGTTATTCTGGGTGTGTTAACTAAAATAGTCAGCCGGATCTGTGATTTTGGCAACAGGCATTTAGTCCTTTCCCTCATTAATAATCTGGAAAGATGCAATAAGGCAGTCGGGATTGGAGAAAAATTAGTTACGTTTAACCTTTACATAAGATTTAGCTTTTGTATCATCCTTGGGGCAGATTCAACCCTTCGATCGGGCGTGGAAATCCCGATGAGTTAGAGATTGGTTGCCTCACCCAACCTAGGTGCCACATATTCATAGGGACTTCTGGTGGGGATTTCAAGAGTGCTCTTGTATTTTTGTCTGGATTAAAGGAGGTGCTGGACCACCACTTGACAGAAAATCGGTGGAGGACCTGTATAAAGAAAATCTGCTTACAGAACATACAAATTAAGAGCAGAAGTGAACATATATTGGCCTGCCAAGAAGTACTTAAAAGAGCAACCACAGTTCTGAAAAAAGGTCTTCTGGACAGATGAGATGAAGATTAAAGCCCCCTGTCCCACTTATGTGTCCTTGGCACACTAATTACGCGACCTCGTGGTCGCCTTGAGGCGCGATGGTCCCACGAAGGTCGCACGCGACTTCATGCGCCCGCACAGCCGTCTGGAGCGCGTGACGTCATTTGAAGATAGACACAAAATGCTGGAGTAACTCAGCGGGACAGGCAGCATCTCTGGAGAGAAGCAGTGGGTGATGTTTCGGGTCGAGACCCTTCTTCAGTGTGAAAGAAGGGTCTTGACCCGAAACGTCATCCATTCCTTCTCTCCAGAGATGCTGCTGGTCCCGCTGAGTTACTCCAGTATTTTGTACCTATCTTCAATTTTCTTGGCCCTGCTCTGGGAGTAGAAGTGGGGGCGGATCTGGACCGCAACGGCCGTGAGCCCCAGGCCGAGCTCGGCGATCCGTTTGCCTGCTTCTGCTGCTGTTGGAGGCGAGACGTTGCGTCGCACCAGGGTCTTGGGCCTGTCCCACTTTGGCCGTCAGTTTACGCGACAGGCCGGTGGAGCGCGAAGATTTCATTCGCTACAAAATCACGGAGCGCCGGGCGATACCGCGCACAACTCCATACCCCTCCGCGCTTCTCAGTGGGACCGGTCCCGCGCGACCACACGATGCCCGTGCGCCTCAACGCGACGACGAGGTCGCGTAATTTGCGTGCCAAGGACACGCACGTGGGACAGGGCCTTAACTTATATCAGAGTGATGGCAAGAGCAAAGTATGGCGGAAAGATGGGAACTGCCCAAGATCCAAAGCATACCACCTCATCTGTGAAACACGGTGGTGGGGGTGTTATCTCCTGGGCATGTATGGCTGCTGAAGGTACCGGCTCACTTATCTTCATTGATGATACAACTGCTGATGCTAGTAGCATAATGAATTCTGAAGTGTATAGACACATCCTATCTGCTCAAGTTCAAACAAATGCCTCAAAACTCATTGGCCGGTGGTTCATTTCTACAGCAAGACAATGATCCCCAAACATACTGCTAAAGCAACAAATGAGTTTATCAAAGCTAAAAAATGGTCAATTCTTGAGTGGCCAAATCAATCACCTGATCTGAACTCAATTGAGCATGCCTTTTATATGCTCAAGAGAAAACTGAAGGGGACTAGCCCCCAAAATAAGCATAAGCTAAAGATGGCTGCAATACAGGCCTGGCAGAGCATCACCAGAGAAACACCGGCAGCTTGGTGATGTCCGTGAATCGCAGACTTCAAGCAGTCCATTGGATGCAAAGAATATGTAACAAAATACTAAAACATGACTACTTTTATTTACATTACATTGCTGTATCCCAAACATTATGGTGCCCTGAAATTGGGGGGGGGGGGGGGGGGGGGACTATGTATAAAACACTGCTGTAATTTCTACATGGTGAAACCAAAATGTATAGAAATGGCCTTTAATAAAATCTGACAATTGTGCACTTTAACCACATGTGATTTTTTTCTATTACAAATCTCAAATTGTGGAGTACAGAGCAAATAAATATATGATGTGTCATTTGTCACAAACATTATGGAGGGCACTGTATGTGCCTTTCTCCAAAGTCTCCACATTATTTCTGTAATGCAGTGACAAGAAATGCACACAATACTCCTATACTCCAAACATTTTATTGCAGTTAAGCATTTCATTTGATCCTTTGACAGAAAATAAATGAAATTTAATTGTGAGTGTAGTTTCTGCCCAGTTGTATGTGAGTACGGAAACATTAGATGTTTGTTTAACCTTGTTGCATTCACAAGATATGTAAATTTATTAAGATATGTAAGTGTTGAAGTATGAAGTGATTCCAGTGTTTGGCCTGTGCACTGAATCTGGCTTTCACGTGAGGCCTAGTCACATTTCTTAATTTATGGCTCAGACCAGGACAGCACACATTGAAAAATCTCCACAACAGTGAGGAAGTACTTTGATAAAGGCTTGAAGATATTGCACTGACTCAAACTTCAGAAATTTTTAGTCTTCGCATTACAATGGTTTTATGTAGATTTTACGTATTCACAGTATTTTTAATCAGTAGCACATCTTTCCTTGTATGATTTTGATTCTTGTCTTATCTCTGCAAGAGGCTAGTTTAGATCTGCAACCGAGCTG
>CM075984.1:26163452-26470310 GCA_038087875.1 Malacoraja senta
CCACGTCAACACTCCAGCGCTGTGCCGCCACCAAACCGAGGTGCAGGGCGGTTCCCGCCAGGAAACGGCGCTCCAGGCCTGCTGGTAGGCCACGAGGACGAGTCGACGGGGCAGCCCGGAGAAAAGCTGCCTCACCGACCAGGTAGGTACCTAGAAATTTCGTTGCCCCCCTTCACCAGACATTTAAAAGTAGAATAATCTCCTATAAACAAACGGAGACTCACTAAAAAGTTTTTATTTAAAGTGATTTAAACGGACGGCTGCTGGTTAGCAGCCGTTCCACAAGATGGCTACTCCCTCAATGGCCCAGTTGTTGTGGGTCTTTGAAGATCAAAGGTGCTCTACTTATGCTAATCGAGGGGGAAGTGATGCCAATTGGATAGTATGCAAACAAATGTTTTTCACTATGTCTCGATACACGTTACAGTATTATAAACAAACAAGCAAAAAAAGTGTTGCCCAATTCATGCTGATTGAAGTTTGCCGGTGCGGAAGTCGAGGATCCAATTGCATAGGGATGAGCAAGGGCTCAGTTTCTATACTAGATTCTTACTAAGGCAGTTCATTTGTGTATTTCATTATTGATGAAAAATGTTATGGCATTGCTACTTTCCTCATACACTTGATCAAATCATGCTTACATGAGTTAATACTATTTGCAGAAGTGCATTAAATACATTTTTGAACAGACCCCTTTTTACAAACAATACTGTTGTACTCTAATTTCCAGCAGGTCATCAGAAAGCTTGAAGCAACAGTATAGCAATATTTCCTACAGGCAAGCTGAGCTCCAGGAAGCAGTTCCACTCCATGGAAGCCTACAAGGTGAGAGGAATCACATAGTCGAAGTTACAGTCCTTCAGCAGAGGTAAGCACCAAGCGGTTTTGAGGACTATCATGGCAAGAAAACAAAGCTGACAGTAAAAGCTATTACTCATTTTCCAATCTTGAGTGGAAATATTTTATATGTGCTTGAATCATAATATCTGTAGCACAGAATGGTGCCATTTGGCTCATCTTATGTGTTAGCTCCCATAAATATGAAAATTAGCTTCCTTTCCAGGCTCTTTTCCTACAGCCTGTAGATATTTAATTGTATTATTATTTCTATGCAATACTTTTGCTTTCTGTTTGTAGGGAGCCCTGGTAATCATGTTACTTGTGCGCAGACTCTTCATAGTGAGGCTGGAAGTTACGATGTGTAGTATAATCCTAGCATGATTCATGAATGAGGAATTGAAGTTTATCCTTGAATTTGTAATTAACATTTGATGGTAAAAAAATGTGATAGCTTTGTTAAACTGAATTACTCACCAGGTGGTGTAATCTCTTTGTGGAGAGGTAAAATGTTTCGGACTGGGACCTGCCCTCAAGACCATTATCTTTTAGTCTTTTCACTCTTGTTTGGGATGCCTAAAGGGCCTGTCCCCACTTAGGCAATTTTTTCAGCAGACTGCCGGCGATTGTCAAGTTCCCGGCAGTTGCCTGAAAAAACGGGAACTGGAACGGCGACTGTCAGAATGGAACACACAAACACGCACACGCACACGCACACACACACACGCATACACACACACACACACTCACACACAAACACATTGCTAAGGCGGGGGCCAGGGAAAGCGGGGGAATGCTGTCAGAAATTCACATGGTGCAAAGCCAAGGTAATACAGACACGCAAAGCCAAGGTAATACAGACACACATGAACAGGAAGGTTAAAACGGCTAGCACAGTGTACGGTAAGTCCTTTAAAAGGGGGGGGGGGAGGGGAGAAGGGGCAGAGAAGAGAGGAGAATGAGTGGAGACACTTTTAAGAAGCCAGACAACTTTTAATAAGCCACAGATACACAGCTGTGAAGTTTGACATGCATTTAACATTATCCTTGGTTCTGAAAATCCTTGGTTCTGAAAACTTGTGCTTACGTTTTTTTCCCCCAATGAGCCAATGAAAATGCCCGGTCAGCAAAGGCAATTAACTAAAACTACCTACGACTACCTCGACTACCCATAACTACATGGCCACCCCACTACAACTGCACCTACGACTACAGGATTAATCGATTTTCTCCATGGCGACCAATGTTGAAAAATTTGCGGCGACCATACTGAGGCCGCGACTAGTTCCCAGAATGCGGGAACTCCTCGCGACCATGAAGGAGACTCACCAGAGACCACCAACGAACATGTGGTGACCATGTGGCGATCATGTGGCGAGCGCAGAGTCTCCTGCACTCGCCTAAAGAGTCGCCTAAGTGGGACAGGCCCTTAACTGTTCTACTGCGATGTTTTCCAGTATCTGGAGCAGAGTGGGATTAGTTTCCCAGAGCATCAAATCTTCGTCACACTTGATCTGTCTCTATTCAACGGTCGTCTTCCTTTTACTTATTCCTGCTACCTTTCATTTCAACAATTACTGCCCACATCCACAACTGCCCCACTGCTTTCCACACTCTTACATTGCTTGTTGGACTGCAACAGGTTAAGGCAGTGGCTCACCACCACTGTTTCAAAGGTTTTGGGGGCTGGGCAATGCTGGCGATACCCAGATTCTGAAAATAACTAGAAAACCAAACTTCACCGTTCTTTGATCTCATCCCGCCTATGTTGCACCACTAATTCAGGCAACAGACTGAACCAGCTCTCCACATTTTTTTCCAGAAACAATGCTCACAAATGAAGGTCTCGCCAAACTGAATATGATTTTTGTACCATGGTTATGACTAGCCTACATTTTCCAGATGTAACAAAGGCTTGATCACCTATTCAATATTTCCTTATGATGTAAGAGGCCATTCGGCTCAGCATTCCCTGTTTACTTTTCATTGCATTCTCCCCACATTCCTGACAACTTCTCACAGAATCTACCTTGCCAACTGCACGGACCAATTTACAGTGGCCAATTAATTAATATACCAACTGGTATGGCTTTGGGATGTGGGGGGAAACTGAAGTACCCAGGGAAACGCCTTGTGGTCATGGACAATGTGCAATTCTGCACAAATAGCTTCAGCTCTACTAAATGCATCCTGCACCACCCTCTTGTCCTTCCCGCTTGACCTTGTATATCTCCATGTTGAATTCCTTATAACACTCTAAAACCCTTTTAATTGATTAATACGGTCCCAAGATTCTCCATCAAAGGTGACCTACTCCTTTGTTCTCATACCACATCTTTAGATGTGGAATTTATGACTTTCCATTGGAATCGGGGAGGTCAGATTACTGAACGTGAACGTACATGTAAAGCAGGCATCAACTTGTAACCATAGCCTTTGAAATAATTACATTGGTAGTTTGTGGTGTAAGATGCTGCCGCTTTGAGGAAATATTAATATGGTTACTTTTCTCAAAGTAGATGTTTTCTCAAAACCATCTTCCAATAAAAACCCTTTCAATAGTTTAGATTCTGCAAAAGAGGAAGTTCTCAAAAAACATGAGGAGCTGAAACAGATGGAAGCGGAGCACAGTAAATGCAAATCAGAAGTTAAGAAGGTACAAAGTGTATACTGTGCATGTCTTCATTCACCTATTAGTGAGTTAATTGATTTATTTGTTAAAAATATGCTTTTGTTTTAAATTCACCATTTCGTTTCTTTAGTCATGTTTCTTACTTTGTTCAAATATATTGCATAACCTGCTCCAAATAGGTTAATCTTGTTCTTGGAGTCATTTCACAATTGAGCCTCTGGTAATTTTATCGCAATGCTGCTTTGATAGTATTTAATGGGTTACAGGGACGTGATTTTCTATTTGCTTCAATCCAAATTTAATGTAACTTTTTTCTCTGATAACTTGATTTCCCATCCTTCCCATTTTTTTTCATTTTTCATCTCCGTTAACTTCTCAAGAGTTCACATGACAGTCAACAGGTCTGCAAGTGATCCTGCACACAGTAAAAATGGTTTTACTGTGGTGAGTATCGGAAGATGTCCACTCATATACCAGCTCTAGTAGGGATCCATGAAATTTCGCCTAAAGTGGTGAATCTTTTTTCACACTACTTTTGGCCCTAACTCTGGAAATTGCTAATCCCGCTGCTTCCTCTATAGAACAGTTAACAGTAGAATGGAGACTAATGGCGGTAGCCCTTGTGGAAAGTCAGCTCAGCTTCAGTCACAAATCATTGGCCACTGGCAGGCAGTGCAAAAAATACACGTAAAATTGAAAGTGTAAAAAAGAAATCTTTGGCCTTTAGGAATTTGTAAAAAAAAAAGGAAAACTATTGTAGGAACATAGTCAAGAGTGTTTAATTGTCATATTCACCATATTGAGGGAGGCAAGAGAGGAGATTGCAGTGACCGTGATGAGGACCGTTGTTTTTTTCTGTAGCCACAGACGAGGTCACGGAGGACTGGAGAGTGGCCAATGTTGTTCCTTTGTTGGGAAATAGAGAGAATCCAGGGAACTATAGGCGGTGAGCCTCACGTCGGTGGTAGGAAAAGTTAGAAATAATTTTTCGAGATAGGATTTATTGCCTTTTGGAAGAGAATGGGCTAATTCGGGGTAGCCGGTATGGCTTTGTACGAGGCAGGCCCTGGCTCACTAACTTGATTGAGTTTATTGAGGAGGTTGATGAAGGTAGAGCGGTGGATGCTGTATACATGTATTTTAGTAAGGCTTTTGATAATGTCACTCATGGTAGATTAGTCCAGAAGATTAAGATGTACAGGATTCACCATGACTTGGTCGTATGGATTCGGAACTGGCTTATTCATGGAAGATATACTGTCTGACCAGTGGAATTCCACAGGGATCTGTGCTGGGACCTTGCTGTTTGTGATATATATAAATGACCTAGTAAATATAGATGGGTTTAGCAAGTTAGCAGACACAACTAAAATTGTTGCAGACAATGTGGACAAAAGGAATTGCAGACAGGGAGGAATGCTGGCAGAAAATACAGCAGGGTATAGCTCAGCTGTAGAAATGGGCTGAGAAATGGCAGATAGAGTTCAATCCTTGCTAGTGCAAGGTGTTTCACTTTAGGTGGTTGAATATAAGGAAAGAGTACACAGTTCATGGCAAGACCCTTAACTACAAGAAGGATGTTGGAGTCCAAGTTCATAGCTCACTAAAGCTGGCAGCACAAGTAGATACGGTGGTAAAGTAGGCATATGCTATGCTTGCCTTCATTGCTAGGGGCATTGAATAGAAGAGTCAGGGAGTCATGATGCAGCTCTATAGGACTTTGTTAGGCCACATTTGGAGTGCTGCGTGCAGTTCTGGTTGCCCCTTTACAGGAAAAATGTGGAAGCTTTGGAGAGGGTGTAGAGGAGGTTTATAGGAATGCTGCCTGGATTAGAGGGTTTCAGCTACAGGCAGGGGTTGGATAGACTTGGATTGTTTTCTCTGGAATGTCATACGTTGAGGGGAGACTTGATAAAAGTATTTAAAATGACAAGAGGCATAGAGTGGACAGTAAGAACCTTTTTACCAGAGTAGAATTGTCCAACACTAGAGGGCGTAATTATATGGCGAGAGGGAGAAAGTTTAATGGAGATGTGAGAGACAAGATTTTTACACAGGGTGGTGGGGGCCTGGAACACATTGCTAGGGGTGGTGGTGGAGGTAGATGAGATAGTGGCGTTTAAGAGATTTTTAGATAGGCACATGGAAATGCAGGGAGTAAAAACAGATGAGATCAGTTCAGCTAGGCATCATGTTCAGCACAAAAGTCTGGGCCGAAGGGCCCATTCCAGGGCTGTACTATGTTCTCCAATGAAATTCTTATTTGCTGCAGCTTTTCAAGCATATTATGCAATAAAACAACAATAATATACAGTAAGCAACAATACAATAAGTTAGTACTGGATAACCAGACCATAATAGTGCAAAACTGAAGTACGTAGAGTAACCTAAAATAAAGCCCATTGTAGATCATTGCTGAGGTATGGTTGTGGTGAGGGTTGTGCAAGAATCTTATGGTTGCTGGGAAGAAGCTGTTCTTGTACTTGCAGGTCACGGTTATCAAACTCCTGTACCTTTTTCACAGAGGTAGCAGCGAGATGAGAGTATGGCTAGGGTGGTGTGGGTCTTTGTTGATATTTTCCAGGGCAATTTGGGATGGACAATTAAATGCTGGCTCAGTCTGCAAAGCCCATGTTCATTTGAATGAAAAAAATACAAAGTTCCCTTCTGCAAGGGAGGCAACCAGTGAGAGAACAGTCAGAAGATCAGCAATGGCTGATATGCCTAAAGGAAGGCACGTGAAGATAGTTGTGTTTGTTAAAAATATTATAAGCTTTAGACTACTTTAGACTTTACAGACACAGAGAGGAACCATGCCCTTTGGCTAAACAAGTCAATGCCGACCAGTGATCACCCCCATACACCAGCACTATCCTACACACTAGAGACAATTTACAGTTTTTACAGAAGCCGATTAACCAGTTGAGGCAGAAACTAGAACAACATTTAAAGTACATTTGGACAGGTACACGGATAGGAAAGGATTAAGGATGTGTGCCAAGCACGAGCTGGTGGGATTAGTGCACCATGGTCGTCATGGGCAAGCTGGGCCAAAGGGCCTGTGTTTGTGCTGTACGACTCCATGACTAGCAAACCTGCCTGCTGGGATATTGGTTCCTCTCCAGTGGTTCCATCTTGGAAATGTTTTTGTATTAAAAAGGAAATTAACCTTCAATGCAGCAGTCGAAGTTAGTATTCTCTTGACACGGTGGTTTATTCCTGCCACAGCTGAGAGACCAAATGAACCTGGTTGAGCAGCAACATCACTCTGAGTTGAAGGGAATGAAACTGGAGATTTCGCAGCTGACCACCGAGCTGCACCAACGTGATGTAACCATTGCAGTAATGAGTGCAGCCACCTCCGACATGGAACATCAGCTTCGAAGAGAAATGGAGAAAACCGACAGGAAGGCAAAAGAAATTAAGGTTTTATAAATTAACTTCAATTATTTGTTCAAAAAACTACACATGCAGAAAATGCTGGGAACATTTAACAAGTCAGGAAGCATTTGTGGATGGAGCTCAGAGAAAATGGTTCTTGCTGAAGACTCCACGGAGGTGGATAGGATAGATAATTTATATCCCAGACTAGGGGCCTCTAACATTTGACGACACATGATTAAGGTGTGAAGGAACAGATTTCAAGGAGATCTGAGAGGTAATGTTTCCACACATTGGATGGTGGGTACATGAAATAAGCTGCTAGAGGAAGTGTGGAGGCAAGTACAATTATGAAATTTAAAAGACATTTGGACAAGAACAAGTATAGAAAAGGTTTGGAAGGAAGTGGGCCAAACCAGCAAATGAAACTAGTTTAGATGGGCATAGTGTGGTTGGATTAGACTAGTTGGGCCAAAGGGTCAGCTTCTATACTGCATAATTCTACGAACCTATGACTTGCAAAATGTTTTCAGTATTTTCTGTTATTCATTTATTTCTATGTACGAGTTGTATGATGTTGGTAAATTTAATAGTAAGATTAAACGAGAATTTACCAGTTTGAAGTTTGATCTTTATTTTATGAGGAGTTACGTTGAGGGATTACGTGAAGAAGAGCCCGTCCAGCCGCACACGCGTCAATCTTCAAAGCAGCGGAGTGAAATCACAGACGACAATTACTGAAGTATGATAGTAAGATACATAAAGACTAGAACTACCAGCTCAATCTTTTATGAGGGTGGGAGCGGAGGGCACGTAATCCCTCAACGTAACTCATAAAATAAAGATCAAACTTCAAACTGGTAAGTTCTCGTTTAATCTTACTATTTTACTTCGGAGTCACGTGAGTGATACGTGAAGATTTCAAAGCTCTATGATTTCAGGCCATAGATTCAATCCAGGCGCTCACTGCATTGATTGACTCTAAATAAGTAAAATAATCAACAATGCACAACCATAACATGGATGCAACCAATTAATGGTTAATTTATCACCATAATAGTAACCCCTTTATCACAAGAGGAATATTTAATACTAAATCCCAAAATTAACACCACCAAATAAGCATAGGTATTATAATCTTATGGTAATAGGTGAATTCTTTCACTTATGCCTGCAGCCACGAGGATATGTTTTATTAGAACATCCAATTCTTTGGCCGTCAAACTTGATGGTGCCCTGGTGAAATAAGATTAAAAATTGTCAGTATCCATACCTACATCAAGCAACACATGCTTTAGCCATTTTTAAAATAGTCTAAACCGACACTTTCCTATGCAGCTATTTATGGCTAATAAAATACTCATACTGAACCTCTTTAAGGTTCTGATAGCTTCAATCTAACATTGTAAATGTGATACCACACATAGACGTGGATCCGTAGGATATGCTGAAACACCAACTTACATCCTGTGATTCCACATCTACTCTGTTTAAGCAATTCATAGACATAGAACACAATAGTAACTGTTTGTCTCTTTCCATCATGTCTATTCTTACTTTCTGCAATAGTTGCACTCTCTGTGCATAAACCAGTCCCCTGAACTTGACTTCCTTAATGATCATTCAAGCCAAGGACAGCACTGTAATAGGAGTCCATAAACAAACAATATAGCATATCTCTTACATTCCAGATTATTGTATACTTGTGTCTAAGAGATTAGAGATTAGAGATTCCTTTATTTGTCATTCAGACCTTTCGGTCTGAACGAAATTCCGTTGCCTGCAGTCAGACATATAATAATAAATGACAAAACACACAATAAACACAAATTAACATCCACCACAGTGAGTTCACCAGGTACCTCCTCACTGTGATGGAGGCAAAAGTCTTAAAGTCTCTGTCTCTTCCCGCTTTCTTCTCCCTCTGCGCTGAGGCGATCCAGGCTTCTGATGTTGTGACCCCGCCGGGCGACGGTAAGCCAGTCCAGCGGCCAAATCCGTGCTCCGCGATGGGCCGGCTCAAACTCCGCGGCCCGGGGTGGTCGAAGCTGCCGAAGCTGCCGCCCTCCAGTCCAGCGGACGCAGCTGTAGTTGCGGGAGCCCCAGAAGAACAGGTCACCAACCTGTGACCTGCGCGCTCCCGACGATGTCGTCCACTGGGCCCGCGGCCGAGCCTCCGGATTCAGGTCGCCACCGCCGGAACGCCACCGCAGCTCCGAAGCCGGCCAGCCTCGCGCTCCCGAAGATGTCGTCCACTGGGCCAAGCCTCCGGATTCAGGTCGCCACCAGTGTCCTCGGTCGCCACCGCCGGAACGCCACCGCCACCGCCGGAACGCCACCGCCACCGCCGGAACGCCACCGCAGCCCCGAAGTTGGCCAGCCTCGCGCTGGTAAGTCCTGGCTCTGCCTCCGGAGCCTCGAGGTCGGTCGGTCGCTCGCAGTTGGAGTTGGAGGCCGGCAGCTCGCAGTTGGAGTTGGAGGCCGGCAGCTCGCAGTTGGAGTTGGAGGCCGGCAGCTCCGCCATTTTGGCCTCAGCGCAGACGGAGGCAGAGAAGGGGGATACGACAAGAAAAAGTCGCATTCCCCCGAAGGAAGAGACAAAAGTCATGTTTCACCCCCCCCACCACACACGTACACAACCCAATAAACTAAAATTTAACTGAAACAGGACAAAAGAAAACAACAAAAAAAGTAAAAACAGACGGACTGCAGGCGAGCCGCTGCTGTACGACAGCGCCGCCACTTCCGAATTAAAATCCTTTCATAAATTTGCAGACCAAAGGGTGTAACCCTACCACATTTTGTTCTGATTCCTCCATAGATATGCAGTAACGGCACTCCTTGCAGTATTCATAGCATTATAGCTTAACTGCTAATAAAATAAAGAGTTTACAGAATTCTAACACTACTGATATGTCTATAGTGTGATATGTAATAGTCTGCTTAAACAAAACATATCCCATTTCTTTATGTAAGAAATGTACTACTTCTGGGTACATCTGGGCCTCGGAGTGCGGGAGGGTTTGTTTTGAAAGCCCGTTAGTGGGTTTGCAAGCAGAGGCCCTTATCAGGGCGGGCGGGAGGAAGAGGAGATGGAGCCGCTGCCGCTGTTCGGGGCCCGTCATTCGCTCCGACCCTTCTGAAGCAGCTGCACCAAAGATCTTATAGCTGTAGGATCTCTGAGCTGCACCGCTCAGCCCCGCACCTTGCTGTTGGCTGGAGGAGGAGGGAGGTGGCGAGGAGTTCCCAACGGCCAATGCAGCGGGGTGATATTGTCCGAGGAGCTCTGACCTTCCTTCCTCCCCACCTCGCCCCCCTCTCTCTCTTGTATGCCCCCTCCACCCCCCTTATCCTGGGGGCCCTCCTCTCCATCCTGCACTGATCCCCATTCCCGCCTCTATTCAGTCCTCACTGACATCCCCTGTGCTCCCCTCCCCATCTACCCCCCCCCATCTATTCATCCTGCGCTGATCACCCTATCTACCTCGCATTGATTCTCTTGCCACCCCCCTCCCCCTCATCCATCCTACACTGGTTCCCCAATTCACCCTGTACCTACCCCTTTCCCATCCATCCTGCACTTCTCCATCCATCCTGTACTAATCCACGCATTCATCCCGTACTGACCCACCCTCCATTTACCCTGCACCTTCCCCCCTTCCACTCATCCATCCTGTACTGATCCTCCCATTCAAGAAGAATGTGGGGAACAGTCTGAAGAAGGGTCTCGACCCGAAAACTTGCCTATAGGGAGGTTTCACGGCAGTCGGGTCACGACCCATGACCCGTACTGTTGCTACGCTACGCCAAATGATTTACACGCGATGAACTGCAGGTAAGCACTTACCATTGTTTCCAGCGTAGCGGGCCCGTTAAAACCCGCCGAAATTGTCAAATTTTGCGCTGTAAATAATTATGGAAATCGGGATAAGCGTGAGAGACATTTAGCCTACTTCATAATTCAAAGTGAGGAGAAATTACGGTAGATAGAAGCGAGAGCTGAAGGGACAACAGCCAAATTGCTTGGCGAACATTGGCCGTTTGCTCACTGCATTTCATCAACTAAGGCATTATTTGCGTTTTTTCTTGATTCCTTTGGCATCTAAAAAGTTTCAGAAGGGATAAATCTGGCTGTAAAATTTTAAAATCACCCATGGTTCTCAAGTGGATTTTTACATACAAAAATAAAACGCCTCTGAAGTAAAATTTACAACCAG
The DNA here is from genome assembly GCA_038087875.1 of Malacoraja senta. NCBI lineage: Eukaryota > Metazoa > Chordata > Chondrichthyes > Rajiformes > Rajidae > Malacoraja > Malacoraja senta. The sequence continues at coordinate 26,174,520 of CM075984.1, forward strand.
ATTTATCACTTCTGAGACTTTTTAGATACCAAAGGAATCAAGAAAAACCCCAAATAATGCCTTACTGTTGAGGAAATGCAGTGAGCAAACGCGATAAATCCCAATATTTTCAATTCCGATATCTGCACGGCCAATGTTCGGCAAGCACTTTAGCTGTTGTCCCTTCAGCTCTCGCTTCATTTCGATTCATTTTTGGAATTCTGTAGTTGGGTACATGTCTCTCACACTTACCCCGACTTCCACAAATTTTTACAGCGAAAAAATTCAACATTTTGGCGGTTTTTAACAGGTAGGAAAGTACGCGTTTCTAGCATTAATAACATATACCGGAAGTTACGTATGTCCTCCAGATGGATTGAGTGGCTCCGTGCGTCAAGCCCTATGACCCAGTGACCTTACGTGCAACCTGTAAAATGACTTGGTTCCTACACAGAGTCTTTTACTGAAGGTTTATTATAATCACTAACACACACAATGCAATAGCTGTCCGTGGTCATCACTGGAGCTAGAGAGCGAGCTGGAGGTGGGGACCTTACAATTATACGAGAGACAATGGGGAGTGGTTAGTAGTGGTGAGGTCACTAAGTTAAAGGAACATGCACTGATCTACATCCCTCTTCTTGGAAACAAAAACATGGCAATACACAGAGCGACCACGGCTCATACGCTAGGATTACAAACCGCGCTGGGAACAGTTAATCGTGTCATAACACAGCTAAGCGAGCTCCCCGTAACGGACAGGCGGCTTGACCAACCGGCCAGAGCGGGTGCGCAACCCGCATTCCCCCTCAACCGCAGGAGCAGAAGGGACAGTCAGGGAAAGAGGTGGGAGAGCCGGGCGGGGAACGAACCGGAGACGGAGGAGAACAGCGAGGCGAAACGGGCACGCTGGCAGGCAAGGCAGGGGAAAGAGGCTTGTGAGCGCGGGGCATAGAGAGCTGGGAGGGCAGTTTCCGCGACATGCGAGGAGTGACGGGCTGGCGGAGCCTCGGGCAGAATGGAAGGGATAGGTGGCTGAAACGGGTCCGCGGGAGGCGGCGGAGGCTCGTTGACGAGCAGGAGGTGCTGGCGTGACCGACGGTAGATAGCGCCCTCATAGTCGACGAGGTATGACCGGGGAGAGCCGGCATTACCAACCACTACGGCCAGCCTGTAGTGCCCGGAGGGGGACTGCATCTGAACCACCTGGCCCGGGAACAGGCAAGGAAGCGGCCGGGCCGACTTGTCAAAGGAGCGCTTCTGGATGGCTTTCTTCTCGATGATGCGCTCTGTGACAGCAGCAGGGTTCTGGACCGAGGGTTTGAGGGACTGTTGCGAGACAGGGAGAGGTGGTCTAGTGGTGCGGGACATGAGGCGTTGGGCAGGTGAACCGAGCGCGGGGTCGCGGGAAATGTTGCGGAGGTTGAGGAGGGCAAGGTAGAAGTCGGAATGTGAAAGGCGGCAGTGTTCCAGCAGCTCCTTGGCACTGCGGACGGCGCGTTCCGCAAGGCCGTTGCTCTGTGGATACTCAGGGCTGCTGGTGATATGGTGAAAGTTCCAACGGGCAGCGAAGGCACGGAACTCGGCGCTGGAGAACTGGCTGCCGTTGTCCGATTGGAGGGTCACCGGGGGTCCGAAGGTGCAAAAGTGGTGGCGAAGCTTCCCGATGACGGCGGCAGAGGTGATGGAAGGCAGCTGATCCACCTCAAACCAACTGGTGTATGAGTCCACCAGGACCAGGAAATGCTTGCCACGCCATTCGAAAAGGTCCGTGGCAACATACATCCACGGTAGCTCGGGGGCCGGCTGCTACAGGAGGGGCTGGCGCTGCTGATGAGGCAGGAGACTGTTACAGGCAGCGCAAACGGAGACCCTGTCACGGATGTCCTGAGCCATACCTGGCCAGTAGAATTGGCTCTGGGCCTGGGACAAAGCTGACCACCGAGCTGCACCAACGTGATGTAACCATTGCAGTAATGAGTGCAGCCACCTCCGACATGGAACATCAGCTTCGAAGAGAAATGGAGAAAACCGACAGGAAGGCAAAAGAAATTAAGGTTTTATAAATTAACTTCAATTATTTGTTCAAAAAACTACACATGCAGAAAATGCTGGGAACATTTAACAAGTCAGGAAGCATTTGTGGATGGAGCTCAGAGAAAATGGTTCTTGCTGAAGACTCCACGGAGGTGGATAGGATAGATAATTTATATCCCAGACTAGGGGCCTCTAACATTTGACGACACATGATTAAGGTGTGAAGGAACAGATTTCAAGGAGATCTGAGAGGTAATGTTTCCACACATTGGATGGTGGGTACATGAAATAAGCTGCTAGAGGAAGTGTGGAGGCAAGTACAATTATGAAATTTAAAAGACATTTGGACAAGAACAAGTATAGAAAAGGTTTGGAAGGAAGTGGGCCAAACCAGCAAATGAAACTAGTTTAGATGGGCATAGTGTGGTTGGATTAGACTAGTTGGGCCAAAGGGTCAGCTTCTATACTGCATAATTCTACGAACCTATGACTTGCAAAATGTTTTCAGTATTTTCTGTTATTCATTTATTTCTATGTACGAGTTGTATGATGTTGGTAAATTTAATAGTAAGATTAAATGAGAATTTACCAGTTTGAAGTTTGATCTTTATTTTATGAGGAGTTACGTTGAGGGATTACGTGAAGAAGAGCCCGTCCAGCCGCACACGCGTCAATCTTCAAAGCAGCGGAGTGAAATCACAGACGACAATTACTGAAGTATGATAGTAAGATACATAAAGACTAGAACTACCAGCTCAATCTTTTATGAGGGTGGGAGCGGAGGGCACGTAATCCCTCAACGTAACTCATAAAATAAAGATCAAACTTCAAACTGGTAAGTTCTCGTTTAATCTTACTATTTTACTTCGGAGTCACGTGAGTGATACGTGAAGATTTCAAAGCTCTATGATTTCAGGCCATAGATTCAATCCAGGCGCTCACTGCATTGATTGACTCTAAATAAGTAAAATAATCAACAATGCACAACCATAACATGGATGCAACCAATTAATGGTTAATTTATCACCATAATAGTAACCCCTTTATCACAAGAGGAATATTTAATACTAAATCCCAAAATTAACACCACCAAATAAGCATAGGTATTATAATCTTATGGTAATAGGTGAATTCTTTCACTTATGCCTGCAGCCACGAGGATATGTTTTATTAGAACATCCAATTCTTTGGCCGTCAAACTTGATGGTGCCCTGGTGAAATAAGATTAAAAATTGTCAGTATCCATACCTACATCAAGCAACACATGCTTTAGCCATTTTTAAAATAGTCTAAACCGACACTTTCCTATGCAGCTATTTATGGCTAATAAAATACTCATACTGAACCTCTTTAAGGTTCTGATAGCTTCAATCTAACATTGTAAATGTGATACCACACATAGACGTGGATCCGTAGGATATGCTGAAACACCAACTTACATCCTGTGATTCCACATCTACTCTGTTTAAGCAATTCATAGACATAGAACACAATAGTAACTGTTTGTCTCTTTCCATCATGTCTATTCTTACTTTCTGCAATAGTTGCACTCTCTGTGCATAAACCAGTCCCCTGAACTTGACTTCCTTAATGATCATTCAAGCCAAGGACAGCACTGTAATAGGAGTCCATAAACAAACAATATAGCATATCTCTTACATTCCAGATTATTGTATACTTGTGTCTAAGAGATTAGAGATTAGAGATTCCTTTATTTGTCATTCAGACCTTTCGGTCTGAACGAAATTCCGTTGCCTGCAGTCAGACATATAATAATAAATGACAAAACACACAATAAACACAAATTAACATCCACCACAGTGAGTTCACCAGGTACCTCCTCACTGTGATGGAGGCAAAAGTCTTAAAGTCTCTGTCTCTTCCCGCTTTCTTCTCCCTCTGCGCTGAGGCGATCCAGGCTTCTGATGTTGTGACCCCGCCGGGCGACGGTAAGCCAGTCCAGCGGCCAAATCCGTGCTCCGCGATGGGCCGGCTCAAACTCCGCGGCCTGGGGTGGTCGAAGCTGCCGAAGCTGCCGCCCTCCAGTCCAGCGGACGCAGCTGTAGTTGCGGGAGCCCCAGAAGAACAGGTCACCAACCTGTGACCTGCGCGCTCCCGACGATGTCGTCCACTGGGCCCGCGGCCGAGCCTCCGGATTCAGGTCGCCACCGCCGGAACGCCACCGCAGCTCCGAAGCCGGCCAGCCTCGCGCTCCCGAAGATGTCGTCCACTGGGCCAAGCCTCCGGATTCAGGTCGCCACCAGTGTCCTCGGTCGCCACCGCCGGAACGCCACCGCCACCGCCGGAACGCCACCGCCACCGCTGGAACGCCACCGCAGCCCCGAAGTTGGCCAGCCTCGCGCTGGTAAGTCCTGGCTCTGCCTCCGGAGCCTCGAGGTCGGTCGGTCGCTCGCAGTTGGAGTTGGAGGCCGGCAGCTCGCAGTTGGAGTTGGAGGCCGGCAGCTCGCAGTTGGAGTTGGAGGCCGGCAGCTCCGCCATTTTGGCCTCAGCGCAGACGGAGGCAGAGAAGGGGGATACGACAAGAAAAAGTCGCATTCCCCCGAAGGAAGAGACAAAAGTCATGTTTCACCCCCCCCACCACACACGTACACAACCCAATAAACTAAAATTTAACTGAAACAGGACAAAAGAAAACAACAAAAAAAGTAAAAACAGACGGACTGCAGGCGAGCCGCTGCTGTACGACAGCGCCGCCACTTCCGAATTAAAATCCTTTCATAAATTTGCAGACCAAAGGGTGTAACCCTACCACATTTTGTTCTGATTCCTCCATAGATATGCAGTAACGGCACTCCTTGCAGTATTCATAGCATTATAGCTTAACTGCTAATAAAATAAAGAGTTTACAGAATTCTAACACTACTGATATGTCTATAGTGTGATATGTAATAGTCTGCTTAAACAAAACATATCCCATTTCTTTATGTAAGAAATGTACTACTTCTGGGTACATCTGGGCCTCGGAGTGCGGGAGGGTTTGTTTTGAAAGCCCGTTAGTGGGTTTGCAAGCAGAGGCCCTTATCAGGGCGGGCGGGAGGAAGAGGAGATGGAGCCGCTGCCGCTGTTCGGGGCCCGTCATTCGCTCCGACCCTTCTGAAGCAGCTGCACCAAAGATCTTATAGCTGTAGGATCTCTGAGCTGCACCGCTCAGCCCCGCACCTTGCTGTTGGCTGGAGGAGGAGGGAGGTGGCGAGGAGTTCCCAACGGCCAATGCAGCGGGGTGATATTGTCCGAGGAGCTCTGACCTTCCTTCCTCCCCACCTCGCCCCCCTCTCTCTCTTGTATGCCCCCTCCACCCCCCTTATCCTGGGGGCCCTCCTCTCCATCCTGCACTGATCCCCATTCCCGCCTCTATTCAGTCCTCACTGACATCCCCTGTGCTCCCCTCCCCATCTACCCCCCCCCATCTATTCATCCTGCGCTGATCACCCTATCTACCTCGCATTGATTCTCTTGCCACCCCCCTCCCCCTCATCCATCCTACACTGGTTCCCCAATTCACCCTGTACCTACCCCTTTCCCATCCATCCTGCACTTCTCCATCCATCCTGTACTAATCCACGCATTCATCCCGTACTGACCCACCCTCCATTTACCCTGCACCTTCCCCCCTTCCACTCATCCATCCTGTACTGATCCTCCCATTCAAGAAGAATGTGGGGAACAGTCTGAAGAAGGGTCTCGACCCGAAAACTTGCCTATAGGGAGGTTTCACGGCAGTCGGGTCACGACCCATGACCCGTACTGTTGCTACGCTACGCCAAATGATTTACACGCGATGAACTGCAGGTAAGCACTTACCATTGTTTCCAGCGTAGCGGGCCCGTTAAAACCCGCCGAAATTGTCAAATTTTGCGCTGTAAATAATTATGGAAATCGGGATAAGCGTGAGAGACATTTAGCCTACTTCATAATTCAAAGTGAGGAGAAATTACGGTAGATAGAAGCGAGAGCTGAAGGGACAACAGCCAAATTGCTTGGCGAACATTGGCCGTTTGCTCACTGCATTTCATCAACTAAGGCATTATTTGCGTTTTTTCTTGATTCCTTTGGCATCTAAAAAGTTTCAGAAGGGATAAATCTGGCTGTAAAATTTTAAAATCACCCATGGTTCTCAAGTGGATTTTTACATACAAAAATAAAACGCCTCTGAAGTAAAATTTACAACCAGATTTATCACTTCTGAGACTTTTTAGATACCAAAGGAATCAAGAAAAACCCCAAATAATGCCTTACTGTTGAGGAAATGCAGTGAGCAAACGCGATAAATCCCAATATTTTCAATTCCGATATCTGCACGGCCAATGTTCGGCAAGCACTTTAGCTGTTGTCCCTTCAGCTCTCGCTTCATTTCGATTCATTTTTGGAATTCTGTAGTTGGGTACATGTCTCTCACACTTACCCCGACTTCCACAAATTTTTACAGCGAAAAAATTCAACATTTTGGCGGTTTTTAACAGGTAGGAAAGTACGCGTTTCTAGCATTAATAACATATACCGGAAGTTACGTATGTCCTCCAGATGGATTGAGTGGCTCCGTGCGTCAAGCCCTATGACCCAGTGACCTTACGTGCAACCTGTAAAATGACTTGGTTCCTACACAGAGTCTTTTACTGAAGGTTTATTATAATCACTAACACACACAATGCAATAGCTGTCCGTGGTCATCACTGGAGCTAGAGAGCGAGCTGGAGGTGGGGACCTTACAATTATACGAGAGACAATGGGGAGTGGTTAGTAGTGGTGAGGTCACTAAGTTAAAGGAACATGCACTGATCTACATCCCTCTTCTTGGAAACAAAAACATGGCAATACACAGAGCGACCACGGCTCATACGCTAGGATTACAAACCGCGCTGGGAACAGTTAATCGTGTCATAACACAGCTAAGCGAGCTCCCCGTAACGGACAGGCGGCTTGACCAACCGGCCAGAGCGGGTGCGCAACCCGCATTCCCCCTCAACCGCAGGAGCAGAAGGGACAGTCAGGGAAAGAGGTGGGAGAGCCGGGCGGGGAACGAACCGGAGACGGAGGAGAACAGCGAGGCGAAACGGGCACGCTGGCAGGCAAGGCAGGGGAAAGAGGCTTGTGAGCGCGGGGCATAGAGAGCTGGGAGGGCAGTTTCCGCGACATGCGAGGAGTGACGGGCTGGCGGAGCCTCGGGCAGAATGGAAGGGATAGGTGGCTGAAACGGGTCCGCGGGAGGCGGCGGAGGCTCGTTGACGAGCAGGAGGTGCTGGCGTGACCGACGGTAGATAGCGCCCTCATAGTCGACGAGGTATGACCGGGGAGAGCCGGCATTACCAACCACTACGGCCAGCCTGTAGTGCCCGGAGGGGGACTGCATCTGAACCACCTGGCCCGGGAACAGGCAAGGAAGCGGCCGGGCCGACTTGTCAAAGGAGCGCTTCTGGATGGCTTTCTTCTCGATGATGCGCTCTGTGACAGCAGCAGGGTTCTGGACCGAGGGTTTGAGGGACTGTTGCGAGACAGGGAGAGGTGGTCTAGTGGTGCGGGACATGAGGCGTTGGGCAGGTGAACCGAGCGCGGGGTCGCGGGAAATGTTGCGGAGGTTGAGGAGGGCAAGGTAGAAGTCGGAATGTGAAAGGCGGCAGTGTTCCAGCAGCTCCTTGGCACTGCGGACGGCGCGTTCCGCAAGGCCGTTGCTCTGTGGATACTCAGGGCTGCTGGTGATATGGTGAAAGTTCCAACGGGCAGCGAAGGCACGGAACTCGGCGCTGGAGAACTGGCTGCCGTTGTCCGATTGGAGGGTCACCAGGGGTCCGAAGGTGCAAAAGTGGTGGCGAAGCTTCCCGATGACGGCGGCAGAGGTGATGGAAGGCAGCTGATCCACCTCAAACCAACTGGTGTATGAGTCCACCAGGACCAGGAAATGCTTGCCACGCCATTCGAAAAGGTCCGTGGCAACATACATCCACGGTAGCTCGGGGGCCGGCTGCTACAGGAGGGGCTGGCGCTGCTGATGAGGCAGGAGACTGTTACAGGCAGCGCAAACGGAGACCCTGTCACGGATGTCCTGAGCCATACCTGGCCAGTAGAATTGGCTCTGGGCCTGGGACAAAGTGGCCTCCACCCCGGGGTGGCCATTGTGTGCAGTTTGAAAATAGTGATCCCGCAGAGCGGCCGGCACCACGACCTTGTGACCCTTCACTACCACGCCGTCGTGTAGCACTAGTTCATCACGAACCAGGAAGTAGGGCACGGCACCAGCCGGCAGGGAAGAGCGTCGGTTAGGCCAACCACGGCGGATAACGTCCGCAAGTTGTTGCAGGGCAGGATCATCAGCAGTGTGTTTGACCAGGGACTGCATCTGCTGGGATGGAACAATGTTAACATTCAGTACCATCAGGTCAGAGGATTCGTACGGTTGGCGGGCAACTGAAGGGAGTGGCGCACGGGACAATGTGTCGGCCACAAACATATCATTGCCCTTGCGGTACACAATCCGGAACGTGAAACGCTGGAGCTGCAGCATCATCCGCTGCAACCGGGAAGAGGCGACATGGATAGGCTTGTTCAGAATAGTGACCAGTGGCTGGTGGTCAGTCTCAATGGTGAAGGTGTTGCCCAGAATGTAATCCCTAAACTTGGAGCAGGCGAACACCACGGCAAGTAGCTCCTTCTCGATCTGTGCATAACGTTGCTCGGCAGGGGTCATGGTGCGAGAAGCGTAGGAGACAGGTAGCTGCAGGCCGTCATAAAGCTGCAGACATGCGGCACCGAGACCGAACTTAGAGGCATCACAAGTGAGGACAATTGGTCTGTGCAGATCGAAGAACTTGAGAGTCGGTGTGTGTGTGAGCTTGGACTTCAGAGCCACGAACGCCGACTGGTGATGCGGGAGCCAGACCCATGCGGAGTCCTTCTTGATCAGCTCCCTCAGGGGAGCACTCAGTTCGAGACAATGGGGAGTGGTTAGTAGTGGTGAGGTCACTAAGTTAAAGGAACATGCACTGATCTACACAACCCCCCTATTTCCTTCGCTCCATAGATGCTGCCTCACCCGCTGAGTTTCTCCAGCACTTTTGTCTACTCCCATCCATCCCATACTGAACCCCCCCATTCAACACCACTGACATCCCCGGTGCTCTCCCCTCACAATTTTACCTACTCCAACCAACACGTACTAATTCACCTGCCTCAATCCATCCATTCTGCACCGACTGCCTTCTAACCCCCCCCCCCCCCCCCCGCGCCATCTATCCACTCCGCACTGATTCACACACACCCCTCCCTGACCCTATTGTGCTGGAAATGTCTTCAGAGCGAACATTGACTGTTTGATAATGGAATGCAATCAAATGTGTTTTAATTCCCAATGTTATTATTTGTTTTAATCCATAAAGATGGATTAATTAAATTGTGAACACGTGAAACATTAAAACCGCAGTGTTCGATTGTCACTGCTGCCGTTGACACGTCATTACAGAATTCATTTTAATGGCAAATCAATGCTCTTAATATGGAGTATAAGTACTGTAGTTATTTAATGAGCAACATTCATAACTATACGTACGCATATATGTTACCATGGTCCAGGATTTATTGACACAGGTTGATCATACGCTGAATAATCCCACCACATTTTTGTTTGGAAGTGGAAAGAACTAATAGAAATTGCATTAATTGCAATGTGTAAAAAGAGTTGAGGTACTGTCTTATAATTTTGCTGCATGTCATTGTGGGATATATCATGTCTTGATTGGTGAATATGTTTAGTTTGTGACTTTATTTGAAGCAGAAATAATATGTGAATGCTTCATTGAGTATAATTCCGACTGGTAACTACGCACCTCGTCCGAGCACATTATTGCACGCGTCATGCAAGCCATCTTAAATGACCACCTAAACTGTCATTTGGCAACCTAAAAAGCTGCCTAGGTTGCCCGGCTGGCAACAGGGGAAAAAAGTTAAGCGAGAGCCCTGTATCCACAGTACAATCTGATAGTCCTCTTCCGATAAATGTCACTCCTTAAAATCTGTAAATCAACAACCAATATGATTATGTAAAGGACGTGAATCATCAGTTATAGAGTGCACAAACAGATTAATTCTGTTTGGAAATCATAAGAGGCTTTTGTGATCATTTTAAACACCTCGGGGTACCATGGTTTTGTAGATCCAATCTAGTACCACCAATACTCCCGAAACGGAATCCTGTTTGCTCTTCTGTATATACTGTTAAATGAGAAAAATGGAAAATGTATACAAACATTTTACCTCAATGCAGCAAAAACATTCACCACTACTGCCCCAGTATCAGACTTTATAACATATATTTAGGTAATTGGTGGTTAAATCTAGACACAAACAAGTCATCAATCGTGCTATAATATTGTTAAATTTCTCACAATCCAACATACATTCTATATTATCATTGATTTACATGACTTTTGAGTCTTCAACTATATTGAATCTACCTCATAGGTAGATTGCCAATCAAATATTTCTGGTAAATACCAGATCCAGATCACATTAGCTAGTCTATTATGTCACTCGAATGATTGACATACGTTCTATTCCGTAGTCTCAAACTATGTTTAAACATGCAACTTTGCATATAAAAGCAAATAAGCTTTAGGTCATAAATGTTCCTAAAACTTACATAATGATCCCTTGTTATTTGATCAAAAGGTACTTTCTCCATATTCCATGTACCTCCACAGCTGAAAATACTTATAAGTATGACCTCAACTTAGAGCACTACCATTAGTGTGTAGCATAATGGAAGGTGTTTAGCCAGAATCTCTCTGGAGGCATTTGAGACACTCCTGATTCATTAAAATTCCAGTAATAACTGTAACTGGCAAATACATGGTCTGGCAAACTTACCATAAATTGTATTATCCATTCCTCTATCAATGCTTACTATAAACTTTGATAATGCTGCAATCTAAATTCTACAGCTGAAAATAAGCAAAATTTGTAACATAGGCTGGTTTCCTAATTGAAGGTTGGTGCTCTATAATGAGCTTAATACCACTTCAAATTAAATGCCTAATTAAGGATTAGTGCTCTATATTGACCTTTATACAATGGTTGATGTTCTATAATGAGCTACGTATAACTTCCACTTAAATGCAGCCTTAATCCTGCAATCCGATCATGAACATGTGTTCTCATTTAATAATGGAACCCAAATAATCAATAACTGTGTTTGGAAACTGTTTTAGATTTATCTCGATGGTTAACAAATCTCCAAAGTGAGCTTTATTCTAACACTCATGGTTCTGTTGTAGTCCGAATGTTTCCTTCAATCAGAATATGGCAATAGACCATTACCAAATGGCCCTGAGTACTAGTAAAGCTAATATTAAATCCAACAACCTGTCAAATAGTCTCAAGGCTGAGACTAAACATTAATACAATGCTTTAAATTGCCATCATTGGCTTATCCAGATAAGATAGAAAAATCTATTATACCATACACAGTTACATAGTAAAATGCTTATTTGTGAAATTGGCTGCATAACATTAACAAATGTTATCCACTGTTTATACTGTACAAAATAGTTTAAACATTTCAGATCTAGAATAAATCTACACCCACCATCCTTATTTGCTCTCATAACATATTTGGCATTAATTGATGGTAATGGTGAACTGACTTCTTAATCATCTCTTTCCCACAATATTTCATGTTTTGTCTGAATCTACATATTCTCTTATTTTGAGAAAATATGTGTCTGGTTTCAAATTACCTTAGTAAAAGAAACCAAATATGGGTAGAACTACATTCTAAACCCCACAATACTGTACAGTATAATATCCATTTGCCATTTTTTAGCAAGAAATGTAATCTTCCCCAACTTGTAAGTGTAAACATTTAATATGTCTATAACAGAACCAGCCCTCCTCCTCAGGGTTTGCTTATGGCAATTGTTATCCCCTGATCTTAGTGGAATATTATAACTTCCACATAACTCAGGAGGAGTGCGTCTATAACGCACATATGGGAAAGACAGAATTGATACTTTACTATCCCCAGTCACCACATATTGGTTGGGAAAACTGACGTAATTTTGTCTGTTAATCACACAGGATCATACCTTTTTAGGCTAGATCTTTCTAAAAACAGATTAATAGACAATTTTAATATTAGATGGTGTACGGAGCCCCCAAACTTGGTATATATTAGGTTTTATAGCACTTTTATAAAACAATTATTTGAAAGTGCGCACTAGTACATGAGTGCTAATTCAACCTTGTTGTGATATAAACACATGCTCTCCATTCAACCTTTGGTCAAAAAAGCATTAACGCCTGACCAGTAATTTCAATACCCTCTCCCCCGCTGACTTGCTTATCATACTCAATACTGCGGGTTTATTTTTGTAGACAGCTCATACCTGGTTAGAACCTGGAGCTGCTGGGAGAGTAAGTATTTTATTGACATAGTTTATTTATCTCCCAATGGTTCCCTCATCTTTTTTGGAACCACAACTTTAATATATTGTGCCAACTCTGGTCCTTTGGCTCTGTATTGGGCTCTAGCCCTCATATAATCCATTACTTGAATCTTTGTATAAACTAAACCTCCTCATGGAGGGGCGAATTTACATCCTGCTTCAGGTATCTCCAGCGCTGGCTCTCCCATAGGCCTACGCATAACAACCCTTCCAGTTGCTCTCCATGCGGGCACTCCTGTAGGCCCATCATAGGCAGCCCTCTTGCAGGTGCTGCTGGCGCTTGCTCACCCCTAGGCCAATGCTAACTTCCAGATATAGTTGGTGCTGGCTCTCCTGTAGATCAACGTACCTTAACCAACCATTTGCTCACACTGGCTCACATGTAGGCCAGCGCTGAACCGGATTTTTTCTCAAATATTTCCTATGCTGGCTCACCCTTTAGGCCAACATTGAGCTGGACCTTATAAAGCACTCCATGCGCTGGCTCTCCTCTAGGCCAACGCTAAACCTGGACCTCCACCAGGCACCCCTGCACTGGCCCTGTAGGGACAATGTTAAAACAGACCTTCCCCAGGCACTTCATACACTGGCCTCTAGCCCAACACAAAGTCCGGACCTTCCCTAGGCACTTCATATGCTGGCTCTAATTTAGACCAAACAGTTAACCTGGACATTCCCTGCATTGCCCTGCAACTAGGTTTTTAAAATATAACAAACTAGTTACCTGACTCAGGCATTCCCTGCATTGCCTTGTGACTAGGTTTTAAATATAACCAACTAGTTACCTGAAACGGGGATCTCCGGTCTGACTTCTTTAACGGCAACCTCTTTTTTTTAAAGGGCGCACGCTGCTCACAGACCTGTCTGAGCACTCTGCGGTACACCTCCACAATTTCATTATGACTTGTATTTTATTACTACAAATCTTTTAAATCGCCTGAAAACCGTAAGTAAAAACTTACCTTCAGGTTTTTTACTTACCGGTTTGGAGGAGCTCTGCTCGCTCCAAACATCGGCACTCACACTATGCGTCTGACGATATGACGCGTGTGCGGCTGGACGGGCTCTTCTTCATGTAGTCGCTCACGTGACTCCAAAGTAAAATGTACAGATCCCCACTGATTTTCCTGCACCGTTGGTTTCAGAGCCTAGCCGTGTTATCCGTTTTGCCGGACCAACAAAGGTCACGGCATTGTGCCGTGGGGGAGCTGAGATACTGGCCTACAAAGATGGCTGCGGGTCGGTTATGGGAACGGATCTTCCAGAGTTCCAGAGCCCTGGCCGCAGCTGGCAAATTTGACCTGTTGATTGGTTGCGGTTATAATTGTAAACACAGTTATTCTGGGTGTGTTAACTAAAATAGTCAGCCGGATCTGTGATTTTGGCAAACAGGCATTTAGTCCTTTCCCTCAATAATAATCTGGAAAGATGCAATAAGGCAGTCGGGATTGGAGAAAAATTAGTTACGTTTAACCTTTACATAAGATTTAGCTTTTGTATCATCCTTGGGGCAGATTCAACCCTTCGATCGGCGTGGAAATCCCGATGAGTTAGAGATTGGTTGCCTCACCCAACCTAGGTGCCCCATATTCATAGGGACTTCTGGTGGGGATTTCAAGAGTGCTCTTGTATTTTTGTCTGGATTAAAGGAGGTGCTGGACCACCACTTGACAGAAAATCGGTGGAGGACCTGTATAAAGAAAATCTGCTTACAGAACATACAAATTAAGAGCAGAAGTGAACATATATTGGCCTTCAAAACAGCTTTTGAGAGGTTTGACAGGGAGGTGGGGATTAGTGCCAAGCTGAACATTTTCTAGTTTCTGAAGTTTCCATTTTTAATTGCTAGAATTTGAGCAGAATGCTTTCAGCTATTAATGCCCTTGAGTTCCTTCCCTGTAACCCTTTAAAGCATGGTTTAAAACTTTATCCAAGTTGTTGAGTTAATGGGGAACTGGCACGGAGGAGGATTTGAAGTGGTGTTGATCAGCTGTGATTATATTGTGAGGCGGGCGTGAGGGACCTGGTGGCCGCTCCTGTTCCAACATTCTTGTGTTTTCATCATCTCTACCCGATCATCTTCTTGCATGTCTTGAGGTGTTATAATTGTAAACACAGTTATTCTAGGTGTGTTAACTAAAATAGTCAGCCAGATCTAAACAGGCATTTATTCCTTTCCCTCAATAATCTGGACAAAAGGATTTGATCTCTTGCGGAATAGATTATGAGGCAAGAGTGTTTTATTGTCAGATGTTCCATTGTGCTTAGTTGCTGCAGCACAACAGAATATGTACACTGTATGTACAGAACATAGTACACTGTGAACAATATGATAAACGAGAGAGAAAATAAAAGTTCATTGTGTATATACGCATACTCATAAGTACACACACACACAGACACAGACACAGACACGCACACACACACACACAGACACGCACACACACAGACAGACACACACACACGCGCACACACACGCACGCGCGCACACACACACACATCATTTATTTGCCTCTACTCGATAATTTGAGATCTGTTATAGAAAAAAAACATGTGGTTAAAGTGCACATTGTCAGATTTTATTAAAGTTTTTTTTAATACATTTTGGTTTCACCATGTAGAAATTACAGCTGTCTTTATGCATAGTCCCCCCCATTTCAGGGCACCACAATGTTTGGGACACATGGCTTCACAGGTGTTTGTAATTGCTCAGGTGTGTTTAAATGCCTCCTTAATGCAGGTATAAGAGAGCTCTCAGCACCTAGTCTTTCCTCCAGTCTTTCCATCACCTTTGGAACATTTTATTGCTGTTTATCAACATGAGGACCAAAGTTGTGCCAATGAAAGTCAAAGAAGCCATTATGAGACTAAGAAACAAGAATAAAACTGTTAGAGACATCAGCCAAACCTTAGACTTACCAAAATCAACTGTTTGGAACATCATTAAGAAGAAAGAGAGCACTGGTGAGCTTACTAATCACAAGGGGACTGGCAGGCCAAGGAAGACCTCCACAGCTGATGACAGAAGAATTCTCTCTTTTATAAAGAAAAATCGACAAACTCCTGTCCGACAGCTCAGGAACACTCTTCTGGAGTCAGGTCATTGGGTGGCGCCGAGGTGGCAGCCTCGCCAGCATTATGTGTGTTATTTTGACCTTTTTGTTATTTTTAGTGTATGTTTTAATGTTTCTTGGTATATTTGTATGTGGGGGGGGGGTGGAATAGGGGGGGAAACCGTTTTCAGTCACTTACCTCGACGGAGATGTGATCTTTCTCCGTGTCACGTCACCGCCCCCTCCCTGCGGCCTAACAACTGGATTGGTGCGGCCTTTCCTGAAGACCGGCTTGGAGCTTCAAGCCGCAAGCACGGCGCTCTTTAACGGAGCGGGCGATCCTTTGCCGAGGATCGCTGTGGAAGTGCTCCGACCGCGAGGCCTGTGGACTCTAACACCGTGAAGCAGCGGTCTCCAATAAGAATAGGCCGACTCGGGAGCTCCATTCCACTGAGGCAGCGCTGACGGTTCAAGGCCCCAACTACCACGGGTGAACATAGGAGGAAGATGACTGAACTTTGAATGAGGAAGTTCCATCACAGTGAGGCATGTTGATTCCACTGTGGTGGATGTTTATGTTAAATATATTATGTATTGCGTTCTTATTTTACTTGTAGGGCTGTATGGCAACTCAAATATCACTGTACCTTAATTGGTGCATGTGACAATAAATGTGAACTTGAACTTGGACCACTGACCACTCAATAACCACTGTCCGCAGAAGACTTCATGAACAGAAATACAGAGGCTACACTGCAAGATGCAAACCACTGGTTAGCTGCAAAAATAGGATGGCCAGGTGACAGTTTGCCAATAAGTACTTAAAAGAGCAACCACAGTTCTGAAAAAAGGTCTTCTGGACAGATGAGATGAAGATTAAAGCCCCTGTCCCACATGTGTCCTTGGCACACTAATTACGCAACCTCGTGGTCGCCTTCAGGCGCGACGGTCCCGCGAAGGTCGCGCGCGACTTCATGTGCCCGCACAGCCGTCTGGAGCGCGTGACGTCATTTGAAGATAGACACAAAATGCTGGAGTAACTCAGCGGGGCAGGCAGCATCTCTGGAGAGAAGCAATGGGTGATGTTTCGGGTCGAGACCCTTCTTCAGTCTGAAAGAAGGGTCTTGACCCGAAACGTCATCCATTCCTTCTCTCCAGAGATGCTGCCGGTCCCGCTGAGTTACTCCAGTATTTTGTACCTTTCTTCAATTTTCTTGGCCCCGCTCTGGGAGTAGAAGTGGGGGCGGATCTGGACCGCAACGGCCGTGAGCCCCAGGCCGAGCTCGGCGATCGTTTGCCTGCTTCTGCTGCTGTTGGAGGCGAGACGTTGCGTCGTGCCAGCGTCTTGGGCCTGTCCCACTTTGGCCGTCAGTTACGCGACAGGCCGGTGGAGCGCGAAGATTTCATTCGCTACAAAATCACGGAGCGCCGGGCGATACCGCGCACAACTCCATACCCCTCCGCGCTTCTCAGTGGGACCGGTCCCGCGCGGCCACACGATGCCCGTGCGCCTCAACGCGACGACGAGGTCGCATAATTTGCGTGCCAAGGACACGCACGTGGGACAGGGCCTTAACTTATATCAGAGTGATGGCAAGAGCAAAGTATGGCGGAAAGATGGAACTGCCCAAGATCCAAAGCATACCACCTCATCTGTGAAACACGGTGGTGGGGGTGTTATCTCCTGGGCATGTATGGCTGCTGAAGGTACCGGCTCACTTATCTTCATTGATGATACAACTGCTGATGCTAGTAGCATAATGAATTCTGAAGTGTATAGACACATCCTATCTGCTCAAGTTCAAACAAATGCCTCAAAACTCATTGGCCGGTGGTTCATTCTACAGCAAGACAATGATCCCAAACATACTGCTAAAGCAACAAATGAGTTTTTCAAAGCTAAAAAATGGTAAATTCTTGAGTGGCCAAATCAATCACCTGATCTGAACTCAATTGAGCATGCCTTTTATATGCTCAAGAGAAAACTGAAGGGGACTAGCCCCCAAAATAAGCATAAGCTAAAGATGGCTGCAATACAGGCCTGGCAGAGCATCACCAGAGAAAACACCGGCAGCTGGTGATGTCCGTGAATCGCAGACTTCAAGCAGTCATTGGATGCAAAGAATATGTAACAAAATACTAAACATGACTACTTTTATTTACATTACATTGCTGTATCCCAAACATTATGGTGCCCTGAAATTGGCGGGGGGGGGAACGGGACTATGTATAAACACTGCTGTAATTTCTACATGGTGAAACCAAAATGTATAGAAATGGCCTTTAATAAAATCTGACAATGTGCACTTTAACCACATGTGATTTTTTTCTATTACAAATCTGAAATTGTGGAGTACAGAGGCAAATAAATATATGATGTGTCATTTGTCACAAACATTATGGAGGGCACTGTATGTGCCTTCTCCAAAGTCTCCACATTATTTCTGTAATACAGTGACAAGAAATGCACACAATACTCCTATACTCCAAACGTTTTATTGCAGTTAAGCATTTCATTTGATCCTTTGACTGAGAAAATAAATGGAAATTTAATTGTGAGTGTAGTTTCTGCCCAGTTGTATGTGAGTACGAAAACATTAGATGTTTGTTTAACCTTGTTGCATTCACAAGATATGTAATTTATTAGATATGTAAGTGTTGAAGTATGAAGTGATTCCTGTGTTTGGCCTGTGCACTGAATCTGGCTTTCACGTGAGGCCTAGTCACATTCTTAATTATGGCTCAGACCAGGACAGCACACATTGAAAATCTCCACAACAGTGAGGAAGTACTTTGATAAAGGCTTGAAGATATTGCACTGACTCAAACTTCAGAAATTTATAGTCTTCGCATTACAATGGTTTTATGTAGATTTTACGTATTCACAGTATTTTATCAGTAGCACATCTTTCCTTGTATGATTTGATTCTTGTTTATCTCTGCAAGAGTTAGTTTTATCTGCCAAAGAGCTGGGAATTCTTTGACTAACAGCCAATTTCTCCATTTCCTCTGCAAATGGATGCCATACCATATTGCCAAGTCTTGGTGTGAATCCTCTATCTTAGTCTTGATTGTTGCTTCCATTGCCAAGCTAAGCCTTGCAATCTAACCAATACCCTAAACGAATTACTGCCTCTGCTAACGTAACCCTAAAGTTGCCTTTACTCCATTGGCCTAATTTTCCATCATCCTTTTTCAGTGGGTAAGGCTTTTGGGTTAACCATATTAAAAACGTTATAATTTTTCTTCTAATTTCCAGAGATCCCTTCATTTGTGAGATCCACTTTGAACGAAGGTAGGGACAGAAGCCAGATCGGAGGGATTCACACATGGGTATCCTGTATTCAGACTCTTATTTGGGATGTAACACCATGTTCAAGGACCCTGCAAAACATAGGGAGCAGGAGATGGGGCCGCCTCTTCCCTTGAGAGCAAGATATTGAGCTGCCGCTTGAGCTTCTGCAATCCTTTTGCTGGACAAAGGCCAGAGATGAGACGGGTATCGGGAGGATAAAGATTTGCGAACTGTTAAGCTCAGGTATAGAGAAGTTAAAAATTGTGTATTCATTGTAAACAGTACAAGTGGAAGAGCAGGGGGAGAAATAAGTGCGAGTTTAGCTCGGTTTCAAGGAGGGGGGATCAAAAAGAAAGGGGAAAGAAAGAAACCACCCTCAGGTACTTTACCCTGCAAGCACAACCTGCTTTTCCCTGTCCCTATACCGCCTCCCTCGCCTCCATGCGGGGACACCAGCAGTCCTTCCTGGTGAGACAGAGGTTCACATGCACCTCCTCTAATTTCATCTACTGCATTTGGAGTTCCCGATGTGGGCTCCTGTACATCAGCGAGACCAAGCATAGACTCGGCGACTGCTTTGTCAACCGTTTGTGCTCTGTCGTCCAAGGCCTACTGCACCTCTCAATTGCTAATCATTTTAACCGCCCCTTCCCATTCCCATACTGACCTTTCTGTCCTGGGCCGCTTCCATTGCCAGAGCGAGGCCACATGCAAACTGGAGGAATAGCACCTCTTATTCCGCTTGCAACCCAACGGTTTGAACATTTAATTATCTGGTTTTAAGTATCTACCCAATAACAGCTTCTTTCCCCCTCCCCCTTTCTCCTACAAGAACTACCCCCTTTCTTTCCCCCCTTCTTCTCTCCCTCCTACCCTCCCCCCCCTCTCTCCCCCTCCTCCCTCCCCCCTCCATCCTCCCCACCTTCCCCTCCCCTGAAATCTGGCTGACATTGCACCTGTTTTACCCCCCCCCCCCCTCCCTCCAGTTGTACTGTTTACAATGGATAAACGATTTGAAACTTCTCTAAACCTAAGCTTAATAATTTGCAACTCTTTATCCTCTTGGGCCCATTCCTGTCTCCTCATCTCTGGCCTTTGTCCAACAATCTACCCATCAAAAAAGAACCTCACCTGTGTTCACCAATTTCCGGCCATGCGGTCCAGCACCTCGTCTTTTCCAGTTTCGTTTCCTGATCCTCTACAATTAGTCTGATGAAAGGTGCCGATCTGAAAAGTCACCTATCCATGTTCTCCAGCGATGCTGCCTGACCTACTGTGTTACTCTAGCATTTTGTATCTAGCCTTCTAGTGTTTGATTTTTTCCATCCTGGGAAAAATATTCTGTCTGTCTATCCGATCTATGGCTCTAACAATTTTATATACTTCCACCATATATGCAACCGCGGGGTTCCAAAGAAAACAATAAAAATCTGCCCAACCTCTGACAAACTGCCCTTGCAAATCTCCATACTGATCTCACTGTCTTCCATGTACTTTGTGGTGAAAATAGTTGAAAAGTACTTGTTTAATACTTAGCCAACATCATCTCCTTTATCCTTGAGCGGTCCTACTTTCTCCCTGGTTATCCTCTTGTTTTAATATAGGGCGGCACAGTGGCGCAGCAGTAGCGATTCTGTCTCATAGTTCCAGAGACCCGGGTTCGATCCTGATTACGGGTGCTGTCTATACAGAGTCTGTACATTCTCCGCATGGGTTTTTTCCGGGTATTCCAGTTTTCTCCCACACTCCAAAGACGTGCAGGATTGTAGGTTAATTGGCTTCTGTAAATTGTCCCTCATGTGTAGGATAGTGCTAGTGCACGGGAGGGGGGGGGGGGGTTGGACTCGGTGGGCCGAAGTGCCTATTTCCATACTGTATCTCTGAAGTAAAGTCTAAAGGTATAAAGGCTTTGGGATTTTTTTAAATCTGACTCGCTAAAGAAATTTCGTAGCACTTCTAATCTTCACTTGAGTCTTTTCCTCCTTTATATTCCTCAAAGGCCCTGTCTGATTCCTACCTATCAGTTTAGTTTCATTTAGGGATACAGCATGGAAACAGGCCCTTCTGCTCACCGTCCACAATGACCATCACACTAATTCTGTTTTATCAGACTTTTGCATCCACTCTCAATACACTAGGGGTAATGTACACGACATGTAATCTTGTATTTCAAAAAGAGAAAATCCAGGTTTACCACGGATATGATCTGACTGTCAGGGGCAAAGTAAAAGAAGTTCTGCAGGCACTGGTCCTGTGTGACAGATATGATGTACTTACTCTCAGATGCTCAAAAGATTATCTCAAAGAAAGAGGAACTCGAAAAAATTGTGATTGCTTGGAGATTCTCCAACTGTGGAAATGTAGAGTATGAACAGAAAGATATATTGTCTACTTATTGCTAGCATGACAAGCATCTCACAGGGACTGGCAGGGATTGTTGGGTTAATGGCAGAAGAAACAGGTTCACTCTGGTAGTTAGAAGCTGAATTAAAGAGAAGATGCTCATATGTGATCATCTCAGCATTATTGTCAAAGACACATACATATTGGCATTGAAGTGAACAGATCAGAAGGATTGGTGACAACAAAAAGAAAGCAGCTAGTGGGACTCAGTAGGTCAGGCAGGTGCAGGGAAATGGACAGATAACGTTTCGGGTCGTGACCCTTCGCTTAGACAAAATGGTTGAGTTTTCTCCAGCTGTTTTCCTGTTTTTGTGACAGATTCCAGCATCTGCAATTTCTTGTGCCTCCTGTATGGGAGGATAATAGGTGGCTTAAGACCTCACAAGGGAAGCAAGCATTTCATTTTGTGGCTGTATTATTGCTGCATGAAGTAAAGTGGCACACCTACTGCACTCCAATCTTTATGAACAGATTTTATTAACGGATTAGCAGACTTAGGGTTGCACGCTGCCTTACAGCGCCAGGAACTCGGTTTGATCCTGACTACGAGTGCTATCTGTACAGAGTTTGTACGTTCTCTCTGACCACGTGGTTTTTCTCCGGGTGCTCTGGTTTCCTCCCACATTCCAAAAACGTACAGGTTTGTAGGTTTATTGGGTTTGGTAAAATGGTAAATTGTCACAAGTGTGTAGGATAGTGTTAGTGCTGGTTGGCGCGGACCTGGTGGGCTGAAGAGTCTTTTTCCACACTGTATCTC
Organism: Malacoraja senta; assembly: GCA_038087875.1. Classification (NCBI taxonomy): domain Eukaryota; kingdom Metazoa; phylum Chordata; class Chondrichthyes; order Rajiformes; family Rajidae; genus Malacoraja; species Malacoraja senta. The sequence goes on from CM075984.1 coordinate 26,196,495, forward strand.
TAAAGTCTAAAGATGAACAAATTGAGGTCAAGATAGTTTAATTGTCATATGACAATGAAATTCTTAACTTGTTGCAAATTTACTGGAACACTAACTCGGTAACACACAAATAAATAAATAATAATCAATAATACAATAAATTAGAAATCATTAATACTAGGTAATCAGACCAGAAAAGTGCAAAATGACGGTCTGTTGTCCAACTAAAACAAAGTCCATAGTAGGTCATTGTTGCTGAGGTAGAGTTGTAGTTAGTGTTATGCAGTGTTCAAGATCCTGATAATTGCTAGATAGAAGCTGTTTTGAACCTGGACTATGGTTTTCTGGCTTCTGTACCTTGTAGTGAGATGAGAGCATGGCCAGGGGTGGCTAGGGTATTTGATGATATTAAATGCCTTTTTGAGGCAGTGCCCCCTATAGATGCTTTGAGGGTAGAAAGATTAATACCCGTGATGGAATGGGCAATGTCTATCACATTGTGCAGCCTCCTTCATTCCTGGGCATTTGAGTTAGATTCAAGATTCAAGAGAGCTTATTGTCATGTGTCCCTGATAGACGTTTATTGTCATGTGTCCCTGATAGACGATTCCCTGGGCAACGTCTTTTCATTTTGCACTGTGCAACTGTTGCTTGCAAGATGACAATAAAGGTTGATTGATTGATTGATTGATAGGACAACGAAATTCTTGCTTTGCTTCAGCACAACAGAACATAGTAGGCATGACTACAGAACAGATCAGTGTGTCCATATATCATTATATAAATATATACACACATGAATAAATAAACTGATAAAGTGCAAATAAACAGATAATGGGCTATTAATGTTCAGAGTTTTGTCCGAGCCGAGTTGAATAGCCTGATGGCTGTGGGGAAGTAGCTGTTTCTGAACCTGGTCGTTGCAGTCTTCAGGCTCCTGTACCTTCTACCTGAAGGTAGCGGGGAGATGAGTGTGTGGCCAAGATGGTGTGGGTCCTTGATGATACTGCCAGCCTTTTTGAGGCAGTGACTGCGATAGATCCCCTCGATGGAAGGGAGGTCAGAGCCGATGATGGACTGGGCAGTGTTTACTATTTTTTGGAGTATTTTCCGCTCCAGGGCGCTCAAGTTGCCGAACCAAGCCACGATGCAACCGGTCAGCATGCTCTCTACTGTGCACCTGTAGAAGTTAGAGAGAGTCCTTCTTGACAAACCGACTCTCCGTAATCTTCTCAGGAAGTAGAGGTGCTGATGTGCTTTCTTAATAATTGCATCAGTGTTCTCGGACCAGGAAAGATCTTCAGAGATATGCACGCTCAGGAATTTGAAGCTCTTGACCCTTTCAACCATCGACCCGTTGATATAAACGGGACTGTGGGTGCCCATCCTACTCCTTCCAAAGTCCACAATCAGTTCCTTGGTTTTGCTGGCACCATATGGACAGTCGCTCGATCTCTCTTCTATGCTCTGACTCATCCCCATCAGTGATACGTCCCACAACAGTGGTGTCGTCAGCGAACTTGATGATGGAGTTCGCACTATGACCGGCCACGCAGTCATGAGTATAGAATGAGTACAGCAGGGGGCTGAGCATGCAGTCTTGAGGTGCTCCCGTGCTGAATGTTATCGAAGCTGACACATTTCCACCAATACGAACAGACTGTGGTCTGTGAATGAGGAAGTCGAGGATCCAATTGCAGAGGGATGCGCAGAGACCCAGTTCTGCGAGTTTGGTAACCAGCTTGGAGGGGATGATTGTATTAAAAGCTGAGCTGTAATCAATGAATAACAGCCTGACATATGAGTTTTTGCTGTCCAAGTGGTCCATAGCGGAATGGAGAGCCAGCGAGATCGCATCCACCTTTGACCTGTTGTGGCGTTAAGCGAACTGCAGTGGGTCCAGGTTTTTGTCGAGGTAGTTGATATGAGCCATGATCAACCTCTCAAAGCACTTCATCAAGTTACCTAATGCAACCAGTCAGTATCCCTTGTCCCCTGTAGTAATTTACTATTCAGATCAAATATTTGGCGATATGCCAAATCTCCTCAATCTCCGATGAAAGTAGAGGTGTTGATGAGCATTCCTTGTGATTCCATCATTGTGCTGGCCCCAGGACAGACGTTCAGAGATATGCGTGCCCAGGAAAACATGAAACAGTTGACTCTTTCCAATGCTGTTCTGTTGATGAAGACAAGTTCATGGATTTCTGCTTTTCCCTTCCTGAAGTTATAGAACAGTATAGCACAGGTACGGGTCCTTCACCCACAATGTTTGTGCTGAATATGATGCCAAGTTAAACTGATATCATCTGCCTGTACATGATCCATATCCCTCTATTCCCTGCACTTCCACGTGCCTATCTAAAAGCAACAGCAAGTCTCAGCAACACCAAATCTAAAAGATTTTTGGACCATTGGGATCTCTTCTAGGGCAGAGGTGACTTGTACAAGAGGAACATGTTGCACCTAAACTGGACATCAATATCGGTGTCGGGTGGTTTGCTAGCGCTTCTCAGGAGGGTTAAACGAGGTTCCCTGTCCCCTGCACCAACTCCTCAGCTACAAATTCATCTGCCCTTTGAACCTCTTTTTGCTTTGAAATGTGTAAGTGTTGGATGAGGAAAGGATTGAGTGGAGCAAAGGTGTAGCTAAAAGGGTCCTGACCACGACGTTAAACTGAACTGAATGAAAAGTATATTCTCTTCCCTCTTCCCTCCCCACTTCTGGAGGCACTGACTAACATCACTTTTTTTCAGCAGAACTGTTCGCTGGTGGACCTTCAGGCTGGCTACTTTTCATCTTTGACGCAATTGGAGCAGGAAAACCAACGGCTCCAGCAAGAACTTGCTGACGTGAGAAACAAACTGGAGATGTCAGTGAAAGTGGCACAGGATAGATACGAGCTGCTTCTGCTTCAGATACATAACAAGCTGACAGATATCGGAGATATGGAGGACAGGTACGGAATTGCTGGTGAAACTACCGCCTTCTGAACTAGGAAGCCAGCAGCTGGGGTAATCTCTTTGATAGCATCATTGCCTGTCACAGATGCTCCTGTACAGATAATGTAAAGGCAGTTTTACACATTCACAGTGAGGGTATTCTGCGTTTTGTTGTGTGACATTGTCACTGTACACAGTGAGAGGCATTCAAGACTAGGCAATTATAAGGCAATGCATATGAGCAGCAGCATTTTGTTTCACGCAGCCTCAATTCCCAGCATATCCTCAGACCTTTGTCCTTTCTGCCAAGCCAGGGAACTATGTGATGAGTATAACAGAGCATGCCAGAAATGTTATTAGGCACACCAAGGAAAGTAATGCCAACCCGGTTCGAGTTGCGGCACAGAACTGCATGTGCACTAAATAGCACAATAATTGTCTGATAGCAGGAGTATAGGGCAGCATGTTCTTGTTGCAGTGAAGGACCAGGCAGGCAAGTTTAAGAGCCCTGGTTCATGAGAGATGTTGAGGCTCTGCTCAGGAGAAAGGAGGCATACATCAGATTTAGGTCATGATCAAGCAAATCTTTGCGATTATAAGAAGTGTAGGAGTACACTGACAAAGTCAATCAGGTGGGCAAAATAGATCAACAGGGAAGGTAAAATAATATACTTAGAGATTCTAGGGGTATACCAAGAGCAAAAGGGTGGCTAGGGGAAGAAGATATCTCCTTAAATATCAGCATGGCTGTGTTTCTGTGGAGCCACAAGAGGTGGGGAGATATTAAATGAATATTTATCATCGTTTTTTACTGGGGAAAAGATCAAGGAAGCTAAGCAATTGAGGCAGATGATTATGATTGCCATTTTTAAAGGCAGATAAATCCCCAGGACCAAGTGCCCCTCAAACCTTGTGGGAAGCTAGGGAGGAAGAATCTCTTGCAGAGATATTTGCATAATCTTTATGCAATACCTCGCTTTTAATTAAACATTCTGCCATTTTCGGCCCGTTGGCCTAGTTGATCAGGATCCCATTGTAAGCATAGATAACCTTCTTTGCTGTCCACTATACCACCAATGTCAGTGTCATTTGCAAACTTACTAACTATGCCACCTATATTCATATTCAAATTGTTAGTAAAAATACAAAAAGCAGTGGAGCCCGCACCAATCCCTGTGATACATCACTTATGACAGTCCTCCAGTCTGAAAGACAGTGTTCTACCTCCATCCCGCACAAAGCCATGTTGACTATCTAATCAGTCCTTGCCTTTCCAAGTGCAGGCAGATCCTGTCACCTAGAATTACCTCCAATAACTTACTACTGATATAAGACTCATGATTTTCCTTGCATTCTTTCTTAAATGGAAGCAGCTCTATTGAAAGCTGCAGCCAGGATGTGGTCTGGTCATTTAGCCTTTGTTATATTTTATGATTCCGGCTGTTTCTTCTCATTACATGGAGTTGCTGAAACAGGCAGAAGTACTTCTGGTTGAACATGGTTGCCAATGGTTCAACCTTTAGCACTGACATGGAGGGCCCTTCTATCATCGAGGATGGGCATGATCTTGGATTCTCCTCCTGCTGTTAGCACCTAACTAAATGTGGCAGCACTGTACAGCTTTGATTTGATGTGTTGGTTCAGAGGTCACTTAAGACTATCTATTGCATGATGTATTTACTGTTTAGCACCTTCATGTGTATCAGACTGGCACATCATTTTTAGATATACATGGTGCTGCTTTCAGCATATCCCTCTGCCCTCATTGGACTCAGCACTCAGTTTAGAGATGCCAGCTGGTCGTAGGATGTAGCACAGTGATGGAGTTGCTGCCTTACAGCGCCAGAGACCGAGGTTCGATTCTGACTATGGGTGCTGTCTGTACGGAGTTTGCACATGCTCCAGTTTCCTCCCACATTCCAAAGAAGTACAGGTTTGTAGGTTAATTGGCGTCTGAAAATAGTCCCTGGTGTGTAAGGGTGATCGCTGGTTGGCGTGGACTCAGTGGGCTGAAGGACCTGTTTCCATGCTGTATCCCTAAACTTAACTAAACTTAACCCCTGGGCTAAGGAGAGCTGTGCAGCTAAACAAAGAGAAGGAGAGACAGCCACCTGTGTCATAAACATAGAGAGGTGGTATGAGACACTATAGGATCCAGCTAGTTTGCCAAATGTGGAGCAGGCAGTGACAGTCCCCAACAATGGCTGCACTTGCAGCTCCGGCCAGCCTGCGCCCGTACCTCGAATTACAGCATCAGCAGCTGCACTTGCCCAGCACCAATCCTCCTGGGTATGTGCAGTCTTGGTGCCTCGCCCATACCCAACCATACATCAGGAGGCCACTTTAACCATTACACTGCTGCAGGAGTAGTGGAAGGTGAAGCTCTCAACCAGGTTCCTGGTAATTCTCTATACATAATACTGTAACAACCTTTTCAGCACCGATTCCACTGGTGTTTTTGTTCATGGCAATATACTCCGTGCTGTGAAGTACCATTGTTGTAGTTTTAATACAACCAAGTAACTGCTTGAGGCAGATGAACATGGGATAGGATGACAGATATAATTTTTTATTTAATAACCTGACCAAATTTCTCCGGAAAAGAAGATATGGAATTGTTGACTGACTCCTACAGTGGCCATGGAAAAATTCATGCATTTTAATTTTCAGCACATAAACTCTTTCCTGTATGAATTCAAGCGTGTAAATTCTTGTTAACTTTTGCAGGCGAGTGGGAGAGCTCCAGCTTAAACATAAGGAGGAGTTGCAGGAACTTCAGAACCAACTTGCGGAGATGACTGCGAAATCCCAAGATGTCAAGAGGCCAAAACAGAGTGCGCATCCACTGTCCAAGTCTGACTCTAGCAACTTAACAGACTGCTCAGGCCAGGCTGGGGAGAGTGACTATAGTGACGCTCAGCAAAGGGATTCGCCGTCTGAATCTCTTCAAGCTATCACATCATACATCACCTTGTCTGCAGATAAGAATGAAGATTTTTCTGACAGTGCATCGGTGCAGTCTCTCCGTTCACTTCATAATGATCAACTTCTGCCTCTGGTATGCTGATTTAGATATACTTTTCTCAGTATAAAACATTTAGATTCAGAGTGAGAAAAGTAAATTTCCATATTCAGGAATTATGTACACCTATTAATATAATTATGTGCTTTGACTGCAACCTAATTCTGTTGGCTAGATGATAAACATTGTCAGAAAAAGCAAGTGAAGTTGAGGAAAATGTGCTCCCCGAAAATTATGATCTGGAATGCTTTGCCTGAAAGCAGGTTTAATAAAAACATTTCCATGTACAAAGGGTCACAAAGAAAGAACATGAGTTGCTCTAACAAATTCCCTCACTGGCTTGATACTGCATGGCCTATTCCAGTCGAGATAATTCTATAGTAACTGGGTTTATCCGATATTAATTAAAAAATCAGTTTAAGTATTCCTAGGTTGCATTAATCCTGTCTTGAATGAAATACCTTGCATTTCACAACAACTGGATCAAGATGTAGAATGGGTCACATTTTAATTGCTTGATCTGAGGTCTTAGTTATTCAGTTATTCATCTGTTAGTGCGACTAACTTGGGAATAACTAACATCTTAGTTATTCAACTGTTAGTGCGACTAACTTGGTTTCTGATTTTAATATAACTTGTGCTGTATCTGTTATATCAGTGCTGACTAGGGCCATAGAATCATAGAAATGTACAAGACTTGACGACTTTAGTAAGTTTTCAGGTGACACCAAGATTGCTGGGGTTTCAGACCGTGAGGAAAGCTGTCAAAGTATATGGTATGACATAGCTGGGGCTCGTGCAAGTGCTCATAGCTACACCTTTAACTTGGAGAAAGTGAGAGAGAGAGTTGTTGAAGGTGAGTACAAGTTCTGCCAGGTGGAAGAGAAATTAGAGGGAAATTGATTGGGGGTCTGTTCATGGAAGGACCAGGGGGTCTTGAGACCTTCCTGTGGGATAGAGGGGAAGGTTATTGAAGAGTTGAAGGGCTTGTGAGGTGAATTGGATGTAGGGTAGAAGGGACTGGATAAGGAAGGATAGAATGGAATTAAGGTATTTGGAGATAGGTTTTGCGGGGCAAGAGCAGGCAGAAACAATGGGTTTGCCAGGGCAGTGCTGGATTTTGGGAAGGAGGTAGAAGCAGGCAGTGCAGGGCTGTGCAACCATAATGTTAGCCAGCATGATAATGGCATTTAAAAGGCTTTTAGTTAGGCTCATGGAAATGCAGTGAATAGAGGAATTTGGATAATGTACAGACAGATGAGATGAGTTTAACTTGGCATCATGTGCGGCACAAACACTGTTCTGTGTTCCTCATCTCCATTCTAAAGGTATGTCATTTTATTCTGAGGCAATGCACTCTCGGCTTAGACTCTCCCACTACTGGAAACATCTGCTCCACAGCTACTCTATTACTCTAAGTCTTTTATTATTCGGTAGGTTTCAGAGATCCCCCCTCATCCTTCTAAACCAGCGAATACAGGCCCAGAGCCTATATACGTTAAACCAATTATCCCTGGGATCATTCTCGTAAACCTCCTGTGAACCTTCTCCAACGCCAACACATCCTTCCTCAGATATGGGGCCTAAAGCTGCTCACAATATTCCTAATAAGGCACCTGACCGGTGTCTTAAACAGCCCCAGTATTACTCGTATATTCTAGTCCTCTTGAAATGAAGGCTAACATTGCATTTGCCTTGCAGATCATTGTAAAAGATTCATTTCAGATGATAACACTGCTGTGCGTTAAACCTCAATATTTACTGTGGTCGGTTCTGGAAATTTGTTCAGCTTCCCTCTGAAGCTTTGCAGTGGGTTATATGATCCAACAACTAATATCTGCTGTCACAGACCCTTTGGAAAGAAAAGCCTCTGGCATCAAACCTTACCTTTACATAACATACACATTTCCCTTCAGTTCTGGCTCATGTTTCTGAATCACTGTAATGGAATACTAACAGGTTTCAAGGATTCAGATCAATGATGGAGGAAAAACACTCAGACAATACAAAATTTAAAGTGCAAACATATATTAAAGCAATAACCAAGCAATGAGAAAATAGCAATAGTATAACAATACAAACTTCAGGTAAAGCAACAATAAAAACACAAATACACTACAATATAAATAGCAGTGCAAAACAGCAAACAAATACTGAGTCTCATATGTCCTTTAGCCTGAAAGCTGTAACTTCTGTTTAAAAGCTTGAATTCAAGATCTTTGGAAGAACCAGAGATAGACATAAAATGCTAGAGTACCTCAGCGGGTCAGGCAGCATTTCTGGAGAGAAAAAATGGATGACGTTTCAGGTCAGGAGCCTTCTTCAGAAGAACCAGTGTACCCTGGTGCCGCTCCAAAGCTTGGTCAAGGAACAAATGTTGACTATGTTTTAGAACTAGCTATCCTTAGTGTCTAAAACAAGAGTTATTTGTTCTATCAGGGGCCAATGTCTCTGAGAAAGTAAACGTTAATCTTAGTGACCTTGCAGGTCACCTTGTGATTTACTGGTTCTTCTAAATTAGGCCAAGCTTTTTCCCAAATATCTCATTGCTTTTCTAAGCCAGTCTGCTTTTGATTGACAGGCAGTGCTGATGATTTAGCTGAGAAGCATGCATATTGCTGTTAGCAGACAGCTCCATTTTTGCTGAGACAGTGTGTTTAACCCTTAGATTACAATTGCATAATCTGTCCACGTACAGTTTTTGAATACATTTATGACTCCAGCAGTTAAAATGTCACAATGCATGCTTGAATAACTTTCCAAGACTAAATTTCTGTAAACTGGTAGTTCTTGAACCATCTTGTCCCATCATTCCAGAAGTAGAAAGGTGTATCTCCATTAGGGCATTTGCTTTTGCAGGAGAAGAACAGATTTTGATGTAAACACCTTCCACTGTTAAGGGCTTCAATTAGTGGTTGTGTACACATGATATAAATTAATTCACATTGCCTCTGATTTGCCTACCTTAGTGAAACCTCTTTTGCTCTTATTTCAGAGCCCAGCCATTGAATCTCCCAATTCATCGATAGCAGCCAAGTTTCTTGAAGAGGAGGATAAAAGGTCACAGCGACTCTTAAAACAACTGGACATGCATATTGATGAGCTCAAAATAGAAAGTGAAAGAACTGTTGACAAATTTGTGTGATCTCCTCACCAAAGGACAGCTTACATGCTACATACAATGGAAATGGCTTGGTATGATAATGGGTAACGTGGAGCTATTGTGTAGATTGCTGTGCCTCCTTGATTGTCCCATTTGTTTCCTTGCACTAAACCTCATATATTAGAGTTTAAATTTGCCATCATTGTCCATGTCCTGGTTTCATAATGGTTGCTTTTTGTTTTCTCTACCCAAAATTATACCAGAAAGGTGAGACTAGCTTTCCAGGTGCAAGTGTACATTTGGAGATGGGCTTCAAACTCCCTCTGCAGTTTCCTAAATCCATGCCTAAATGTATCCATTTACAGGGAATTGTGCGAAACCAAGGGGTTCATCTTTGAACTGTCAAAGCTGCAAGCCATAATTATGGAAGTATTTTATGACCACAGCACTGATGATATCTTGTTGGTGTTATGTAAACCGGAAAATCCAAACTGCAAGGGAAATTTGCAAATGTTTTGTCTAAAATCATGGTGCAATTTATTTGCTACAATGTTGTGAATTGATGAATGAAGATTGGTTAACAGAATAGATCTCAATGTCCTTCTGATAGCGTTCTTTGATGCAAGTAAAGGAAGGAAATAGTGGTCTGTACTTTATATTGCCTTTAGATCGTTTTATCTATTGCCTGTCTCAGGGCTCACTCAGTCATGTTAAATATTTTCGCAGGATCAGTATTGTACATCAAAGGTATTGATGCAGTTGGATTTGACTAGAAACTAATGCAAATGTGTTTTTATTTATTTACATAAGATTTATCAATAAACTTTATATAGAATTGAAACATTTTCCTGCTTATTCGGTAAGGAACAGCACTTTTACACTAATATAACGTTCAGACGATGTGTGATTGATATTTGAATAGTTCTAAAATTCTCACCTTGCCTAGTATGGTACAGTGGAGCACTGGCCGGCACTGCTATCTTACAGCTCCTGAACCCCATATTTGATCTCGACCTTGGGTGCTGTCTTCAGACACAAGGAACTGCAGATGCTGGAACTGAGCAAGATATGGTCTGAAAAACAGTCCCGACCCGAAACTTCTCCAGAGATGCTGACTGACCCGCTGAGTTACTCCAGCATTTTGTCTTTTTTGTTCAAGAGAGTGCAGATGCTGGGATCAAGCAAAACATAGTGCTGGAGTGCTAGAAATGGGCACGGTTAAAGAAGGGTCCCGACCCAAACAACGTCCCTGTATTTTCCTCCCCAGATGCTGCTTGACCTGCTGAGTTCTTCCATCACTTCAAACTGCTGGAGGAACTCGGCAAGTGAGAAGCATCTTTGGGGGGGGGGGGGGGGGGCATTGTCTACGTTTCCAGAATGTCAACTCTGATTCCTTTTTCTTTGCTGTCTTTGTAGAGTTAGGGTATTTTCGTTGTGACCATATGGTTTTTCTCATGGTAACCTTGTTACCTCCTGTATGGCAAAGTGAATTGGTCTCTGTAAATTGTCCTTGTGGGTGGCAGGTGAATTGGACGACAGGAGTTGGCAGTGGATGGGAATGAGAGAGAAGTAAAATGGGGATTAATGCAGGATTGGTGTATGATCTGTGTGGATGTGGTGGGATAAATGGACCATTTCCGTTCTGTATTACTGCAGCAGTAGAAAATGACAAGATTTATATTTTGCTGATCGCATTATATTGTATTTGCTGACCATCGCACAGACATGTTCACAGGTATTTTCTCCAGATAGGAATCTAACCTTGGATCAGTCGTGGGAGATCTGCATCTGCTCAATTAGAAATCTCTAACTAGCCTTGAGATGATGATGAGCAGCTGCCTTGAAAAACCAGACTCATGATTGTTTTTGTATTTGTTTGATATAAATGATTTTTTCTAATGCCATCATTTATAATTAATTCCTTAATTGCCTTGTGGTTTTGGTGGTGATCTGTGCTCCTGAATTGCAGCGGTCCCTCTGATGAAAGTCATTCCACACTAGTTTAGTTTTTAGTTTTAGACATAGCGTGGAAACAGGCCCTTCAGCCACTGAGTCCACGCCGATAGTTTCGCTAGTTCTATGTTATCCTAGTTTCGCTCCTAGACATTAGGGGCAATTTACAGATGCCAATTAACCTACAAACCTGCAAGTCTTTTAGAATGTGGAAGGAAACCAGAGCAACCGGAGAAAACCCACCCGGTCACGGAAAGAACGTACAAACACCAGCACCGTGCTCACGCACAGACAGCACCCGTGGTTAGAATCAAACCCGGGTGTCTGGTGCTATGAAACAGCAGTTCGACCGCTGTGCCATTGTGCAGCCCAGGAAAGGAAGTTCCAAGATGTGGAGCTGTCAACAGTCGAGGAACGATGATATATTTACAAGTCAGGGCGGTGTGTGATTTGAAAATAATTTGCAAGATTCAAAGAAAGATGCAGAGGGTGATGGTGGAAAGTTATTTTCTGGACGGGAGGCCTGTGACTAGTGGTGTGCCTCATGGTTCAGTGCTGGGCCCATTGCTGTTTGTCATCGATATCATTGACATACAACGCATGATTAGTAAGTTTACAGATGACACTAAAGTGAATGGTATTGTGTATAGTGAAGATGGTTGGGCAGATGGGCTGAGGAATAGTTGATGGAGTTTAATACAGAGAAGTGTGAGGTGCTGCATTTTGGGAAGCTGTAACTTCTGTTTAAAAGCTTGAATTCTTGGGAAGTCAAACCAGGGCAGGATCTACACAGTGAATGGCAGGGCTCTGCGGAGTGTTGTAGAGCAGAAGGATTTAGGAGTGCAGGTGCATAGTTCCTTGAAAGTGGCATCACAGGTAGATAGGGTGGTCAAGATAGCTTTTGGCACATTGGCGTTCATCAGTCAAAGTATTGAGTCTGAAGTTGGGAAATCATGCTACGTTGTAGAAGACGTTAGTGAGGCCACATTTAGAGTACTGTGTTCAGTTTTACTCACCCTGTTATAGGAAAGATATTAAGCTGGAAAGGGTGCAGAGAAGATTTACAAGGATATTGCCAGGACTCAAGGGCCTTAGCTGTAGGGAGAGGTTGAGCAGGCCAGGACTTGGAGCGGAGGAAGATGATGGTTTATTTTATAAAGGTGTATAAGATCATGAGAGAAATAGATAGGGTAAATGCACACTCTTTTACCCAAAGTAGGGGAATCAAGAACCAGAGGATATAGGTTTAAGGTGAGGGGGAATGATGTAATAGGAACCCGAGGGGCAAATTTTTTACACAAAACGGTGGTAGGTATATGGAATGACTGCCAGAGGAGGTAGTTGAGGCAGTCAGCATTTAAGAAACATTTGGACGGGTACATGGATAGGATGGGTGTAGAGGGATACAAGCCAAACCTAGGTAGATGGGACCATTGTAGATATACATGAAATGCTGAAGTAACTAAGCTGATCAGGAAGCATCTCCAGAGAAAAATGATAGGTGACGTTTTGGGTCGGGACTCTTCAGATCTTCTTAGTGGAACTAGTGTGGATGGGGCATGTTGGGACAAAGGGACTATTTCCACGCTGTATGACTGATTTCTCTCGACTGGATCAGTTCCTGTGGACTGGAGGGTAGCCAATGTAACTCAACTTTTTAAGAACGGAGGGAGAGAGAAAATGGGAATTACAGACCCATTAGCCTTACATCAGTAGTGGGGAAGATGCTGGAGTTGATTATTAAAGATGTTATAGCAGCGCATATGGAAAACAATGACGGGATCTGTTAAAGTCAGCATGGGTTTATGAAGGGGAAATCATGCTTGACTAATCTTTTGGAATTTTTTGAGGATGTAACAAGTAGAATGGATAAGGGAGAGCCAGTGGATGTGGTGTATCTGGACTTTCAAAAACCCTTTGACAAGGTCCCACACAAGAGATTATTGACATGGATAGAGAACTGTTTGACTGACAGGAAGCAAAGAGTAGGAATTAATGGGTCCTTTTCAGAATGGCAGGCTCGGTGCTGGGATCCCAGTTGTTTACAATATATATTAACGAATTAGACAAGGGAATTAAATGTAACATCTCTAAGTTTGCGGATGAAACAAAGCTGGGTGGCAGTGTGAGCTGCGAGGAGGATGCTATGAGGCTGCAGGGTGACTTGGATATGTTGGGTGAGTGCACAGAAGTATGGCAGATGCAGTATAATGTGGATAAATGTGAGGTTATTCACTTTGGTGGCAAGAACAGGAAGGCAGATTATTATCTGAATGGTGTCAGATTAGAAGGGGAGACCTGGGTGTATTTGTACATCAGTTACTGAAAATAAGCATGCAGGTACAGCAGGCAGTGAAGAAAGCTAATGGCATATTGGCCTTCATTGCGAGAGGATTTGAGATTAGGAGCAAGGAGGTCCTACTGCAGTTGTACAGGGCCCTGGTGAGACCGCACCTGGAGTACTGTGTGCAATTTTGGTCTAATTTGAGGAAAGGCATTATTGCTATTGAGGGAGTGCAGCGTAGTTTCACCAGGTTAATTCCCGGGATGGCGGGACTGACGTATGATGAAAGAATGGGTCGACTGGGCTTGTATTCGCTGGAATTTAGAAGGATGGGAGGGGATCTTATAGAAACATATAAAATTATTTGAGGATTGAACCGAGTAGATGTAGGAAAAATGTTCCCGATGTTGGGGGAGTCCAGAACCAGGGGTCACAGTTTAAGAATAAGGGGAATTTAGGACTGAGATGAGGAAAAACGTTTTCACCCAGAGAGTTGTGAATCTGGAATTCTCTGCCACAGAAGGCAGTGGAGGCCAATTCACTGGAGCTTTTCAAGAGAGGATCAGGTGCACTGGAGGTCCCACGGAGGTTGGACACTGCCAGCAACAGTACGGAGCAGCAGTGGAGAACCTCGGTAGCACCGCCAGGCTAGGCTTGTATCACTGAGCCAGTGCCACCACCAGGATAACAGGCCTTTGAGGCCAAGATAAAATTAATTATTTTTAAGAAGTTTGGAACTTGAACTCGATGACGCTGGAAACGTTGAGACTGTGCTGCCTCAGTGTAATCCCCTATTCTTTCACCACAAAACAATTCCACTCCCCATTAATTTTCCTGTAATTTATTTTTCTTAATTCCCTTCAACTCCTCTCCAATTCTACCATTAACTATGGGGGCAATTTACAACAGAAAAAACCCCATTCTGTCAAGGGGGAACATGCAAACTTCACGTGGCACCAGAGGTCAGGATTTAACCTTAAGGGCCTGTCCCACTTACGCGTCCTTGGCTCGCAAATTACGCGACCTCATGGTCGCTTGAGGCGTACGGGCACCTTATGGCCGCGCGGGGCCGGTCCCACTTAGAAGCGCGGAGGAGTATGGAGTTGTGCGGGGCTGGTCCCGACATCGCGCGGGGCTCCGAAATTCTTGCAGTGAACGAAATCTTCGCGCGCCAATGGCCTGTCGCGGAACTGACGGCCAAAGTCGGACAGGCCCAAGACCCTGGCGCGACGCAACGTCAAACGATCGCCGGACTCAGCCTGGGGCTCACGGCTGTTGCGGTCCGGATCCGCCCCCACTTCTACTCCCAGAGCGGGGCCAAGAAAATTGAAGATAGACACAAAATGCAGGAGTAACTCAGCGGGACCGGCAGCATCTCTGGAGAGAAGCAATGGGTGGCGTTTCGGGTCAAGACCCTTCTTTTCAGACTGAAGAAGTCTCGACACGAAACGTCACCCATTCCTTCTCTCCAGAGATTCTGCCGGTCCCGTTGAGTTACTCCAGCTTTGTGTCCATCTTCAAATGACGTCACGCGCTCCAGACGGCTGTGCGTACGCATGTAATCGCGCCCGACCTTCACTCGACCGTCTCGGCTCAACGCGACCACGAGGTCACGTAATTTGCGTGCCAAGGACACGTAAGTGGGACAGGCCCTTAAGTCACTGGGGCTGAAGTTGCGCAACATGTCTTCATTAGCATCTTATCAACCTATCTTGCAACCTTAAGAAATTCAAGAGCATGCTCTCCATTATCCCACTGTACTCTACATTTGATATTCTACCATCTCTTGTACTTTCCCTTTCCTAGTTCTCCTTCCACAATTGCATTACCTCACATTAAATTCAAATTGCCACTTTTCTGTTAAATGGTCACAACATGCTAAGGCACAAACAAAAATTAAACTGCCACCTGAACTCTTCCAATTGTCTAGAACACCCTTCCTTATTATCAAGCACCAGGCCCATTGTGACACCATGTGCAAACTGTAGTGGCTCCTGTATTTCAAATAATTTACACAAACACAAGGAGCCAATGCTAAGCACCGCAGTGCTCCACTGCAGAGATGATGGTTACCAAATCTTTCTGTCAAGCAGAACCATTCTGTCATCACATTTTAATCCAGTGTACCATTTAGATTTGAATTCAAAGAGTTTATATTTTCTTGATCTATCTACCATGTTGGACTATAGATTAAAATCCACTGTACACTGGACCAAGCTCTTCCCCTCATCAGCACCTCATGTTACCTCCTCAAAAGTTCAATCAAGATGGTCAGGCACACCCTTCCCATAAAAATGTATGCAGACCATCCCTGCCTCTCTAAATGCTGATTTTATCTGCTGATCTGAGACTTTTCAAACAATTTAGTCATCATTAAGTCTGAAGAAGGGTCTTGACTGGAAACATCGCCAATTGCTTCTCTCCATAGATACTGCCTCACCCGTTGAGTTTCTCCAGCATTTTTTGTCTACCTTCTAAGTCATTATCAGTGTCAGGCTGACTGACATATAGTCATCCAATCTATCCTTTTCTAAACATGTCGCACACGTTACAGAAATCTCTTAGTCATAGAGTCTTACATACTGATGAAAAAAGTTGGAAAATGATAGCCAGGCATTGTAATTTTCGCTCCCTTCTTCCACATGGAGTAATTTTATCTTGGTTTGTCAACTTATCCCCTTTCAAAGATCCAGAACCCTTCATATTGTCCTACTAGCGGGCTGTAAATTGTTAACTTTTCAAGAACTCAAGCCCTGGGTTCTCAGTCTAGCTGGGTTGATGGGAGAAAGTAGAGTTGCTGCCTTACAGTGCCAGAGACCCAGATTTGATCCTGACAATGGGTACTGTCTGTAAGGGGTTTGTGCATTCTCCTTGTAATCACATGGGTTTTCTTCGGGAGCTCTGGTTTCCTCCCACAGAGATTTGTAGGTTATTTGGCTTCTGTAAATTGTCCCCAGTGTGTAGGATAATGATAGTCTACTGGATGATCACTAGATGATGCGGATTCTGTGAGCCAAAGGACCAATTTCCACGCTGTTTCTCTAACATCTAAAGTCTAAATTTAAACACACTTCAATCAGAATCATTTTTTGAGGACTTCACTTTGCTGCGAGTTATAGTATTCAGACCTTACCACATTCTGCAAGTGTCCAAATTATTATACTGGGGCTCAGGTTTGTCCCGGTATTGTCTCTTGTCATCCTTGATAGTTTTGCAGAGATCATAGTGGACTTTCTTGTACTGCTCTTGGGACTACACCCCAGGGTTCTGAAAGAGGTAGCCGTTTCGAGATACTATTTTCCAGTCTCAATAACATTCCAGGATCTTCATTTCCATGGGCTGTTAAGAGGCCTGGGCTTTAGCTTCACAGACAAGACTAAAATCACATTAAGGCAGCTGGGAAAGTAATGCATTCAAATCAAAACAAGCTTAAAACAAAATGTTATTGTCGATCAGGATGACCACGGAGAATGGGTTATCAGTTGCAGCACAGATCGTACCTGATGAACTTAATGCTTTCTATGCCTACTTTGAGCAGAAGGACAACCTTCTGGATGACATCCATCCCTTCAGACTCAAGCGTGGCTCATCCAAGGGTCACTGTTGCAGAGGTTAGATCAACCTTCCTGAGGGTGAACCCACGGAAAGCAACTGGCCCTGATGGAGTTCCTGGCCGCGTCCTTAGAAGCTGCGAGGACCAGCTAGTGGGAGTATTCATAGACATCCTTAAACGCCTGTCCCACTTGGCCGTCATTTGCACGCCATTTACGCGACCTCCAAAAATGTGGTCGTTGCGTTGTGACGCACGGGTAGCGTGTGGGTAGTGTGGGACGGGCGCATGGAGAGGTGTGGAGTTGCGAGCGGTATCGCGTGGCACTCAAGGATTTCGTGCTGCACGAAACCCTGCATGACGTATCGCGTACGCACGCTGATGCATTGGGTACGCACGCTGACGCATTGGCGTCGCACGCTGCATCCCGATGTCTAACGTGTGACGCATGGTTACGTCACTGTGTAACCATGCGTCGCTGCACGCCGCAGGGTATGCTAATGACGTCACGCACACCAGACAGCATGATGACGCGCGATGTTGCGCTTAACGATGCGTCGACCTATTCTACATATGACGCTTAAATGAGGCGCAAATGATGGCCAAGTGGGACCGGCCCTTTAATCTCTCCCTACTCTGTTATGAGGTACCCACCTGCTTCAAGAAGACTGCCATCATCCCGGTGCCAAAGTAAAGTAAGATCACGTGCCTAAATGACTACCGTCCACTGGCCTTGGCTTCCACCATCATGAATGGTTTGAGAGGTTTGTTATGGAAAGCCTTACATGCAGTCTACCAAGCTACAACAGCAATTCACCTGCTGCCACAACAGGTCTACAGATAATGCCATCTCCCAGGCCAAACACTCATCCCGAGTGCATCTGAATAAGGGAGGTACCTACGTCAGACCTAGTCATAGATTACAGCTCTGCTTTTAACATCATTATCCCATCTAAGTTCATCACCAATCTCGTGGAACTTGGAGTTAGCATTCATCTTTGCAACTTGATCCTCGACATCCTGACTAACAAATCCCATACAGTGATGATAGGGGACACATCAACCTCTACGATAATCCTCAATGCTGGTGGTCCGCAAGGATGTGTTCACAGCCTACTTCTTTACTCCTTGTGCACCCACGATTGTGTAGCCAAGTAGAAATCCAATTCAATTTACAATTCACAGATGACTCCACCGTTGTGGGCCGGATATCAAATACGTAATGATGAGACTGAGTACAGGAAGGAGATTGGGAACCTCGTGACCTGTTGTTGTGAGAACAATCTTTGTCTCAAAGATAGACACAAAAAGCTCGAATAACTCAGAGGGTCAGGCTGGCTGCATCTCTGGAGAAAAGGAATAGGTGATGTTTCGGGTCAAGACCCTTCTTCAGAGGAAGGTGTAAATCAGCATCTACAGTTCCTTCCCACATAACCTTTGTCTCAATGTCAGCAAGACAAAGAAAATTGTGATCAACTTCATGAAACGAAGCGGTACACATACCCTGCTTTGCATTGAGGCACAGAAGTAGAGATGGTGTAAAGCTTCAAATTCCTTGGAGTAAATGTCACCAGCAACTTGTCCTGGACCACCCATATTGAAGCAATGGCCAAGAAAGCACAGCAACACCTTTATTTCCTTTGAAGGCTGTGGATGTTCGGCATGTCCCCAATAACTCTCGCCAACGTCTACAGATGCGCCGTGGAAAACATTTTATAGGGATGCGTCACAGCGTGGTTTCGAAAAGAGCAAAAAATTGCAGAGATTTGTGGACGCAGCCCAAACATCAAACAAACAAACCTTTCCATAGACTTTATTGGCACTTCACACTGCCTTGGTAAGGCCACCAACACAATGAAGGATGAGTCGCACCCAGCCACTCCCATCATGCAAGAGGTATAGAAGTGTAGTAACGCACACCTCCAGATTTGGGGTTAGTTTCTTCCCAGCTGTTATCCAGCAACTGAACCATCCTACCAACAACTAGAGTGCAGTCCTGAGCTACCATCTACCTCATTGGAGACCCTCAGACTCTCTTTGATTGGACTTCACTGGACTTTATCTTGCACTAAATATTATTCACGTTAATCCCTTTATCATGTATATATACACACTGTGGATGACTCGATTGTAATCATTGTCTGCCTGCTGACTGGTTAGCACACAACAAAAGCTTTTCACTGCACCTCGATACACGTAACAATCAACTAAACAAAACTAAACTAGCCCACCTGGTCCAGGTGACAGCCATCTTCGGACCATTCAGCTTCCCAAGCACCTTCTCCTTAGTAATAGCAATTCCACTAACTTCTGCCCCCTGACTTTCTTGAATTTTAGGCACGAGGCTGGTGTCCTCTGCTGTGAAGACTGACATAAAAAACTTAGTAAATTAATCCGCCATTTCTTTATTACCCATTACTACTTCTCCAGCGTCATTTTCCAGCAGTCCAATGTCCACACTTGCCTCTTTTTAACTCTTTATATATCGGAAGAAACTTTTGCTCTACTCTTTTATATTAGTGGCTAGCCTCCCTAATTCATCTTTTCTCCCTGTATTGCCTTTTTAGTTACCTCTTTTTTTTAAAAGCTTCCTAATCCTCCAGCTTCCCACTAATCTTTGCAATATTGTATGCCTTATCTTTTAGTTTTATTTTTGCATTTAGCTGTCTTTGATTTCCCTAGTTAGCCACAGTCACCTCATTTCCCCCTTAGAATCTTTCTTCCTCTTTGAAATGAATGATCCCGCGTCTTCCGAATTACTCCCAAAATCAGATTTTGGGGTCCAACTCCCTGAAAGTTGCAACACATTTAGATAGAGTGGTAAAGAAGGCATATGGTCTGCTTGCCTTAATTGGCCGGGCAATATGTATAAGAGTCAGAGAGTCATGATGCATATTAATAGGAATTTGGTTAGGCCTCATTTGGAGTTTTGCCTGCAGTTCTGGTCACCCCATTACTGGATTGGAAAGGGTGCAGAGGAGGTTTATTAGAATGATGCCTGTATTAGGGGATATTAGGTACAGGGAGAGGTTGAAGAGACTTGGATTGTTTTCTCTGGAACACCAGAGGTTGAGGGGAAACCATATAACCATATAACCATCACAGCACGGAAACAGGCCATCTCGGCCCTTCAAGTCCGTGCCGAACATTTATTTTTTTATTTTTTTAAATAAATAAATACTTCCCCCCTAGTCCCATCTACCTGCACTCAGACCATAACCCTCCATTCCTTTCCCGTCCATATACCCATCCAATCTATTTTTAAAGGATAAAATCGAACCAGCCTCCACCACTTCCACTGGAAGCTCATTCCACACAGCTACCACTCCCTGAGTAAAGAAGTCCCCCCCTAATGTTACCCCTAAACTTCTGTCCCTTAATTCTCAAGTCATGTCCCCTTGTTTGAATCTTCCCTACTCTCAATGGAAAAAGCTTATCCACGTCAACTCTGTCTAACCCGCTCATAATTTTAAAGACCTCTATCAAGTCCCCTCTTAACCTTCTGCGCTCCAAAGAATAAAGACCTAACTTGTTCAACCTTTCTCTGTAACTTAGTTGCTGAAACCCAGGCAACATTCTAGTAAATCTCCTCTGTACTCTCTATTTTGTTGACATCCTTCCTATAATTAGGCGACCAAAATTGTACTCCATACTCCAGAATTGGCCTCACCAATGCCTTGTACAATTTTAACATTACATCCCAACTTCTATATTCAATGCTCTGATTTATAAAGGCCAGCACCCCAAAAGCTTTCTTTACCACCCTATCTACATGAGATTCCACCTTCAGGGAACTATGCACAGTTATTCCTAGATCCCTCTGTTCAACTGCATTCCTCAATTCTCTACCATTTACCATGTACGTCCTATTTTGATTTGTCCTGCCGAGATGTAGTACCTCACACATATCAGCATTAAATGTGAGGTACTACATCTCGGCAGGACAAATCAAAATAGGACGTACATGGTAAATGGTAGAGAATTGAGGAATGCAGTTGAACAGAGGGATCTAGGAATAACTGTGCATAGTTCCCTGAATAGAAGTATATAAAATTATGAGACATCGACAGAGTGGACAGTCAGAACCATTGTGCCAGAGCTGCTACACTACAAACTCTCCCAGTTGACTGTGCCTGAACCCCTCTGTCAGTGGATCACCAACTTCCTGACAGACAGGAAGCAGCATGTGAGGCTGGGAAAGCACATCTCGGACCTGTAGACCCTCAGCATAGGAGCACCGCAAGGCTGAATACTCTCCCCTCTCCTCTACTCTCTCTACACCAACGACTGCACCTCCACAGACACCTCTGTCAAGCTTCTCAAATTTGCGGACGACACACCCCTAATTGGACTGATCCAGGATGGGGAGGAATCTGCCTACGGACAGGAAGTGACGCAGCTGGCGTCCTGGTGCCTTTGTAACAGCCTGGAGCTCAATGCTCTTAAGACAGTTGAATTGATAGTAGACTTTAAGAGAGCTCCCCCTCCACTCCCCCCACTCACCATCAACAACACCACAGTCACATCTGTGGAGTCTTTTAAGTTGCTTGGAACCATCATCTCCATGGACCTCAAATGGGAAGCCACCATCGACTCCACAGTCAAAGAGGCCCAACGGAGGATGTACTTCCTGTGACAGCTGAGGAAACACAATCTGCCACAAGCAATGATGGTCCAATTTTATACTGCTATCGTAGAGTCTGTCCTCACCTTCTCCTTCATGGTCTGGTTTGGCTCAGCCACCAAGCATGACATCCAGAGGCTGCAGCGAATCGTTCAATCAGCTGAGAAGGTTGTTGGCTGCAACCTTCCCCCCCATTGACGAACTGTACACTGCAAGGGCCATAAAGCGAGCGGGTAAGATCATCTCTGACCCCTCTCACCCTGGCCCCAAACTCTTTGAAGCACTTCCCTCTGGAAGGCTATTCCAGACTGTCAAAGCCGCCACAGCCAGACATAAAAACAGCTTTTTTCCACGAGCAGTAGCTCTACTCAATAACCAAAAGTCTGTAGCCTGTAGTGGGATTTTATTTCATTCACATGTTTAAACTATAATGTTTTATTCTTAATGGTTTATGTTTTTTTCTTAATTGTTTACTGTATGTCGTATTGTTACTTGCGAGCAGAGCACCAAGGCAAATTCCTTGTATGTGTACATACTTGGCCAATAAACTTACTCATTCATTCATTCATTCAGAGTAGACAGTCGGAACCTTTTTTCCCAGGATTGAAATATCATATACTTATAGCTGCATAGAGTCCATAGCTTTAAGGTGATTTTATGCAGAGGGTGTTAAGTGCCTGCAACTCGCACCTAGAGTGGTGGTGGAGGCAGATACAATAGTGGCACTTAAGAGACTTAGATAGGCACATGGATATGCAGGGAATGGAAGGATATGGATTATGTGCAAGCAGTTAAGAGTTGTTTTTTTCGTCATGTTCGGCACAGATGTCGTGGGCCAAAGGGCCTGTTTCAGTACTGTGCTGTTCCATGTTTTATCACAGCTCAAGGCATGCATTTGTTGCACGTGGAGTTGTTTCAGAACCCTGATTACCTCTCTATTCCTCCCTCTGTGCACTGTCTTTATCATTTCTCTGACTACACCATCCTTCCCCTTGTTCACTGTTCCCATCCTTTCCTCTGACCCGTACCTCCCCCCTCCTTCTGACCATACCTCCATCCCTCCCTCTGATACCCCCCAATCCAGCGTTGCCCTTCCATAATATCCCTGCTTCCCGACGCTCGCTCGCCTGCTCCACGTTTCTACTCCAGTGTTCTCTTGATTGAGGTTTCATTGTGTTCTCAACGTCAACAAGCTCAACCCCTGCTGGCCCGAGCTGACTATCCAGTGTACTATCCCCCTCCCTCATGTCCCTCTTGCGTCAACCGTCCTGTTGCCCCACCGTCCTTACTCACCCTCCTGTTCTTCTGATCCCCTCGGTGTCTCTCCCCCCCCCCCGCCCCCGCCCACCGTTGCATCGCTCTCCAGTTCCCCCTCTGACGGCCCTTCGTGTTCACACAGTCCCTGCGCCGTCAGATCGCGGCCCAGTCAACTCTGTGGCCTCGTTCCTCCCAGCTCTCGTCTCCTTCAATCTGACAGCCCACGTTCACTCTGGTCCAGGCCCCCTGTATGGCCCGGACCTCTATCTGCTTAATAAGCCCCCTCATCGGACACCGGCTCAGTATTTCCTCATGTAGCACTCTGAACATTAAAGCCAAGCGCCACACCTTAATGAAACGGCACAGTTCATTACGGTTCCCCACAGTATGGCATTAAAAACACGTCAAAAGTAATTTATTCGCTCTGAAATGTCTTTGGACATGCTCAAGACATAAAAGGCAAATTCAATTTCTAATTCTTCCTTCATTGAACATCCTGTGAGGTCCGGGTATTAAATGAAGAGTTTTAACTTGGTCACCTTGTGAAGCCTCAGTCAAGGGAAGCCCACTGCATAGAACATATTCATTACCATAAAACAGATTTTGAGATGAATTACATGTGTTTTTTTGGTTTTAATTCCGCTCAGCTTCGCTTTTGTTATCCATGGTAGGTTGTAATACGGGGTCAGATTAATTTATAACTCCCACGTCATACTGAAGGGCAAATGTAAACTTGCTGTCAAACATTTTATCCGAGACGCCCACATTGAGGTGCTTGACGTCTTCCGTGTTGCAAATGCCCTCCCAGTAGCCCTCCTTGGTCATGTTGAGTGGACACGCTCCTTTACCATACACCTGCACATTCCTCACGTGGGGAATCTTAAGCTTGAATTTGATCAGCTGGTGAGGGGGCAGTGTGCCGGAGAGAGGCTCCACCAGCTCACAGCCGTCTGTCCAGGAGCTGAAGATCTTGGGGAAGCTGGGCAAGTGGACATTCCTGTTGGTGCAGGAGATCAGGTATTCGCAAATGTGGTCGTGGGTGGGGCTGCGGCTGGTCTTCTCCTTCGCGAAGATCGCAAAGACATAGAGGCCCGACTGAGGGAGCTGGATCTTAAACTCCACCCAGTTGCCGAACTCAGTCTTGAAGACGTGGCTCTTCATGACCTCGTCTGACAGCCGGACCTCATCGCAGGACAGCTTGCTGGCGAAGCTCAGCTCCATGTTCACCATGAACCTGACCGCGCACCTGCCGTCCTCGCAGTAAATCAGGGGCTCAGGGTGAGACGGCTGCAGAAGCCCCTTGGTCTCTGTAAGCCAGCTTGGACCCATGGGGTTATGAAACGACTTTGGCAGCTTGAAGTTTTCATCAATCGAATCGCATCTGACTAGATAGGCACAAATAAAGGAATACGTCTCCCCTTCCGAATCCCAGAGCTTTGCGTAGATTTTTAACTTGTGGTTCCCCGTCTTCTGCGGCAGAACCTCCAGCTTCATTCCGTACTTGGTCAAGATGATGATAGCGCAGTCCTTCCTGTCGTCGAGATTGTACATGAACAAAGTTGGGGAATGGCCCTCTATGTTGATGATAACTCTTCCGTTCACTGTTAGAGAACAATTACAATCAGTTAAACGTGTCCAATTTGACCAACTCCCTTCTGTTATTCTGCGGGGGTTTATTCCTGCTTTTCCGCTGAGTTTCGCTAACTCTTCATAAGAAACGCGGCGTACTCGACACCCTCCCATGGTACCCTCCCACGTGTTTCCTTCTACCCACCATCGCTCCCTCTGGTGGCGCAACGATAGAGTCTCTGCCGAGCAGCGCCAGAGATGCCGGTTCGATCCTGACTACGGCCGGGTGCTGTCTGTACGGAGTTTGCACATTCTCCCCGTGACCTGCGTGGGTTTTCCCCGGGAGCTCCGGTTTCATTCCACACTATAACCAGTTAATTTACAGGTTTGTAGGTTAACTGGTTTGGTAAAATTGTAAATTGTCCCTAGCGTGTGTAGAATAGTGTTAATGTGCGGGGATCGCAGGTCGGCGGCCCGAAGGAGTGGAAATCCTCATCTTGGCAATGGATGCAGAGATAATGGCCAAATTGAGAGTGAAGAAAGGTTTCGTCTAGATAACTGTGGAAGCCAACGCCTCTAGATTGGACCATTCTGACCAATTGTTACCCTAGGGCCACCTGGAACTGTCGCCAATCCTACACTAACCTATCTGTCTCTTGCCTCCTCTGCCAGAGTGTGAGACTAAGCACAAACTTGAACAGCGCCTCACATTCCACCCGAGTATTCCACAACTCTATGGCATGAATACTGAATTCTCCAATTTCAGGTAACCCCCGGTCCCTTCCTCACTTCTGATGTTCCCAGGTCCTCTCACACACTACCTTCCCCCTCCCAACCACTCTACTTGTTCATCACCCAGGCATTGTTTCCCCTGCCCCCACTATTCCCATCTGTCCATCTTTCTTCCTAATTTAGTTCCATGCTTGACCTTTCTTTCCAATCAGATTCCATTATCTGCAGTCCTTTGTCTCCACTTAGCAACTCTCAGCCTCTGTCACTATTTCTGTCCTTCCCTCAAACCCCTCTCCTCTTTCAGTCCAAACAAAGGTCCCGACCTGAAACTTCATCTGCCCATTTCCCCAGATTCACTCAGCTGTCTGACTCGCTCTGTTCCTTCAGCAGATTGTTTGTTGCTCCATTTAAACCCCCAATTTGGATGATTTGGAAGCTAAAGATCAGGGTTAAATCCTGGAGATTTCCCAGTACCCTTGGTTCAAGGTCATCTTGTCTTGCACCTAACACAAAGTCTATGTTGGCATTTCCAATCGAGTTGAGTGAAAATAAAATGGTTTCTTGGATAAAACACCAACGGCTTGACTCTCTCTTCTCAGCACCATAAAAAATGACATGGCAGTGTTTTAAAGATCTTCCCCAGGTGTCCCACAGAATATTTATGCCTCTATCAACATCAGTTTGATTATCTGGCCATTAATTTCATTTCTGCTTCTGGTATCTAGCTGTGCATAAACTGGCAGGTGTGTTTCCTAAATTATAACATGACTATTCTATTGGTTTTGGGAAGTCATGCAGTTGAAATGGGTATAATGGAACGACAGTCTTTTTCTACTCAGACTGTCATTCAATTGATGTATTGGTAAGCTGCGTTTGTATAACATGCGGTCTGGTATTTCCAGGAAATGGGCATTGAAATATTAACATAGTTCATGGGCTACTCCCTAAGCTTCCTCAATCTTTTCTGTTAATTCTGCAAACCTTTCATGAAGATCTTGTGCACTCCCAGCCCCTCAAGCAAATCACAGCAAACTTCTTCAATTTGTCCTATTGTAAATAGGCTAAACCTTTATGCTCCAATTCTAGGTGCGACAGAATACAAATTTGTATTTCTGATTAATTGAATGACCTTCTGGCACAATTGTGCCATATTGTGATGTGTCTTCTGCTGATTCACAGAACTTCTACACATATCTCTTTCTCTTCCCATCCGAATCCCTTTGTTTTTCTGTCTCAACTTCCCTCATGCTTGAATAAGTACATTCTTATGCTCTCCCATGTACATTCCATCAGTCCCTCTGTCTCCCCGTCAACGTGTATCATCTTGTATCTCTATTCTGTGTATCTGAGTATTTTTATCTCTGTGACCCATTGTCTCTGTAATCCCATATCTTTGTGTGTCTCTCTGTCTCTTTTTACCTGTATCTCTGTCTCTGTATCAGAGTAATATAGCATGTAAAACAGACCCTTCGACCTACCTCATACATGATGCCCATCTAAGCTAGTCCCATTTTGTCGCATTTGGCCCATATTTCTTAAAATGTACCATGAATCCAAAAATATTGTAAGTATTTTTATTGTTAGCGTCTACCATGGTCTCTGTGTCTTTATGGCTCACTCTCTTTATGTCTCTGTCTTGTTTCATCTATCTCAGTATCCTTGTTTCTTTGACTCTATGCCACACTGTCCCTGTGTCTCTTTGATTCCTCATCTATCTGTCTCTGTGTCTATGTCTCAGTTTCTGTGCCTCTGTCTCTATGCCACTCTATCTCTGTTTCACAGTGTTTCGCTCTGTGTCTCTTTGCTTCTCTTTCTCTGTACCTGTTTTTGCTTCTCTTTCTCTGTACCTCTGTATCTGTGCCTCTGTTGTTGTGTATCTCTGTCCCTGTTGTCTGTGTTGATCTATCTCTGTGTCTATGTGGCTGTCTCTTCCACTCTCTGTCTCAGAGTCTGTCTCTCTATTTTCTGTGTCTCTCTGTCTCTGCATTTCTCCGTATCTGGTTGTTTCTTTTGCACTCACTTGGTCTCTCTCACACTGTCATTCACTTTTACTTTCTAATGATTTCCTGTCCATATTAAACAACCCTAAAATGTTTAAAGTCATCACATTCTGTCACTGTACCTGTGGATATCACCTGCACGTCTGGGTGGATGTACTTCAGACCCATTTCAAAGAAATCTCCTGTCCTGAACACCATGTTTTCAAATATCTTGAGGGAAATCCTCGGGGAAATCAGCTGCCACTTTTCCTCCATAGGGAAATGATTATTGATGAAGAGTGTTGGATGTGTGAAGAAATAAAATTCAACATACCTGTAATAGAAAGCCAGCATTTCTTAGGCTGATATAAATTAAATCCCAGAGAAGCCTTGCAAAATGGTACCAGTTAATTTTGCTGTCTGGTGGGTTCAGAATGTCTGTGTGAGCTTTTCAAGTCACTTTCTGTGTCCTTTACAAGTGAGGCCACGACTTCTATTAAACAGTTCACCATCACTCTTAAAGGTAAACTAACGATTCTCTTGCACAATTATAAAATAGAAATCTGAGCAACACCCTGCAGCTCAGGTCAGTTGTGATGTAGTTTTTCAGACCTAAAAGACCAATCTCTCAAAGAGGGAGAGTAACGCGGTATATTTGTAAGTGAACATGTAAATGAGCCATGTGTGTGACGAGATGGTCTAACTGGAGACAGCACACATTCTAGTTGTTGTTGGTCTTCAGTAGAGACAATAAGTGTGTCCTCACCAGCCCTGACATGCTACACACAGACTATCTACCAGTATAGAAACTACTCACCAGTACACAATCCACCTACCAGTACACACAGACCAAACACCTGTACACACAGACTATCCACCAGCACACACAGACCACTCGCTAGTACACATACACCACATCTGTACACACAGACCACACACCCAGCACAAACAGACCACACAGCACAAACAGACCACACACACCAGCACACACAGACCACACACACCAGCACATACAAACCACCTACCAGTGCACCCCAGAGAAAGAAGGGAAACTACAAATATAATGCCCTGGTGAAACATATAGTATTGTATAATTTGTAATGTTGTATGATTTTGTGTTCTGTCAATGTGGAAATGACAAAGGAAGAGCAGGATTTACTTGCGGGTGAACTTAGAGCAGGTCTCATTCACATGGCCTGCTCCCCAGGTACTGTCCAGAAGGTGCCACTTCCCGTCCAGAAACACGGCATTCCAGGCATGGTCTGAATCCCCTTTGAACTTCTTCCCAACTTCGTAATTATAGCCTTTGGAGTATCCTGCGATTTCAGTACACTGTATAGCTGCAAAACTAATTTGTTGGTGGTTAATACACATTTGATCAGTAACCACTTCAAGTTGTGATTAACTTCTGCATTAAAAGCTGTGATCTCTTCCAGTCATATTAATGTCCAAATGAACATGTGCTTGGTAAGGGTAAAGGCAGGTGGGGATCAGGCACATAAAGGGTGGCAGGCCATGTTGAAGGGTGTAGGATTGCAGGAGGGTTATGGATACTGGGGATGGCTCCACAAAGATCCTACAAGCATCAAAGACTGTTCACTAAATCTTGATATCAATGCACCAAGGAGAAAACTGGTGGAGAGGACAATCTTTAGGGCCAATTGGGTTCCAAAATGAAATGTAAACAAAATTGATTAATATCTTTCTCTTGGTCTGGCTTCCAGCTTATGACATATTTGTTAGTTTCTTTGATAGTAACAGGGTCACTTTAATTATAGATTAGTTTGTCTAGCTGATTTGAAGTGCAAAAGATCTAGATTCTTTAGATTGAGATTCTTTGATCTAAATAATAGATTTCTGTCAAGGAAGAAGAAATGTTTACAGGCACGTCAGGGGTTAAACATGATAGTTTTCCTGATCAGGCACTGGAAAAAAGAGTAACTCATTCTGTGGATGTAATGTAGATAAGATTGATGCTACGCCATGAAATCACATCAACATTACTTTCTCAGTTACTCGCGTTCGAACCTGACCATGTACACATGTATGGGAAGGAACTGCAGATGCTAGCTTAAATCGAAGATAGACACAAAATGCTGGAGTAACTCAGCAAAGCAGGCAGCATCTCTGGAGAGAAGGAAACTCTCCAGAGATGCTACTTGGCCTTCTGAGTTACTCCAGCATTTTGTGTCTATTTTATGTACACATGTACCTGTCTTTATGGATTTTGTATGTCCCTGTAGCTGCATGTGTTTTCTCTGGATGCTCCGGTTTCCTCCCACACTCAAAGATGTGCAGGTTTGTAGGCTAATTGGCTTCTGTAAATAGTCCTTTGTAAGTGGGATAGAACTAGTGTGTGGGTGATGGCTGGTCAGCGTGGACTTAGTGGGCCGAAGGGCTTGTTTCCACACTGTATCTCTAAATTAAACTCAACTAAGACTAAAGAAATTCAGCATATCTCCAATGACCTTTACCAATTATCTACAATGCATCAGAAAAAGCATCCTATCTGAATAATCACAGCTTGGTTTGGCAAATGTACTGTCCAAGAACGCAATAAATTGTAGTCATGAACACCGGCCAGTTCATAATATAAACTAGCCTCCCCCCCCCATCGATCCTATCCACACTGTGCCTTGGGAAAGCTGCCAACACAATCAAGATCCTCTGACACCCCTGTCATTCTTTCTTGTTCCTCCTGTTATCGGGCAGAAGAAACAAAAAGTTTGAAAGCATGTCCCACCGTATTCAAGGACAGCATCTTCCTGCTGTAATAGCTAGAATTAGGAAACTTGATGGGATGAAATGGGATGCAGTGAGAGAATGGGTCCATGATCCCAGATCAGTAAAATAGAATGAATATAAAAGGACTTTCAAGAAGCTGACAGACTGCTGCCCTTTCGTGGAGATGGGGGTTCATTAGAGTGACTGCAATGCCTCGGCTAAATGAATCCAGGTCAGACCACACCTGGATGAACATGACTCATACCTCGGCAGGGGGGACAACAGACATTTGCTGGAATGTTGTCAGGATACAGGAATCATGAGTCAAGAGTGTTTTAATGTCATACGTCTCCGATAGAACAATGGAAGCAGCAGCACAACAGAATATGTAAACATAGTATTCTGTAAACAATATAATAAATGGAAAAAAAAGTTATATATATATATACACATACACATACAAGTGGGTTTTTTTTCCCGGTTGCTCTGGTTTCCTCCCACATTCCAGACATGCAGGTTTGTAGGTTAATTGGCTTCTGTAAATTGCCCCTAGTGTGTTGAATAGAACTCGTGTATGGGTGATTATTGGTTGGTAGGTCTCAGTGGGCCGAAGGGCCTATTTCCATACTAAAAAACAAGCAAAAACGTAACATCTACAAAGTATGGATAATGGGAGTGGAAGAGAAGTGAAACATTCCAACATTGGAATGTGGGCATAACACAAAATTCGGGAGTACCTCAGCGGGTCAGGCAGCCTCTTGGGAATGCAGGGGAGAACAGCCGTGGACCATCCCATCCCTGGAATGTGGGGATGGTACAGGAGGGGACCGTCCCAGTATAGGGATTTGGGGGAACAACAGCAGTGGACTGTGCCAAAATTGGGATGTGGGGTTTGGAGGAGTGGACCATTCACGCAGTGGAAATGTGGGGGCTGATAAGTTCAGGGCCGCAACTTGCAGTTCTGGGGCTGAAGGTGGTGAGGAGTGGGGAGGGGTTAGGCAGGGAAGCTGCTGAAGAAAAGGAATGAAGTTTGACATAAAACTGCCTTACCTGCACATTTCACAGAAGAGTCCCGAGTACCCAGCACACACTGCTTTTCCAGTCTTCAGAACATCGATGGCACCAGAATGCAATTGGTCCTTGTTGTGATATCCCATCACATCATACTCTGCAAATACACAGAAACCCTGTCTACTACATTCTGCTTCATCAGTGGCTTCACAGAAACCATCCGCACTTGCAAAGTGCAATAAAAGTTTGAAAATATTAAAAAGCAGGTACCTGAACCTTTTGCTTTGTCTTCAGAAAGATGGAAAAAGGAGGGGAATGTGGGATGATAAACAGCGAAACTCCGAACCTAACCTTGGAAGCGGCTGCATTGAATTCATGTCTATCACTATGATTTACAGAGGTAAACTCTGAATAAGCAAATACATAAGACTTTTACATTCATATATATATTTCAACTGGGAGCACTTTGTGTTAACATTCACAGTAGACAATTAACGCACTAAGATTCCACAAGATGTCCCTGCTTATTCTGACCTAATACCCCTTGAAATAGATGGGACAATCGCTTCACGATCCTCCCAGACCATGCCACCTCTGATTGAGTAGACTTCTTAATGTACAATTCACAACATGAGTAGAAAACACTTTTGTTGATCAATGGTTTATCATTGATCACTGTTTACAACATGAGAAAATGTACTTATGAATCTATGTATTATAATATCTACATAAAACATACATAGGGCATTTGCATTCCACTGGGAGAAATGTTGCTATCACTAGGTGGCACATTATGTGGTGGGGGATGTCCTCTCCTCTGCTGAAGAGAGTTGAAGAGAAGGGAGCCGCTGGCGACGACGGATGTGAGGAGTGGGTTGGTAGGAGAGGTTGGTAGGTACTGTACCTCCAGCGCCTTCAAGGTTGGATGCAAGAGGCGCTCCCAGGACACAGACATAATTAGGTGAGGAGAGGGATCTCAGTTCACGGGCCAAGCCAGTCAAGGGTGACGGAGGAAGTCCTGCAACAGCCTGGGCTTACCTGGATCGGGAGCCGTTGCAGTACATTGAGCCTACGTGGACTGAACTTTGAACTTTTTATAAATGGCATCAAAATATGGCAACTCATGCATGTGTGATCTATGCAGAAATAATTTCACTGTGCAGTGCACGTGACAATAAACACCATTAAACCATCGAGTTGAGAAGAGGTCTCACCTCATTGTCTGTCGGGGTTTGGTGATAGAATCCTCCAGCCAAATCAGGAGACAATATATTTGATGGGTGGTTATATTGCAGGAATTCTTTAGTTTATCTAAAGGGTTTCATTCCTACAAAATGGCTAGTTCAGTGAAACTTTGTAAATTGAAAAGCCTCCTTGAAATACATCAAGGGTATTTTGGTGCAGTCTATACTTACATGCGGAAATTGGCACTCCATAGGTTGTTGTGAAAACTAACTTTGTAAATGAAAGTAAAAAACCCACAGTTGGTGGCACTATAGTGAAAATGAGTCCTCAGCTGTCGGGATTTCCCAGTGAGAATGGGAGCAAGTTAAAAAGGCAAGTCTCACAGGTTGGCTATTTGACCAACAGAAGGAAGGTAAGCCTATATGAAGCAGCGATATTGGGAGTGGATAGTTTAGGAGTGGGGCATTGAGGCTTTGGCTCAAGCGGCTTTGGTATGAGGAGGCTTCGGTGAGGATGATTGCCGTATATCAAGGATTGCACTTTCTGTTTGTTTCAAAGTGTAGCTTGGCCCTGGGTGTAGGTGGGATGGAAGCTATTGGTGTGGAGAGCTCGGCCTGTGGGTTGTGGGGTCATAGGAAGACATCCGGTGATCCTGAGGACTGCATTTGCAGGAGGTGCATCCGGGTGGAGCTCCTTAAAGACCACATTAGGGAACTGAAGCTGCAACTGAAGAAGGTGGTCATGGGAGTGGAGACGGTGGGCAGACAGGCACAGGATCTAAAACATTACCCAATGAAAGCTTGGTGTGTCCTTGAGTTGGAGACTGAGCCTATTACAGCACAGGGAAGAATTACCTGAAGGCAAAATGATTGTGATGTAATAACACACAACTGGGACAAAGTGTGCGCATGTGGAGAGTTCACTGCCAGGGAAGGAACATTGAACCTCCAATAGTTTGGCTATCATCTGCTGACTATTTGATTATGCTTTCAGTGAGGTGGTTACAATGTTATCCTATAAAAACATGCAAGAATCATCTATCATAGAAGCAGGAATATATGTAGAAGCAACATATATCCAACAAAATAGACAGCACTGAAAGATATTGGAAGTCATCATTTCCTGACTGGCCGCAGGCATCTGTAGCATTATTTTCACAGCAGGAGAGGCAGAAGCTGGGTCCATTCTCTTGTGCATTTGCGGACTTTCTGTGTGCAATTGTTTACAAAGGCATCCAAGTAAACCTGAGTACATGATGAGGCAGCATCTATGGAGCGAAGGAGATAGGCAACGTTTCAGGTCGATACCCTTCTTCGACCCGAAACGTTGCCTATTTACTTTGTTCCATAGATGCTGCCTCACCCACTGAGTTTCTCCAGCATTTTTGTCTACCTTCAATTTTCCAGCATCTGCAGTCCTTCTTAAACACTGAGAACACGATTGTCCATTCTGGACTATGTGGATGTAGTTTTAGATGTGGATTGAAAGTTCTCCGTTTACTGTTCACCAGTTGAGAAGTACTTCCACCGGCTGGACATCCAGGAATGTGAAAGCTTAATTTCCTTCCATCTTCATGGCAGTGTTAGTGACCTAATCCTTTGGTCTCATCAAGTTTAGCATTCTGATAAGGTAGATTTTATGCATTTTAAAAATAAAGCTATTTTTAGGCCCCTGTGAGCCATGTTAATATGCTCACCGCATCATTAGGGAGAATTGGACAACTGTTCCAAATGGTACAGTGTACTGCAAACTCCACTTGGGAGAAAAAACCCCGTGACTGGGTGATCTTTTATTAGTTTTCCTGGTTCCACTTACCTATTGCTTTAATTGCACCCCACTCAGACCTCGATTAGTCTTAGGTGCCTTCCACTGTTCTGGTGAAATGAGGAACTGTCAGTCGCTTTCCAGCCAGCACTGAGATCAATAAGTTCAATCATAATCACTGCTCCCTTTTCCTCAGACAGCAGAGGAGCAGTCACCCAGTTGCTTGCATTTACAGCATGAAACTCATGTTTTTTCTAACAAACTGGAGTCTATTGTGGCAATTGTTTGATGGAACCAACCAATTATTTCCATAACCATATCTTCTCTCCACAACATGCAGGAAAGTTTATTTTTCCTTTCCAAAAACCATGAACGTTTCACCACCCATCAAGTGCTCAGCTCACAGTTTTTGTAAAACAATGCTTCATCCTATTGTCATTAGTTCTTTGCTTTTTCTTGGCTACTGACTGCTCTGCTGTTGTAAATGCTTTCTCTTTACTTACTCTGGTAAAATCATTCAGGACCCCTTTCAGTGTGTTAAGGTAGAAATTCAGGAGTGATCTAATTGAACCCTATGAAGCAGGCTGGAGAAGTTGTACGGTTACTCCTGTTCCTCTGAAGAAGGGTCTCAACCCAAAACCCATTCCTTCTCTCCAGAGATTCTGCC
Organism: Malacoraja senta; assembly: GCA_038087875.1. Lineage (NCBI taxonomy): Eukaryota > Metazoa > Chordata > Chondrichthyes > Rajiformes > Rajidae > Malacoraja > Malacoraja senta. Next base: position 26,230,840 of record CM075984.1, read on the forward strand.
TGTCCCGCTGAGTTACTCCAGCTTTTTGTGTCTACCTTCTTATTTTTTAAATTTGACGTAACTAATAATTCACTAACACGCTCCAGTTCTGATCAGCTGTGGCTCAGTCAGTGGTATTACACAAGGCTGGCAGTTCAAAACCCAGCCCAGAGAAAAGCTCAGACTCCATTGTCTTTCAGATGAATTGCTAAACTGAGCCCCTGTCTCCACATGGAAAATGTTAAAGAGCCCACAACTCTTATTTCTGAGAAAAGTTTGCAGTCATGTACAGTCCAGGCCAATACTTTCCCTGTAATCCATCATTAGATGTACTGGTATTAACTGCATTGGTGTTAGTGAGAGCTTGTGATGCATTCATTGCATGACACACTTCTAATAGCACACTGAAGACTCATGTTACTTTACAATCAAACATCATATTAATGACTACCTGTTAATACCACATCATTGCAGTATTGGAAGCTCCCAGCACTTTGCTGCCTCATCGAGCCGGCTCCTGCTCGAAGGACCCGTTGCACTGCGGCCTGCAGGGCGGATGCTGCCGAGCTCGTCCCCTGAAGACAAGAGACCAGGCGGACGGAGCCAGTGATGACGACGATGACGGACGTGATGGGTGAGAAGCAAAGCAGGAAGGAGAGGGAACTGGGGACTGGTCTAACGCTCCCTCAAGGTTGGCTGCAGGAGTTGCCCCTGGGTCACAAGGTGGATCGGGCGATGAGAGAGCCATTGCGTCCAAGGGGGGCGGTGGCTGGAGGCCCGCAGCAGCCTGGGGCTTGCCTGGACCGGGCACTGCTCATAAGAACTAGAGCGCAGATTGGACTTTGAAAATGTGGTGCCTCTTGCATGCGGACTCAGTGGACTATTTCAGTACACATTGCTACTTGGTACTACTACTGTGCTTAGGTTTGGCAATACTTTTCTGGACTTTGTGGAAGAAAATAATTTCACTGCGTTTGCACATGTGACGATAAAAACACCATTAAAATGACCATTGAACCATTGGTTAAAATTCACTTTAAACTTGAAACGTTAACCCTTTTCCCTTATTCCCTGATTAGCTGACTGTGAACACTTCTGAAGTCCAACATTTAAGGTGAATCTGGATAAATGCTTCAAGCGCCAAGCTAGAGAAGGCTACAGCCTAAGCACTGGGAAATGGGATTAGTGTAGATGGGTATTTGATGGATGACCAGGATTGATGGACCTGTTTCTTTACTGTGACCCCATGACCATAAAGAATATTTGACTCTTGTTTTTTGTTTAGTTTAGTTTAGAGGTACTAGGCCTATTGAGTCCACATCAACCATCAATCATTTGTATACTAGTTCTATGTCCTACACACTTGGGGCAATTACTGAAGCCAAATCAACCTACAAACCTGCATGTCTTTTTTTGGAATATGGGAGGAAACCAGAGCATCGAGAGAAAACCCACGCTGTCACACGGAGAACATACAAACTGTGCACAGATAGCACCCATAGTCAGAATTGAACCTGGGTCTCTGGCACTGTGAGGCAGCAACTCTACTGCTGCACCAGTCAATAAAGTACAACTATAGTAATTCAGAGATTGGACTCTTGTGGTGCATGGACCAAAGGCAAATTGGTGTTGGCGGACAGTTACGCAGCTGGCTGAGCACATCCACTTCTGAAGGGAAGAAGCCCATAGGTAAAGCCACTGAGTTCACTTCTGGGGATCTGGCAAAGAGATGTAGATTGATGGCATTTACCGTGGTTGTAAAGATAGGTCAGGCACATTTTATTTCTATTGCAAATAACTCCTTTGCAGAACTGTTAAGATAATTTAACTGCAGATTTACCAATATGACAACAGATCCACATCCATATTGCTCGAATTTTCTCCAGATCCGTGCTTGCATACTGCAACAAATTCTGTACCAGGGCATCCACAGAACCCATTGGTGGAACCTGTTATTACAGGAGATGGTTAATAATGAATAAATCATGCTATATGGGGGGAAGCTTTTCATTTCAAGGAGCTCCAATTGCAAGTATTTGATATGTGCAGAAGAAATAGGTTCAGTATTTTCAGCTTCTCCCCAGATCCAAACATCACCTTTTTTTTTGCTAGTCGCCAGATTTTTAGTTTAGTTTAGAGATCCAGCATGGATATAGGCCCTTCAGCCCACCGAGTCTATGCCGACCATTGATCACCCATTCAGACTAGTTCTATGTTATCCCACTTTCTCCTCCACTCCCTACACACTAGGGGCGATTTACAGTGCCAATTAACCTACAAACCTACATGTCTTTGGAATGTGGAAGGAAACCCATGTGGTCACATGGAGGACATGGAACCTCCACACAGACAGCACCCAAGGTTAGGATTGAATCCGAGTCTCTGGTGCTGTGAGGCAGCGGTTCTAAGTCTGGCCTCTCTGATTACTGACAACCATTTGCCACAATTTTAAACAGAGCTCCTCCTCTCAACTTAAGCAGTCAATTTATGTCATCCCTCACTCCCAAAGCACTTCTAAAACTCATGTGTGAGCCTTCCATTAGAGAGGAGTGGTAGCAGATGGAAGGGAGGAGGGTATGAAGGAGGACTACGGGTGGGGGTGGGTATGTGGGTTAATGGGGGACTGTGAGTGTGGATGGATCGGTGAATTTAGTCACCATTCCTCGATATGGTGATGCTGTCAGAATCTATAAGTAGTAAGGTCCTCAACAACTTGTTAGTATCACATCATCCCCCAGATTTCCTCAAAATCACCCATTGTCTTTCCCTGGACAGACAACACTATCACCACGCAGTGGTCCCTCCTTCCACAAACAGTCCTGTCTCAGCAGCACTTCAACAGTTTGAGGAGGTGATCAGTTGCCATCTCTTTAGCCCTATCCGGACTGGGCAGTGAGGCTTGCTGTCCATGTCAAAGTTTGTGAAACTTTGAGTGCTAGTTGGGCAATGAAGGTATTGGGGATTGCTAAGCTTGGGACATCCTTCAGGAGTTACCATGGTAACAGCCAGTTAATACAAATGAAAATCAGTCTTCAACCATGGACAAGGATACCTGCACAATACACACTAACGTCTGCAGAAAGATTCACCTCTCAATATAGTTTTAAAAAAGGCTGATTTTGGTGCCTTGATTCGCAACATAGGTGTTTGAAAGTGCAACGTTCAGTTTAAGTGCACTCCCATTGTAAAGATGTAACGCTATAGAGCAAGTGCCTTCACACCCAATGTGTTGAAGTAAACAATGAAATTCTAACTATTGAAACTCTATTTAATCACCTGCTGATATCTTTGTGCTTAAAGGGCATAACACCACAATGTATTTTCAGTTCGGAGAGCGATTCTCCAGAGATTTTCTCAGAGAACCTTCCAGATATGCCTGCTCGTCAAGGCTAAATAAAGACCGTGTACATTTGCAACTCTGCTCTCTGCATGGCTCATTCGCAGCCACAAGAGGGCAGTGACAGTAACAGCTGTTGTGTTTTATAAGAAGCCAGTCCTGATAATGAAATTGGTCTGGAAAAAAACAGTGACGTTGTGACAAGCCCAAGTATTGATCTAGAGAATCGGCCGAAACCAGAAAGGGTCAGTCAATGGTGAGGGGTCATCCCGCTTTATTGGAACATGACGGGAGACACTTCTTTGAGTCAAGTGCAGACTGTTTTAGAATTTGTTGGGTTGTGCTGGCAATCAGTAAGTTTGAAGATGACACCAAATTTGGTAGAGTTGCAGAGAGTGTGGAAGGCTGATTTACAGCGAGGTTCAGAGCAGTTAAAGATAGAGGCAGAGAAATGACAGATGGAGTTTAATCTGAGCAAGTAGGAAGTGTTGCACTTTAGCAGGTCGAATGTAAGGGCAGGATCCTGAACAATGGTGACGTATAAAGGAATCTTGGGGTCAAAGTCCATGGCTGCAGCTTCTTACAGACCACATTAGGAAACTGGAGCAGCAGCTGGATGACCTCAGGGAAGATTTACAAGGTTGTTGCCATGACCTGAGAGCCTGTGCTGTAGGGAGGTTGGGCAGGCTAGGACTTTAGACCCTCGAGTGCAGGTTTCAAGATTCAAGATACAAGAGAGTTTATTGTCATGTGTTCCTGATAGGACAATGAAATTCTTGCTTTGCTTCAGCACAACAGAATATAGTAGGCATGAATACAGAACAGATCAGTGTGTCCATATACCATTATATAAATATATACACACATGAATAAATAAACTGATAACGTGCAAATAAACAGATAATGGGCTATTAATGTTCAGAGTTTTGTCCGAGCCGAGTTTAACAGCCTGATGGCTGTGGGGAAGTAGCTATTCCTGAACCTGGTCGTTGCAGTCTTCAGGTTCCTGTACCTTCTACCTGAAGGTAGCGGGGAGATGAGTGTGTGGCCAGGATGGGTGGGTCCTTGATGATGCTGCCAGCCTTTTTGAGGCAGCGACTGCGATAGATCCCCTCGATGGAAGGGAGGTCAGAACCGATGATGGACTGGGCAGTGGTTACTACTTTTTGTAGTCTTTTCCGCTCCACGGCGCTCGTTGCCGAACCAAGCAGGTGATCTTATAGGGGTGTATAAAATCATGAGGTGAATAGATATGGTGAATGCAGAGTCTTATACTTAGAGTAGGGGAATCAAGAACCAGAGGACATAGGTTTAAGATGAGGGAGGCAAGATTTAATAGGAACCTGAGGGGAAACCTTTTCACTTAGAGGCTGGTAGATATATGGAATGAGCTATCATAGTTGAGGCAGACACTATGGCAGCATTTAAAAGACACTTGGACAGGTACATGAATGGAAAAGGTTTAGAGAGATGTAGGCCAAATGGGGGAAAATCAGACTAGCTTAGACAGGACATGGACTGGTTTGGACAAAAGGCCTGTTTCTATGCTGTAGCACTCTATGACTCTCTGAAAGTGGCAGCATACAAATATAGGGTGGTATGATAAGCTTGTCTTCATTGGATGAGGCATTGAATATAAGAGTCAGGAAGTCATGTTGCAGCTTTATAAAACTTTGGTTAGACTGCATTTTGAGTATTGCATGCAGTTCTGTTCAATAAGGCTGGGGTGGTTTAAAATGCTCAGGATGATCTGGAGCTCAAAACACATCTCAATCAACACCAAAATATGCATCTTTGACTCAAATGTAGTAACCACTGCCCAGTCCATGGCTCAGTAAAACTATAAAGGATAGTATTCGGCTGAAGGCAAGGGCATATAAGGTAGCTAGAGATAGTGGGAGGGTAGAGGATTGGGAAGCATTTAAAGGTCAGCAAAAAATAACTAAGAGATTAATTAAGACGGGGAAAATAGACTATGAAAGGAATTTAGCGAACAACATAAAAACTAATAGTAAGAGTTTTTATAGCTATATAAAAAGAAAAAGGGTGGCTAAGGTGAACGTTGGTCCATTGGAGGGTGAGACTGGAGAGTTGTTGGTGGGGAACATGGAAATGGCAAAGGCATTAAACGAGTATTTTGTATCAGTCTTCACCATAGAAGACACAAAAAATATTCCAACGCTGGATAAACAGGGGGCGGTAGGAATGGAGGAGCTAAATACTATTAAGATCACCAAGGAGGTGGTATTAGGGAAATTAATGAGACTGAAGGAGGATAAATCCCCTGGGCCTGATGGATTACATCCAAGGGTCTTGAGGGAGATAGCGGTGGGGATTGTGGATGCATTGGTGATAATTTTCCAAAACTCCCTGGAGGCAGGAACGGTCCCAGTGGATTGGAAAATGGCCAATGTAACACCTATATTTAAAAAAGGAAGTAAACAGAAGGCGGGTAACTATAGACCGGTTAGTCTAACATCGGTGGTGGGTAAAATGTTAGAGACAATTATTAAAGAAACACTAACGGGGCACTTGGATAAACATGACTTCATCGGACAGAACCAGCATGGTTTTGTGAAGGGGAAGTCCTGTTTAACGAATCTGCTCGAATTCTTTGAGGAAGTAACAACCCGGGTGGATAAAGGGGAACCGGTGGATGTGGTATACTTGGACTTCCAAAAGGCTTTTGACAAGGTGCCACATAAGAGACTATTGCTAAAAATAAAAAATTATGGGATTGGGGGTAATATATTAGCATGGGTAGAGGATTGGCTAACAAATAGGAAGCAGAGAGTGGGGATAAATGGTTCATATTCGGGATGGCAACCGGTAACTAGCGGGGTTCCGCAAGGGTCGGTGCTGGGACCCCAGTTGTTCACAATTTATATAAATGATTTGGAGGAGGGAACCAAGTGTAATATATCAAAATTTGCGGACGATACAAAAATGGGAGGAAAAGTAGGGGATGAGGAGGATAGGAAGAGTCTGCAAAAGGATATAGATAAGCTAGGTGAGTGGGCAACAACTTGGCAGATGAAATTTAATACTAATAAATGTGAAGTCATTCACTTTGGGAAAAAAAATGATAGGGCAAGTTATTTTCTAAATGAGGTGGAGCTGCGTTGTAATGCAACGCAAAGGGATCTAGGGGTAGTAGTACATGAATCACTAAAAGTTAGTATGCAGGTGCAGCAAGCAATCAGGAAGGCCAATGGAGTTTTGGCCTTTATTGCTAGGGGGATTGAGTATAAAAACACGGAGGTCTTGCTGCAGCTGTACACAGTATTAGTGAGACCACATTTGGAATACTGTGTACAGTTCTGGGGTCCATACTTAAGAAAGGATGTACTGGCCCTGGAGGCAGTGCAGCGAAGGTTTACAAGATTAATTCCTGCAATGAGGGGATTGACATATGAGGAAAGGTTAAGTAGGCTGGAACTCTACTCTTTGGAGTTTAGAAGAATGAGAGGCGATCTCATTGAAACATATAAGATCGTGAGGGGCCTTGATCGGGTGGATGCACCGAGGATGTTCCCAATGATCGGGGAAACTAGAACTAGGGGACATAGTTGTAGAATAAGAGGGGGCTCTTTTAAAACTGAGATGAGGAAGAACTTCTTCACCCAGAGGGTGGTTAATTTATGGAATTCACTGCCCCAGGGAGCAGTGGAAGCAGAAACATTAAATATATTTAAGTCTAAAATAGATGGTTTTTTAGCTGCCAAGGGGATAAGGGGCTACGGGGAGAGGGCAGGGATATGGACCTAGGTATGGTTAGTATAGTAAGACCTGAGTGATCTCCTGGACAAGTGTCGATCGCCTGGATTGGGGTCGGAGAGGAATTTCCCGGATTTTTTTCCCGAATTGGACCTGGGTTTTTATCCGGTTTTTTGCCTCCCCCAGGAGATCACGCGGTTCTTGGGGTGGAGAGGGGTGATAGCGATATAAAGGGGAGGGTAGTGTCTTGTGTTCTGTGTCTTGTGTCTACTGTTTGTGGGTAAGGGTGTCTGTTTAGTGTTCAGCCATGAGCGAATGGCGGTGCGGGCTCGATGGGCCTGGTGGTCTACTCTCGCACCTACTTTCTGTGTTTCTGTGTTTCTGTGATGCTGTATGGATCAGAGACATGGAAAACAACAAAACATACTACAAACAGGCTGCAAACATTCATTAACACCTGCCTTAGGAAAATACTTAATATCTGATGGAGAGGCAAAGTGGACCTGTGGAAAAGAACAAGCCAGGAGCCCATTGACATACAAATTTGAAGGAGAAAATGGAGTTGGGTTGGACACACCCTCAGGAAATCTGCTACAAACATCACCCGGCAAGCCCTGAAATGGAACCCTCAAGGAAAAAGGAAAAGAGGTCGCCCCAGGAACAGCTTGAGAAGAGGTGTCCAGACAGAAATGTCTGAGAGTGGGCTCAACTGGGGAGATCTCGAAAAAACTGCCAACAACCGAGTCAGGTGGAGGACATTTGTCAATGGCCTGTGGTCCCTAGAGGAGCAAAGGGCTTAAGAAGAAGAAGAAGATGCAGTTCTGTTTGCTCCATTATTGGTAGGAGATGAAGGCTTTGGAGAGGGTGCAGAAGAGATTTACCAGAACGCTTCTTCATTAGAGGATATTAGCTATTAGGAAAGGTCGGTTAAGTTTGCATTGTTTTGTCTGGAGTGCTGAAAGTTGAGGAGAGACCTGTTAGAAATATATACATTTTTGAGAGGCGTAGATAGGGAGATAGGGTAAACAGTCAGAACCTTTTTTGCCGGGTAGAAATATCAGATTTGAGGGCACAACGTTTAGTTTGGGGGACGGGGGGGGGCGGGGGGGGGGGGGGGGGGGGATATGTATGTAATTTTTTATAGGGAGGGGGGTGGGTAGCTGGAATGCACAGCCAGTGGTAGCAGTAGAGGCAGATACAATAGTGGGATTTACGAGGTTTTCTGATCGGCACCTGGGATTAGCTTAACCCGGCATTATGTTTGGAATGGACATTGAGGACCGAAGGGCCTATTCCTTTGCTGCACTGCTCTATGTTCTAAACTAATGACACTGAGAAAACGTACATCCCTAGGACCTGATGACCCCCATCTTAGGAATTTGAAGGAAACATAGGTTTAAAGTCAGAGGGGGGAAGTTTAATGGAGATGTTTTTTTCCACAGAGATTGGTAGGTATCTGAAACCCGCTACCTGGAGTGATGGTGGAGGCAGAGGCAAATGTGTCATTTCAGAGGCTTTTAGGTATTCATGTAAGGAATAGAGAGATATGGGTCATTAACTTAGCATCATGACTGGCACAGACATTGTGAGCTGAAGAGTTTGTTCCTGTCCTATACTATTCTATGTTCCATATTCTATTGTTCACTTCCAGTCAATGTCTGGATCAGGTTGGCTCAGATTCTGGGGGGGGGGGGGGGGAGTGAGCACAAGTGAAGCCCATCTGAACTTAGTGAAAAGCTAGCACAAATAAGATTCAAAAGTAGAAGCCAATTAAAGATCAGAGATTAAACAATTATCCCTCAGTGAACAGAAATGATCCACCAAATGTTTCCAGCATCTTCCGTTTGTATTTCAGGTTTCCAATGTCTAGTTTGCTTTTGCAAAATATAATTGCTTTGGGATGGGAGTGATGGGAGGATTTGATTGGGCTGGGACTCAACTTTTAGGAATTCCATCACACAACCTGCCTTTTGTGTACTCTGTGGTCTCAATTTGAATGAAATATCAACTGTCATTGAAAACCACGGACTCATAAAGTTCGTGACTTCAGCAATTTTTCCTCCAGCCCCACCATGTGACTGGTACACTGCGGTACAGAGGAACACAATATTACAGTGGCTGGAAATCTGAAATACAACCAGAAGTATAGGACATCCTCAGCAAATCAGTGGAGAAAATTGTGGAGAAAGAAATGGTTGACTTTCATTTTCCATCAGTTCTGATAAAATGTCACTCTGTGTTTCTCTCTTCACTGATGCTGCCCAACCTGCTGAATGTTTCTAGCATTATCTTTTTTTAATTTAATGCATGATGTTGGCTTGGTACAATACCACACAACACAGGCCTGTAATTCCCAGCAGCCACTTGCACGTGGCTTTCACCCCAGATCCCAGTTGGTGTTGGTTCAGCTCCACACGGTCAACTTAGAGCTAGGTACTTTGATAGCTTTCTTTGAAACCTATTTAGTTGGCCCTATCACATTACCTCCCTATCCCCCTCAAGACCCTGACTCACTGACCAACCTCCCAACAATCAGTATTAGCCGCTGATTGCCCACCCCACCTTGACAAACATGAACCCAATTACTATTCCATCTCATTTGCCGTCACTTTTCAATCATGAACCCCATGGCTTCCACTAACTACAGAGTACTCGAAACATGACTGGACACTGATCCCACACACAACTCCTGATCTCACTGCTTAATTTTTAACTTCAGCATTCCCCCAACCCCCCATCCCCCCTTCCCATTGTGAATCCCACTCCACAATCTCCAGCCTGACTCCTCTGCCAAAACGTGGTTCCTAATCACTGGCAACTGACCTTAATACTCATCCACTGGAAGTTCCTGACCCAAACCTGGCTCTGGACTGACCTGATGTGGTTCAGGCACTCTGTGGCATTCAAGGAAGCAAGGGGGACAAGGCCGTCTAAACCACGCACTGCAACCTCAGCTCTACTGGATTTTCTGGGGCAAAGTGGCAAACAGGACTGCAGTTAGCCACTGAAAACATTGTGGAGATCCAGGAACAGGGTACTTACTGACATTTAATTTACCATTTGGCCAGAGCAGTCTGAAAGTAGAGGACCCCTCCCCCCATTTCTCTTTGATACTTGCCTTGCAAGCATACAAATCAAGAGCCTCAAATTCTGCCAAGTTCATTTTCATAGACTTCAGGTTGTACATGTCATCTGAAAAATAAAGTAATGACTTTGTTATGTGGATGATTTACTAACGTCAACTTGGCAGCAGATTAATTCCCTAAACTTCTCAGTCTCTAAACAGGGTACATAATCTTTTGCCCTGGGAAGACAATAGACAATAGACAACAGACCATAGGTGCAGGAGTAGGCCATTCGGCCCTTCGAGCCAGCACCGCCACTCAATGTGATCATGGCTGATCATCCCCAATCAGTACCCCGTTCCTGCCTTCTCCTCATATCCCCTGACTCCGCTATCTTCAAGAGCCTATCTAGCTCTCTCTTGAAAGAATCCAGAGAACCGGCCTCCACTGCCCTTTGAGGCAGACAATTCCACAAACTCACAACTCTGTGTGAAAAAGTGTTTCCTCATCTCCGTTCTAAATGGCTTACCCCTTATTCTTAAACTGTGGCCTTTGGCTTGTACTTCTACTACAGCCTTACCTGCTTTGCTAACGGTTTTAGAATAATGCGACTTCAATGGCCATGCATGTTTACCCCTGGATATTTATTTGGCGCTGATTTGACAGAGGATGAAAAGAGGTTGAGTTACGATTGTAAATTAAATCTATAGGATTTTGATCAGCTGGGCAAGTGTAAGGTGTTATTTTTTGAGAATTCCCGCACATTGGGAACTTGGGGAGTGTTGTAAAGTAATGGGACCAAGGAATACATGTGGATAGTTCTCTTAAAGCGGCATTGCAATAGATAGGGTGGTATTGAAGGCTTTTGGCACACTGGTTTTGTCAGTCAGGGAATTGAGTATAGATGTTAAGATGGTTACAGATTTACCAGATGTTGATGAGGCTGCATGTGATATTGTGTTGGTTTTGCTGCAGAGAAGATTTATGAGAATGTTGCCAGGATTTGAGGGCTTGAGCTATAGGGAGAGGCTGGGCAGGCTAGGACTTTAACATCATGAGGTGAATGGACAGATAAATGCATAGCCTCTTTCCCCTGGAAGGTGGAATCAAGAACTTAAGGGCATAGGTTTAAGATGAGTGGGGGTAGATATAATAATAATGTGAGGGTATTCATTTTCACACAGTATATGGTGGGTATATGGAACAAGCTGCCAGATGAAGTAGTTAAGGCAGGTAAAATAACAAGATTTAAAAGATATTTGGACAGGCACATGGAAAGGAAAGTCTTAGAGAGATATGGGCCAGATAGATCCAAGCTTATGGGACTAGCTTGGATGGAACATCTTGGTCAGCAAGATATGACTCTATGGCTGTGAATCTATGGCTGCTGATTGCGCTGTGACTCAATGGGTGCTGATTGAAATGCAGGCATTATTAATTATTATAATCAGCAGCCACAAACCACCATGTTCAGTAACAGGTGACATCTTGAACAGCCAGGTCTATTTAAACTAACTATTCCAATATCTATCAACCCTTCAACCTCTGCTGATCCAGAGAAAACAATCCAAGCTTGACAAGTAATAAGGAAGGTAGATAATGGAATGACATTTCATGAAGACAATATGTATTTTTAGTAAGGTGCCTGCAAAGTTCAAAGGTAGGCAGAAAGGCAAATTGCCATAGGAAGCTGATAATATAATATTGGATTAAAAGTCAACTTAGCACAGAGAAGAAAAGGGTAATTATTGAAGAAGGGTCTCGACCCGAAACTTTACCCATTCCTTCTCTCCCGAGATGCTGCCTGTCCCGCTGAGTTACTCCAGCTTTTTTGTGTCTATCTTTGGTAATTATTCAATGTTTAAGTGATAGGAGGGTTTTATGTGTGAGTACGTCAGCACCAGGTCGCTTGAATATCAATGATTTGGAAGTAAATCTGGTGCAATGATTGAAGGTTTTGTGGGTACAAATATTGTCTGTTTAAATGTAAGCAAGAGCTGGAGACCTCAGTAGGGTATCAAATGACTGAAATGGTGGTCAAAAATGGAAAATGCATTCCAACACACCAAAGGAAAGTGTGGTAAATATGGTATGCTTGCCTTCATTGGTTGGGGCATTGATTATAAGAGTCAACAGGTCGTGATGCTGCTTTATAGGATTTGGTTTGGCCAAATTTGGAATATTGCATATAGTTCTGGTTGCCCCATTACAGGGGGGATATGAAGGGTTTGGGGAGGCTGTAGAAGATGTTTATCAGAGTACTGCCTAGATTGGAGGTGTTAGCTCTAAGTTGGACAAACGTGGATTGTTTTCTTGAACATTAGAGGCTGAGAGGAGAACTGATAGAAGGATATAACATTAGGAGAGGCATAGATAGCGTAGACAGTCAGAATCTTTTTCCAAGGGTGGAATTGTCAAAGATGAAAGGGCATAGCTTTAATGTAAAAGGGGTGTAATTTAAAGGAGGTCCAAGGCAAGTGTTTTACACAGGTAGGTGCCTGGAACACCCTGCCATGGGTGGAGGTGGAGGCAGGCACGTTAGTTGCATTTTGCAAGGAATGGAGGCGTATGGATCAGGTACATGCAGATGAGATTAGTTTAGTTTAGCATCATGTTTGGCACAGACAATGGGGGCTGAAGAGCCTGTTCCTGTCTTGTGCTGTTCTATGTTCTATTTTCTGTGACTTGCATCTTCATCTGAGGAAGTCACCTGCTGCTTTTTCTGAAGGTGTTTAGTGATCCTTTTAGTCAGCTGTTGGGGTGCTTTTCCCGCTGCTGCTCAGCTGTATGAGCATAAATGCATTAATTAGCAGGAGCATTCATCTCCTTGTTGGCAGCATTGGCAGTGCACCTGCATTGTTCCCCAGCACTTTATCCTTCCCAATCAATTAATAGTAAGTAAAGAATCAACGTTGAAGGGAATATTCTGTTGATTCAGTTCACAAGGTGAGTAGCAGGTGGAAAGACTGTTCTGTCCAGGTCATCCATTTCAATAAATCTCTCGTCCCAATCACAGCATCTAGCTCAAATGTCCCACTATTATGTTCCAGTGTAATTGCCATGTTTGACTACTGTAAGGTTTAGGTTTATTATTGTCACGTGTACCGAGTTGCAGTGAAAAGCTTTGTTTTGCATGCTGAACATTCAGATCAGAGAATACTATACATAGATACAACCAAGTCAAACTCAAGTACAGAGATGGAGCAAAGTGCAAGGTACAGTGTGTATCGGGCAAACTGACATCAATTCACAATGCCCTACCTTGTAGTGCTCACTATTATTTACAGTAGAGCCCCATTTATACTTCATTAAGGCCATGCCAGTGAGGATATTGTGAGCCTGCACTATCACCTCATCTCTACCAATAGCCACCACTGGGCACTATATTCCCACTGGGAATGCACACAGTCTTGGTGTGACAGGCTGGGACTGAACTAAATACTGTTCTGCCTTGTTGGTTGTGGCTCTCCCCAAGAAGCTGCCAGTTAGCTGAGAGACGTGTTCACTTGCAATGATCTTCATTGTTATTTTGCACTTGAGATCTTTGTAACTTATGGGTATGATATTTAATGTGTGATGAGGTTCATGGACTATAACTGAAATGGAAACCTTGAATCAAATGCTCTTTGTTGCAGTTTCTATATCAGTGTGAAGGCTTGCTGCCAACTTCTCCTGAGATATTTTGAATCCTTTTGTAGCATGGAAACACTGATCATAACAGAGTACATTGACTTGACATTTTCTTGGATTGGCAAAGAGTAGCTTTATTCAAAATCTTACAAAAGAGCTCTAGTTCCAGATATAAAAACCACAAGGCTGCTGTCTAATGGTGCACATTCACTCATTGTTGAATTCTCTGCAAACTATATTCATGAGTCATGGAGTGATACAGCCTGGAAATAGGTACTTGGTGGCCCATTGTATCTGTACACTCAAGCATCAATTTTTACAGTAATCCTATTCATTATATTTCACCCATTCTTATCAACTCCCCCCAGATTCTACCACTCAGTTACACACTAAGAGTAATATACAGTGGCCAATGAACCTAACAACCTGCACATCTTTGAGTTGTGGGAAGAAACTGGAACACCCAGAGGAAACTCACAGTTGCAGGGAGAATATGCCAACTTCATATAGACAACACTGAAAGTTAGGATCAGATCCAGGTTGCTGGAGGAGTGAGGCAGCAGCTCTGTGAGCCATAGCCACTGTGCCACACAGAGGGAACAGTACTTATTTCACACTGAAAGTAGTTTTTAACCTTGCACAATTCTTTTGTGCCTCTTAGCACTTTATATCTCCTGACATACATTTTGAAAATTTGGATGTCAGAAGAATGAGAAAAAATGAAGTTTATCGTAAATGATGTTTTCTGAGAGTGTAAGCATGGAAAAATATTTCAAAGATTTGACAAAATCACGTGGAATAAATTTAAAGCAAGAATGGGTCTGGTGCTGGCGACTGAGGTGGCCAATTGGAAGGGTAATCATTATATCAAGGTTTGAATTAGCAATGGAGAAGTTCAAAGAACAATCTGAATCTTTGGAATTGGAAGAGAGATAGGGAGGTGGGAGATCTAGCCAGGTCATAACAGAACTAAAAATTGATAAGAAGTATAAATGAGGATTAAATGTTTTTGGAGGAGATGTTTCAGGCAAAGGTGAGGTACATTCCTGAAGAGAGTAAGGTTAGGACCTTTTTAAGAAACAAGATTAAATAGGAGAAGTTGAGGATGTTCTCCTTGGTGGGAAGGAGGCTGAGGTGGACAAAATTACGGTGATTTTAGATAGGTTAGTCAAAGGAAAGCTGTTTTTATAGGCTGGTGTTACAAGGACTGTAGGATACAAGTGAGGTTCTGAGGAATTGGCGATAGGAGGAAGAACTGTTTTAGTGACCTGGAACTCAGAAGGGCAGTGGAAGTGGAGATGATCAATGATTTAAATGGAAATTGGATCTGCCATTGAGAGGAATAAACATGTTGCATCACAGGTTAGAACAGGGATTGGGAAAGGTTGGATTGCTGCACAATGAGCTGGCGTGTGCTCAATGGAGTGAACGGCCTCCCCTCCTTCTGTGACAGGTTTAGTCCCTGACATCCAAACATTGTAGGTGATTTATCAATATACACATATTCAGTTAAAATGGGTCTTCCTAACATGGTTAGAATTACGTTTCGAAGAGCTTGCTAACCAAGTGTTCTCTGAATTGATGCAAAGCAAACTCTAGCCCAAAGATTGGGTCCATAAGCACCTATTTTTCATGCACAAATTTTGCAATTACAGTAAGTGAATCTTTGGAATGGGAAGAGAGATAGAACTTGGATTAAACTATACTAGCAATCTTTTTAGGGAGATGTTTTACCACTCGTGAAATATGTCCAATCACCTTTATTCACCATTCACACAAAAACTAGGAGCAATAAGATATTAGTTAAAGGGACCACAGTGGGAGATGTCAGAGTTTTGCATACAGCATTTGCTGGCCTCAGTATTCAATGCTTATAGTAATGGACATAAATCACTTGTTATCCCTTTTTTAAAATACAGCCCTTTTTTTACACCAAAGTTGGTGGGTATGTGGAATGACCTGCCAGAAAAAAATGGTTGAGGCAGGTTAAATAATAGTATTTAAAAGACATTTGCACAGGTATATAGATAGGAAAATATTTAGAGGAATTTTGGTCAAATATGGGCAAACGGAACTGGTGTATATGGGTATCTTATTCAGCATGGAGAGCTTGGACTGAAGGCCTGTTTCCATGCACAATGACTCTATGACCACATCAGGATTATCCCTTGAATGTTCCGCCTCCTCTGGCGATTAGGAAAAGGGGAGATGCAACGAGACCTGGCTGTCATGGTACACAAGTCATTGAAAGTAGGCATGCAGGTGCAGCAGGCAGTGAAGAAAGCGAATGGTATGTTAGCATTCATAGCAAAAGGATTTGAGTATAAGAGCAGGGAGGTTCTACTGCAGTTGTACAGGGTCTTGGTGAGACCACACCTGGAGTATTTGTACAGTTTTAGATGTCAGAAGAATGAGAAAAAATGAAGTTTATGGTAAATGATGTTTACTGAGAGTGTAAGCATGGAAAAATATTTCAAAGTTTTGAAATCTGAGGAAAGACATTCTTGCCATAGAGGGAGTACAGAGAAGGTTCACCAGACTGATTCCTGGGATGGCAGGACTTTCATATGAAGAAAGACTGGATAGACTCGGCTTGTACTCGCTAGAATTTAGAAGATTGAGGGGGGATCTTATAGAAACTTACAAAATTCTTAAGGGGTTGGACAGGCTAGATGCAGGAAGATTGTTCCCGATGTTGGGGAAGTCCAGAACAAGGGGTCACAGTTTAAGGATCAGGGGGAAGTCTTTTAGGACCGAGATGTGAAAACATGTTTTACACAGAGAGTGGTGAATCTGTGGAATTCTCTGCCACAGAAGGTAGTTGAGGCCAGTTCATTGGCTATATTTAAGAGGGAGTTAGATGTGGCCCTTGTGGCTAAAGGGATCAGGGGGTATGGAGAGAAGGCAGGTACAGGATACTGAGTTGGATGATCAGCCATGATCATATTGAATGGCAGAATGGCCTACTCCTGCACCTATTTTCTATGTTTCTATGTTTCTATCCTACATTTAACTATGAATGGAGCCACTCACATTTAGGCAGTAAGAAACAGTTGTGCGTTTTCCATTCCACACCCAATTGAAAAGGCCAAACTGTTATTCTAGTCCATGGTTCTCAATGCAAATCCCAATATACAATACACTAATACTCTAATAGATCCCCTATATTTGTACAGGGCTCCATTTGTGTGTTTGCACCTGCTGGGCATGCCAAAATAGAGTGAATCCATCTCCTAAGCCTCTGCGCTGTATCGCTCAAAAACACCAACCATGTTGGCTGAGATTTGTTTTCAAGTAAAATTCCACAGTGATTTTAATTTGAATGGTCTCAACTGGGCCAAATAAAAGTTTCCTGTGCCAAACATGTAATTTAGATTGTTCAGTGTTCTAATTATTTTGCAGAAAAATGAAATATTTGCTTGAACCAATAACAGAAAGTGCTGGAAATAAGCAGCAAGTCAGGCAGCACTTGTGGAAAGAGAAATGGTTAACGTTTCAGGTCGGGACCCTTCATCAAAACCAGTCCGGAAACATTGCCGGAACTGTTCTTCTCTCTTCACAGATGCTATCAGACCTACCAAGTGCGTTTTCTGCTTTTGTTTCAAGTTTCCAGTCTCTGCAGTATAACTTGCTTCTCTGAGCAAATATAAAGTTCTCATTGATGTAACAGGGAGCTCAAGCCGCAGAAATGAAGAAAAGAGCAGCTTTACCTCCACAATACCCACCTTTAATTTCTTTTAGCTTATATTTTTGACCAGAGGCAACATCTGCAATATCAAGATAATGTTTTTCAGTTGCAGTGTATCTTTGTGACATTGCATGCAGCAGCACAGAATAAGAGAACACTTTAAAAAATATATTTTACATATAAATGTCCTTGGCTGATTTGTCAAATTAGGCACTTCAGCCCTCTGAGTGTGTGGCAGCCATCAACTACCATTAGAACTAATCTAACACTACATTCTGTTTTATTCCCCATAATTTTTAATAAACACTCTCAGATTCTGCCACTTACGCACATCAGGGGCAATTTACAGTCGCCAAATTAGTAACCAAAAAGGTCAATGAGGGACATGCCATAGTTGTTGTCTATATGGACTTCAGTATACATTTGATGTAGTTCCGCATGGTAGGCCACTCTGGAAGGTTATTATGCATGGGATTCAGGGAGAGAGAGAGCCTACCCACTGGATAGAGAATTGGCTTCATGGAAGGTAGCAGAGGGTGATGGTGGAAGGTTGTTTTTCAGACTGGAGACATGTGACCAGTGGTCTGCCTCAGCGATTGCTGCTGGGCCCATGGCTGTTTGTGGTTTAAATCAACGATTGGGATGAGAATGTACAAGGTGGAATTGGCAAGTTTGCAAATGACATTAAATTGGATGCTTTCGTAGATAACAAAGATGGTAATCAAAAATCACAGCAGGATCTTGATCAGTTGGGCAAGTAGGATGAGGAATTATTAATGGAGGTTAATGCAGATAAGTGTGAGGTGTTGCATTTTGGCAAGTCAAAACAGGGCAGGACATTCACAGTGAATGGCAGGGTAAAGGGGAGTGTTGTAGAGCAGAGGGATCTAGGAGTATAGGTACATAGTTCCTTGAAAGTAGCATCACAGGTAGATAGGGTGGTCAAGAAGGCTTTCGGCACATAGAACAGTACGGCACAAGAACAGGCCCTTCGGCCCACAATGTCCGCCAAACATGATCCCAATCTCTTATCTATTTATGCATACTCCATATCTCTCCATTCCCTGCATATCCATATGACTATCCAAATGCCTGTTCAATGCCACTATTGTATCTGTTTCAACCATTAATGCTGGCCAGTTGGTTCCAGGAACTCACCACCCTCTGTGTAAAAAAATTGTTCCGCATATCTCCTTTAAACTTTGCGCTTTCCTCTTAAAGCTATGCCCTCTAGTATTTGATTGCTATACCCTCTAGTATTATCTACCCTATGTATGCCTCTCATAACCCCCTAATGCAGGCATCATTCTGGTAAAAATTGGTCTTCATCAGTCAGAGTATTGAGTATAGAAGGGTCTGAAGAAGGGTCTAGACTCAAAATGTCACCCATTCCTTCTCTCCAGAGATGCTGCCTGTCCCGCTGAGTTACTCCAGCATTTTGTGTCTACCTATTGAGTATAGAAGTTGGGATATTATGTTCCAAGATGTTGGTGAGGCCACACTTGGAGTATCGTGTTCAGTTTTGGTCATCCTGCTGTTGGAAAGATGTTGTTAAGCTGGAAAGAGTGCAGAGAATATTTATGAGGATTTTGCCAGGACGTTAAGGCCTGAGCTGTAGAGACATGTTGTGGTGGCCAGGACTTTATTCCTAGATGTGCAGAAGGATGAGGGGTGATCATGTATAAGATCATGAGGGGAATAGATAGGATAAATGCACAGTCTTTTACCCAGGGTAGGGGAATCAAGAACCAGAGGACATAGGTTCAAGGTGAGAGGGTACAGATTTAATAGGAACACGAGGAACAACTTTTTCACACGTGGAATTATGGAATGAGCTGCCAGAGGATGTAGTTGAGGCAAGTACTATAACAACATGTAAATACATTTTTACATGTACATGAATAGGAAAGGTTTAGGTGGATATGGGTCAAATGTGTACAGGTTCATCTTGGGTGGTATGGGTAAGCTGGGCCAAAATGCCTGTTTGCATGCTACTTGAATCTATGATTCTAAATAACCCACCAACCTACATGTTTTTTGGGAAGTGAGTGGAAACCACGGCACCTGGGGGAATCTCATCTAGTTAAAAGGAGAATGTTTAAACTACACACACAACACCGGAGGTCAGGATTGAACCCTGGTCATTGGAGCTGCTAGGCAGCTGTTCTACCAGCTGTGTCACTGTGCCACTCAATTCCAGTCATTGCAGTGAGTTTCCAACGTACCATTATTTCTCTCTGCCATGAAGATTGAACATCGGGTGTATGGTATCCACTGTTCCAAAAGCCTTGGTGGAAGGTTTATTCCCCATGGTAGGGGACTGCATCCCTGGACATGTCTCATCTGTCTGTGGAGGATTCATGGAGAAACCATTGATGCAGGCTAATATGAGCCTTAAGGGGGATCCATTTAAATAACATACCTATGCCTATTGAGATGGTCAGATCAATCACTTGGACACTAATTATTTTCAAGGCCATAAGCTGTCAGTAAAATCAGGGAATGAGAAGCTCAGGACAACAATACAATTCTGATAGTTTCCAACCAACTTCCACCCCCTATCTTGACTGATTTTTGGAAGTTACTTTATAGCAGGAGTGAATGGTTAGTTTAGTTTATTGTCATGTGTACCAAGGTATAGTGGAAAGCTTTAGTTACGTGCTAACCAGTCAGCGTCATTAGTGATCTTCACTGGAGTGCCTTTCTTGTCCTGGTCACCCCAGTATCAACATTGGGCTCTCCCAGAAAGGATTCAAATCAAAGAACATAAGAATAAAGGAAAGACAAGCTGCAGAAGGCCATTCACTTCCTCTTGCCTGCTCAGCTACTCGATAAAATTGACAATGACGTTTTAGCACAAAGCTACTTGCATGTTCTTAATTCAAATCCCTTGATTCTCCTAATATCCAGAAGTCTATTGATCTCTGGTGAATGGATAGGATGACTGCACACAATCTTTTTTTCCCAGGTTAGTGGAGTCTAAAACTAGATGGTGTAGGTTTAAGGTTTAAGGTAAGAGGGGAAAGATTTAATAGGAATCTGAGGGACAACTCTTTCACACCGAGGGTGGTGGGTATATGCAACGGGCTTGCCAGAGGATCTGGTTGACGCAACTATAATAACAGCATTTAAAAGACATTTGGACAGGTATGTGGAGAGGAGCATTTTAGAAGGGTACTAGACCAAGTGGGACCCGTTGGGTCCCATCCCCTCCACGCGCGGTTGTGGGGGGAGGGGAGGGGAGGGAGGGGGAGGGTGGACTGCGACGTCACACACACACATGCACACTAACCCCCCCTTGATATTATATTAATATTATTCATTTGCTCCTTTTCCTCCTTCCCCCACACTATCCACTCACGCATAGCCCCCAACTGCACAGGAGCGGTTAGAGAGGGAGAGGGAGGAGGGTAGAGAGGGAAGGGGTAGAGAGGGAGAGGGTGAGGGGGTTACAAAGGGAGGGTAGAGGGAGGGGAAGGGGAGGGGTAGAGATTGAGGGGAGGGCTGGTCCCCGAATGCAATACTCCACCACTCACTCATAGGTCCCAATACTCACCACTCCCTAGAGAGGGGGGTGGGGTAGAGAGGGGGAAGGGGGCAGAGAGGGAGGGAGGACAGAGAGGGAGGGGGGCAGAGAGGGAGGGGGCAGAGAGGGAGGAGGGGGCAGAGAGGGAGGAGGGGGCAGAGTGGGAGGGGGTAGAGTGTGAGGGGGAGAGGTAGAGAGGGAGGGGGTAGAGAGAGAGGGGGTAGATATGGAAGGGGGTAGAGAGGGAGGGGGTAGATAGGGAGGGGGTAGAGAGGAGGGAGGACAACTTGCTCTATTTGATCTTATTTGATTGTGCACGCCAGGTTGATTGCATTCGTGGAAACACGTGAAGGTTGCAATCTCCCACCCCAGTCCCATTGTGATGTCATATGTAAATGAGATCCATTGTGATTGGACGTCTGTGAGATAACACTGTGACATCAATGGAAAGTGCTGCAAGAGTCTCCTGCTGAAAAGCAGTTAATTTAAAAAAATAAACGATTAAAACAAAAAAAGCTTTGGAAATATTGGTTGGAATGCGATGGGAAGAAATTTATCCCGTCGAGGGAAAAAATGTGAGTAGCATGTGTGAAAATGGGAAGGCTGTGGCCAAGCATTTTGGAAGAAGATACAAATTAAGAAGATTAAAAGGAAGCCAACACTACCCTGCATACACACGGAAATTTAGAATGTTGAGAACAAAGGGAAGTGTTTTAGTATAATATAGATTGTTCAAATGCAAGAAAATGGGACCGTCGTAGCTGATCATTTAGGTCAGCATGGATGAAAGGATAATAGGCCTGTTTCCGTGCTGTATGATACTTTGACTCGATATTGATTATATTCAGCGAATAACCTTCTGCACCCCATGGACAGAAAATTCTGGATTCATTCTCATCTGCCCTTAATGGCCAGGTCCTTATTTTGAGATGGTTAACCTTGATTCTGAATGCCCTGAATAGAGGAAACATCCAGCTTGCTCAATGTCAGTAGTGAATGTGAACACAGGTTCTCTTGTCCAATTAATGGTACAGGTTGTGAGCAACTGGCCCTGTCTCCCAATCTGAAAATAATTCCTTTACTCTTGCTCTCTGCTTTATTCTGTTCACCAGTCCTCAATGTATATTTCCTCAATACCATGCAGTCGAATTCTTTTGAGCAATCTTTTATGTGACACCTGAATGGCTTCATACAATTTCTACAGCAACACCATAGAAAGTGTCCTAATAAGATGCATTACAGCTTGTTATGGTGACTCCAACTATACTTAATGATGTCTCTGAAAAACAGCCAACATACACCAGAGTACACCCTGGTCATTCCCTCTTCTCCTGTATCCTGTTGCGCAAAAGATACAAATTCTTGAAAGAATATACCACCAGACTCAATGTACTGCAGCTTCTTTCCTGCTGTTATCGGACTCTTGAATGGGCCTGTCATGGGCTCGCAATGAATTTCCAAATTTTTCAATCAGCCTCTTTGTGGCCCTTGCACTTTTATTATCTACACTTTCTCTGTAGTAAAACCTCTATATTTTGTACTCTCATACATAGAACATAGAAAATAGTGTACAACACAGGAACGGGCTCTTTGGCCCACAGAGTTTGTGGTGAACATCTCTTATCTACCTACACATAATCCATATCCCTCAATTATCTGCATGTACATATGCTTATCCAAAAGCCTCTTAAATGCCACTATTGTATCTGCCTCAATCACCAACTGTGGCAGCACGTTCTAGGCACTCATCACCCTCTGTGTAAAAAGGGTGGCCCTGCACCTCTCCATTAAATGTTGCCACTCTCATCTTAAAACGATGCCCTCTAGTATTTGATTTTACACATCCTGGGAAAATGGGTCTGAATGTCTACCCTATCTATGCCTCTCATAATTTTATATACCTCTATCAGGTCTCCTCACAACCTTTGGTGTTCCAGAGAAAATAATTCAAGTCTGTCCAATCTCTCCCTGCAGATAATATCCCCTAATCTATGCATCACTCTGCACTCTTTACAAAGTCTCTACGCCCTTCCTGCAATGGGGTGACCAGAACTGCACGCAATACTCCAAATGTGACCTAACCAAAATTTTATAAAGCTACATCATGATTTCCTGACTCTTATACTCAATGCCCTGGCCTATGAAATCAAACATACCATATGCATTCTTTACCACTATCCACTCTATGTACTCGTGTTGCCACTGTCAGGGAGTTAAGGTCCTGGAACCCAAGATCCCTCTGTATATCAGTGCTTTTAAGGGACACACCATTAATTGTATGTTTTCCCCTTACATGCACCTCCCATAGTGCAACACACCTTTCACTTCACTCCATCTGTCATTTCTCTGCCCATTTATGTCACTGATCTTTATCCTTTAACAGCCTTCCTCGTAGTCTGCATCCCCAGCAATCTTGGTGTCATCTGCAAACTTACTAACCAACCCACCAACGTTTATGTCCAAGTCAATGTCCAAAAAAACTATTAATTGGAGATAAATGTTGTTTATTTTCTAAAAAGAAGGAACTGCAGATGCTGGTTTATAAAAAAAATCTCCAGGAATTTGTGTCTATTTGTTTATTTGCTCTTTTGCACTACCTGATGTACAGATGTATGATTAGACTGGAAAACATGCAAAACAAAGTTTTTCACTGTATCGTGTGACTTGAATATAATAAAATATACCAATACCAATGCCATTTGAAAATCCACTTTCACCGCTGTTAACTTCATGCATGTTCATGTTATTTATTTTGTGAACTGCAAGCTCAGAATTTGTCAAACCTGACGTACCTTTCTTAAATTTAGATTGACACTGCTAAATCCTAATATTATTTTCTAAGTGCCCAGGTACCCATTTTCTTAACAACAGGTTCCAAAGGTTTTTTTGTACTAAATTCAGGCTAATTTGACATAGTTCCTGTTTTTCTCTAAATGCACTATAGCTCCTTGTATTCTCTTTTCTTCATTTCTTAAATAATGCAGTGACACTTCCTGCCTTCCATTCTGTTGAAACTGCTCACGATTCTGCAGAATTTAGGAAGATGACAACAAGTGAACCCACTCTCTCCACATGCACCTCTTTGAATCCCTACAATGGAGGTCATCAGATCCTAGGGATGTATTTATTCCCAGGGTAATTAATTTATTTGATACTAATTTTTTTCAGCTCATCTTTCAACTGCGACCTACTGGCAACTCCACTATTTCCTACATAAATATTTGTTTAATTTTGCTGTAATTTCTTTATGCCCCAATATAAATTTTCCTGCCTCAGTCTGGTTTTGTATTTAACTTTCCTTATCAATAAGTTGACCCTCTGCTGAATTCTGAAAGTTTTTCAAACCTCAGGTTTACTGTTGTTTTCGTTTTAGCAAACTCCACCCTTTTTTCTAGGATGTATTGATCTCTTTAACTTCTAATAGCTATGTCTGATCCACCTTTTGAATTGGGTTTATTTGCCTCAATTACAGTTAAAACACAAAGCATGTGCTATAACACAAGGATACACGCTCAACCAATAAAAAAACAAGTCCAAAGCCAAAGTAGTATCTAAACTAACTATACACACTTATTCTATAGGACAATAACTAACTTCATATTCAGTAATAAGCTATCGACATGTTAAGAAATACACAAGCTAAAAATCCAGCCCAATGCCACATACAAATCTAAAATGCCTTTACACAAAAATTAGGCATGTAAATGCCAGTGTATCATTGGGGTTATCAAGTGGGGATCGTCCTTCACTGGTGTTCTGTTGAGTTAGGTTCACAACACTTCGGGAGAGCTCAACAGATAGTTCAGACGTTCAGAACTACCCCAGCTCAATACCTGCTCTCACCAGTTATGCTGCCAATATACACTACTAAGCAGCTAACTATGTAAATATCGATTAAGTAAAATAAACTACAGATGATCGATTCAACACTCAAGCAAATGCTAAATACTCTTATCCTTTCATACACTTATCCTAACCCTCCATCAAACAATTGTAATGCCACTAATATGAACCTCACATATAAAACCGGAAGGAATACACTTACTGCGCGTTACACATTTCCTTTCTTCTCCACCAAATCCACCTACTACCTTGCTCTGCTGCCTCTGACATGTCCTTTACAGAAGGACGCAAACCCTGTCTGTGAATTCCTAGCTCTCCAAATAGCGACGTGGTTGGTCTCGCTATGAAACCTCCTCAACCCACCTCTACCGAACGTACTCTTGCTCTCCATCCTCCCTGCTCAACCTCTGCTGTCAAATCTACCTATCTAAGCTTTTTCCTTTCATAAGCCTCATCTACTGAGTTTTCCCAAGGCACCATCAGTTCTATAAAATACATTATCAACTGACTAACTGACCATAACTAGCCTCAAACTAGTACTAATTATTTCCTGCAGAACAACAAGCTTTCATCCCAAGTCTACCTTCATTTCCCAATCATTAGCTCTCCTTAGCTGACCTAACATATACCCGTCTGAAAACTTTCCTCCTCTACCTTTCTCTCCCTCATAGACAACTTCTTCTTCTTGCGTATGGTGTGCACAGTCTAAAGTTGTAGGTCATGGGTAGACCTGTCTGTAATGTTCATGCACGTCGGGTTGATTGCATTAGTTGCACGTGAAGGTTGCAATCTCCCACCCCCTCACAGACAAAATGAATAGCTACACTCTCAGCCTTATTGCATACTGAAGTCAACTGTTCTCTCAATTGTTGCAGCTATACACTTCAAGACTGGTTATGCCACCGTATACTGACCCTGAGAAAGACTAGTCTTACATCCTGACAAAACTTTGCCATCTCTGAGCATGTATAGATGATGAGGTATGTACATTTGCTTTAAATGATATATTAACTCTTTACATGTTAGCCACTGCTCCTTTGCTATCACAGCTTTCCATAACGTTTTCCAATCTACCATGTTTCACACCTTCATAGATTCCTTTGTGTAGATTTAAGACTTTGGTTTTAGATTGAACCAAATCAGTTTCATAATACCATCAGATTTTTATCACCCTTATCAGACTCTTGAATGGACCACTCATATTCTGGGAGGAATTTCCTGATCTTCCAATCTGTCTTCTTGCAGCCCTTGCACTCAATTAGCAACTCTGCGGGAAGCTGCTTACAGTAATGGACACAAATACCAGAGCAAAGGAGAAAAACAGCTAGAAATCAAAAAGGAAAACTGAAAACCCACAGCAGGTCAGGCATGACCTGCAGGTTAATGTTTCAGATTCATATATTTTTATTTGGTCATTGTGGTGGCATAATTGTTGCAAGTGCCGTGTACAGCAGCATGAGTGGCTGAGAGAGAAAGACCCATGTATGGAAAGGAGAGTGTGCAATGTGGGCTGAACAATGACTCCTACAAACAGCAGAATGGATTTGATGAGCCCACAGACAAAGAGAAGGTTATATTCAGAATATCAGTTGTACACAATGTGCCTGGTGCCAAATGAAGGAAATTCAGAGGAATGAATGGCCACAAGGTGTAATACACCAAGTAGCAATGTTACAAAATTTTGAGATTTAAAAAATAAAGTCTGCAATTTATCCCATCAGATAAAGCATAAAAAGAAGTTTAATTTGACACTTAATTCACTTTCATATCTTCAGTATTAAAGAAGTTATGGCCATTATCATACTCAGAAATTAGCATCTAGTTCCCTATTGCTTTTCCATTGACTTAACACAAAAGCTGTGATCGAGGACA
Source organism: Malacoraja senta (assembly GCA_038087875.1). Lineage (NCBI taxonomy): Eukaryota > Metazoa > Chordata > Chondrichthyes > Rajiformes > Rajidae > Malacoraja > Malacoraja senta. The sequence goes on from CM075984.1 coordinate 26,257,497, forward strand.
GTTAAAAGCCCATAACTTTCTTAAAAATTATGGTAACTGAAAGAAATTTTCAGGTATTATAGATTGAAGCATTCTGAAACAAATATGAAACAATCTTACTTCGAAGACATGAAAGTAAAGCATATAATTAGTTAGTTACCTAATTGTAGCTAATTACAAAATTCAATTACTAGATCTAAACATCTATCAATTTCTTAAGAGTAGATTAACATTTTTAAATAGCCTAAGTGTCCAAATAACATTCACACAATAATTCACAATATAACATAATTTTTAAATCAAATTTTCATGAATTTACAGGCCAAATGGAAGGAATTGAATGTTTAATACCTGTAAATTAATGGGCATTTAATTCATCTTGCGAGTGAGAATTTCTGGAACGCGATCTTTTGGAACGTTCATTTGCGGTGAATTTAACCCCGTATTGGCATGAAAAATACTGCCGTTAATTCGGGGAATAAAATCACCGTGTCGCATGACAAAATGTGAATTAAAGGCTTCTTAAGAAGCACTTTTATACATTTAAAGAAAGCACTTTCGTTTACCTGTCCATTGTGTGAAATCCGTCCCCGTTATTGGCGTTGACGCTTCAGGAGCTGCTTTTAAAACTACTGTAGCGCTGACATTGACGATTTAATAAATAAAAAAAATTCACAAATCGCCCATAGGAACGATTTTGTCAGCGAAGGTTTGTACTCCAACAAAATATTTCCAGGACAAGGGAGGAGAAACCGCGTTTTAACCCCGCCCCCCCCCTTAAAGGCGCCAAAATCGCGCACACGGCCAGTGGCAGAATTACAGCGCGACTGAAGGTAAGTTTTGTAACATACCTACACCAAGGTGTAGGAAGAAGGACAATCAGTGACATTTCACCTTGGCTTGAGAGAAGGGTGTTACGTTCTCCCGAAGCAAGTCATCTCATACAAGGCAGTGCACTGAATGTTAGAAACATAGAAACATAGAAAATAGGTGCAGGAGGAGACCATTTGGCCCTTCGAGCCTGCACCGCCATTCATTGAGATCATGGCTGACCATCCACAATCAGTAACCCGTGCCTGCCTTCTCCCCATATCCTTTGATTCCGCTAGCCCCTAGAGCTCTGTCTAACTCTCTTTTAAATTCATCCAGTGAATTGGCCTCTACTGCCTTCTGTGGCAGAGAATTCCACAAATTCACAACTCTCTGGGTGAAAAAGGTTTTTCTCATCTCAGTTTTAAATGGCCTCCCCTTTAATTGTGGCCCCTGGTTCTGGACTTCCCCAACATTGGGAACATTTTGCCTGCATCTAGCTTGTCCAGCCCTTTTATAATTTTATACCTATAAGATATCCTCTCATCCTTCTAAATTCCAGTGAATACAAGCCCAGTCTTTCCAATCTGTCCTCATATGACAGTCCCGCCTATAGTGGCCATTTGGCTTGTTTTGTGTGTCATTAATGATGGCATGTGTCTTTAAATTTTAGACTGCCCGTTATATTGTGGGTGGGATTAATGACGTATTTTAGGGCGTGTTTGGAGCTAATTTCCTTGTGCAGAAGCTTAGTTTTTAGTTTAGTTTTGGACGAGCATGGGGAAGGTATACCCTTTGACCATGCGAAGTGTATTGGAGACACGAGGAGTTTTCTAACGTTTAATGCAATAAGCTGGAGTTCGATGAAGATTATAGTGTATATGTCGGAAGAAGTTTGGATGTACCTTATTGTTTTTCATCAACAATAAAGAATTTATTAATCAAAGGATTGTGTTTTGAAGATTTATCTGTGAAGAGACTCTGAAGGTCCCCGACAGAGAGCTTTCATGCATACAAAGACATTCCCCTTAACCATGTAGCCCATTTAGCGACTAGAGGGAGTAATATCTTGAACGACATAAAAATCTGCCGCTACATTAAGTCAAAGGAAACCTCCGACGGGGGGGGGGGGGGGGGAGGGTAAATGCCAGTCCCAGAGAGTGGGACAGAAGATTTGGCTAAGATCTCGAAAGACCGGTTCCAGCCGAGGAACTGAAGACAACAGATCTTGGCCAGAGATGGCCTCAAGGTCTATCGACAGCGAAGAGACTTATCTGAAGATCTAAGGACTTTATCAAGAAATTGTGAGTAAAATCGACTATTATTTCTTTGAATTTTGAAGCTGCAAAGGTTTAATTTTAAACGGCTTCTGTAAGAGCCAGAAAGTGTTTTACCACTGTCTGGAGATTCCAGCCAGTTCGACCTTGGATTGTTTTGAACTCTTGATAACACGCATTCCTTTCGAACTATCGTCAACTTTAAGCTAATGGATGTTGATGAGATGTCTACAATATCATTTTGTTATAGTTCTGAGAGAACTGTTTTCAAAATAGCCACTCGATGTTTGCACAAAGTTGGGGCAGAATTCAGAGAAGAATTTGTTCGTTCAATTTAAAGACTTGGCGATCTGCCAAGACCTCTTTAAAATCATGGAGCCAGAAGAGGAAGAAAGAGTCATGCCTGAGGAACCACAAGGTGGTGAAGTCAAGTTTAATCAAGGACAACCTGCCTGCCTGAGAGAAACTGAGAAGGAGGAAAACTCGATCTGGCAACAAGTTAGTGAGTCAATTGAAAGCTACAGAAAACTCGTGTATCGAGAAGAAACAGATAATACACGGCCTGCCTACTTGAAAGAAACCGAAAAGGAGAGAAACAAATTATGGAAACAGGTTACCAGATTAATTGAGAAACAGAAGAAATTAATGGAATCAGTACAGAACGCAATCAAAGTGAAATCTAATATGAGCTAACTATTGAACCTCTGCAAAGAGGTTGGAAAGAAACAGAATGTGCTGCTGTGTTCACAGCTGTCTTGGGAAGAACGCATAAGACACACCGTGGTGGGAAGATAAGGTGAAGATATTCAATGGTTTCATGGATGAGGCAGAGGAGTGGTTATCTGAAATTATACCACAACTTGAGCTTAGTAGCTGGAAGTGCGATGCAACAAGGTGCCAGAATGGAAGATAAAATTACACCACGAGATAATATCTCGAAAGTATCTCCACGAGGATCAAGACATAAATCTGGTTCTACAGCCAATTTGGTATCAAGGGCTTCTGCTCGATTGGGAGTTGAAGCTGATCTAGCTGCTCTCTCAATAGAAGCGGATGCCTTGAGGATGAAACATGAGATTGAGCGACAAGAAGAAGAGATGAGACAATGGAACCACAGGAAAGAAGAAGAGATGAGGCGACGAAAGGAACAACTGAAACTAGACGCAGAAATGGCGGTGGCCCAATCTAAGAAGGAGATACTGGAATGTAACGGTTTAAGATGCAGCTCTAGATCATCGAAGACAATGAGCTCTGGACCAAGAGGAAAAACTGCTCCAAGTGAGTCAGCAGTTGGATCAATTCCACAATCGCGGTCCACCCGATTTCATGGCTTTGAAAACCCATTGGAACAGAGTAAGATGGGTAAAACTTCATCTCAGCAAATGAGTGCTAGATCGAAACAAACTACTAATGGAGCGTCTGTGGATGCTCGAGACAAACCAATAGCGGACCACGCTTTTCCGAGGCCTGATGCACAGGCTCGAGCAGGCCAATTTGAGTCACAGAGGCCTGTTTATCAACAGGTTGCGCCAAGCCAAGATTATCAGGATGGATTATTGGCGCAGTTGAATAGTCAAGCTGAATTCATAGTTCGACAAAATACCTCATTCTACCACCAGCAGAAATTCCTACCTATGATGGAGATCCTTTGCGTATGAAGCTTCTGTAAGGGCATTAGAAGAAGTATTAGAAATGAGAATTACGGATGAAAAGGAGCGCTTACGATTTCTAGTGAAGTACACAAGCGGAGATGTTCAGACACTGGTAGAAAGTTGTCAAATTGAGCCAGGCAGCCATGGCTATAAAAAGGTGAGAAGATTACTTAAAGAACATTTTGGTGATGAACAGAGCATTGCTAATGCATACATGGAGAATGCCCATGCTTGGAAAGAAATCAAGCCAGAAGATGGGAAGGCAATGAGTAAATATACAATATTTCTGAGAGGTTGTTGCAGCTCGATGAAAAATCTTGGCCACATTGAGGAAATGAATCTTGCAAGTAATACTAGAATCATCATTAGCAAGTTGCCCAGAAGACTGAGAGAAAGGTGGAGATACGAAGCAGGCGGAATAATGGATGAAAGGAAGCAAGTAGCCAGGCTACCAGACCTGGTGGAATTCTTAGAAAGGGAAGTACGGAAGTACATGTTAGAGCCACACTAAGGGACTATTGAAGATTATAAACCAATTGCAACTAACAAAGCTTCTACCTTTACCAAAACTGAAGAAATATCAGAACCTATGAGAAGTAGTTTTGCTATCACAACCAGACCTGTGGAAAAGACTGATAGAATGAAAGGAAATGTATCTACTAGCAAATGGTATTTTGTTTGTTATGTGATGAAGTTGGTCACACCATAAGATGGTGTCGAAGATTCAAGATGAAAGAATATGGAGAAGATGGATTTCTTGAAAGAGAAGCGAATCTGTTTTGGATGTTTGAAAAAAGGACATATGGTGAGAGACTGAAAGAGTCAAGTCAAGTCAAGTGAGTTTATTGTCATGTGTCCCTGATAGGACAATGGAATTCTTGCTTTGCTTCAGCACAACAGAACATAGTAGGCATTGACTACAAGGCATTCTATAAATATATTCACACATGAATCAATATACTGATAAAGTGCAAATAACAGTTAATTGGCTAATAAAGTTCAGTGTTTTGTCCGAGCCAGGTTTAATAGCCTGTTGGCTGTGGGGAAGTAGCTATTCCTGAACCTGGTCGTTGCAGTCTTCAGGCTCCTGTACCTTCTACCTGAAGGTAGTAGGGAGATGAGTGTGTGGCCAGGATGGTGTGGGTCCTTGATGATACTGCCAGCCTTATTGAGGCAGCGACTGTGATAGATTCCTATGATTTGTTATAAGTGCAGGCAATATCATCCTGAAGTTCTTCACATAGAAGAAGCACTATCAGAGCAAATAGAAGAGGATGAACCAGAGCAAATAGAAGAAGAGCTATCAGATCAAATAGAAGAAGATGAACTGGAGCAAATGGAACAGAAGAAGAAGCCAACTACTAGAGATGCTATCACCTCGCCTCAAATAACTGCTCATATTGGGGCCGGGGTTGAAGATTGTAATTTTTCTATCTTACCAGTACAGGTAAGGAATAGTAAGACGAATACAGTGTTGCAGACATATGCTTTTCTGGATCACGGAAGTTCGACTACCTTTTGCACAGAAAACCTGACGAGAAGGCTGAACATCACAGAAGAGACTAAGATTCGATCACGTACCATGACTAAAGATAAAGAGAGCAGGAGTCATTACATTACGAGTATGGAGATATCAAGTTTGGATGAAGATAATTTTATACCAATATCTGAAGTGTTTACACATGGAACCATGCCTGTTGGTCGTCAAAATATACCAAGACATGAAGACTTGAAACAATGGCCTTACCTGAAGGATGTCAAGATATCTGAAATAAATTCTAGTGTTGACCTACTTATTGGAACGAATGTTTTGAAGGCGTTGGAACCTATACAGATTGTTAAGAGCCAAGGTGATGGGCCGCATGCTACAAAAACCCGACTTGGATGGGTTATCTATGGCTCCTTGAAAAGGAACAACGAAAACAGGAATCAGAAGAACTATCCTACCATTGCTGTTAATCAAATATTTACTGATAAATTAGAAAAGTCGGTGATGAAGCCATACAGTCATGACTTCAATGAAAGTACCGATAAAGAATCTGAAGAGATGTCGAATGGAGAGTTAAAGTTCATGGATATTATGAACTACTCAGTAAAGATTGACGGACACTATTGTTTGGACACTATTGTTTGCCGAATAATCGTAGTAAGGCAGAGCAAAGCCATCAGAATTTGAAATGCAAGTTTGGTGAGAATACTAAATTTCATGAAGTAAGAATCTCTTTGAAGAATAATTTCTACAAGGATGATTGCTTAAAATCCATGTCTACTGAGCAGGAAGCAATTCAACCAGTAGAACATCTGACTTCCCATTGCAATAAGGGAGGATTCACACTTTCCAAGTGGATCAGCGACAATTGTGAAAGCATTCCACTAGATGATAGAGCCAAATAAACCAGTGGGTTGGATTTGGACGGAGACAATCTGCCAATGGAAAGAGCATTGGGAGTTACTAATGTTGTACAACTGAAATATGTTAACACAAAAGAAATCCTGCGGATGAAGTTTCCAGAGAACTGACAGCGAACCTCTTAAGCGATAAGAGATGGATCAATGAACTAAAATCTCTCTGTAAGCCGGACAGAGAATGGCCGAAGCTTGAGCTGGGATTTGAAATCTCTGATAATGATCCGGAAATTAAATCAAACCTAATGGTGAACTTTATTGCTAAAAATCCTGTTATTCTCTCGAAGGATTTTCACACTTCATCATTACTGTTACAACACATCCATGAGTTGATCGGACATGGAGGAAGACTTTTCATGCTATCAAAGCTTTGGACTGTTATGTTTTGGACTATATATTGGGTGTCATGCCTGATATTAAGGGTTTGGTGCGCACGGTACGACTTTAAACTAAAACCAGTGTTTTAATAAAATTAATAATCAAGTTATGCTTGCTTCTAGAAGGCGAAAGTGAAGATGGAAGTCGATGAAAAATTCTGATTGCGGATATATAGAGCATGCTATTTTTTTCTCGTTAGTATAGTGGTTAGTATCCCCGTCCGTCACGCGGGTGACTGGGGTTCAATTCGCCGACGAGGAGCCACGGGGTTCAATTCCCTGATTTTTTGCTTTTGATATATGTTAAGCCTTCATGGCTACTGTTTTGATGTTTATTAATAATTGCCTCGTTATATACTCGGAATAATTAGGGGCCGGTATGTAGTGGCCATTTGGCTTGTTTTTGTGTGTCATTAGTGATGGCATGTGTCTTTAAATTTTACACTGCCTGTTATATTATGTGTGTGATTTATGATGTATTTTAGGGCGTGTTTGGAGCTAAGTTTCTTGCGCAGAAGCTTAGTTTTTAGTTTAGTTTTGGACGAGCATGGGGATGGTATACCCTTTGGCCATGCGAAGTGTAACGGAGACACGAGGTGTTTTCTAATGTTTAATGTAATAAGCTGGTTCGATGAAGATTATAGTGTACGAGTCAGAAGAAGTTTGGATGTACCTTATTGTTTTTCATCAACAATAAAGAATTTATTAATCAGAGGACTGTGTTTTGAAGATTTATCTGTGAAGAGACTCTGAAGGTCCCCGACGGAGAGCTTGCGTGCGTACAAAAACATTCCCCTTATCCATGTAGTCCATTTAGCTACTAGAGGGAGTAATCTCTTGAACGATATAAAATCTGCCGCTACACCGCCATCATGGGGATTAACCTCGTGAACCTACGCTGCACTGCCTCAATAGCAAGGATGTCCTTCCTCAAATTAGGAGACCAAAACGGCACACAATACTCCAGGTGTGGTCTCACCTGCAGAAGGACCTCTTTACTCCTTTACTCAAATTCTCTCGTTATGAAGGCCAACATGCCATTAGCTTTCTTAACTGCCTGATATACCTGCATGTTTACTTTCAGTGACTGGTGTACAAGGACACCCAGATCTCGTTGCACTTCCCTTTTTCCTAATCAGACACCATTGAGATAATAATCTGCCTCCTTGTTCTTGCCGCCAAAGCGGATAACCTCACATTTATCTACATTATACTGCATCTGCCATATCATGTATAAGACTGTGATGGTGCTCACAGATGGTGACAAACTTAAAGAATCAAGGGGGCTATGATGTGGCCTTCAGTGTGGTAATCCAGAAGGATGTCACACCTACACTGGGACGTGTTACAGCCTGTGAAACTGATAAAGATAGACATGGTTAGATTTAGAAGATTGCCTCAATACAGGTCACTAATTCCTTTTTGCAAATGACAGGTGAATGTGCAGACATTGTTTTCGGAAGAGAGAAACTACCTGTGCAAAGTAGTGCGGGGGAGATCACACTGCTTCAGCAGAACTGCCAAAGACCTGTCCCCACTCAGAGAGATGGTCAGGATGAAGTCTAGGAATGACTTGAAACTCACCACACGCCGACCATGTGAAATGCAAAAGAAGAGAGCGTCCCAGGAATAAGCAGCACTTCAGGACAAGCTCCCAGGGGTACCAGAGAATGCACTACTAATCCTGAAAGTGTGAACAACACAGCTGAGTATCGGGTCCCAGGGGAAGTTAGGACCAGGTCATGAGGGATTGTTTGCTGGCCCAAGGCACTGGAAGACATCAAGCCAAAGGAAAACGTTTTTGTGGATGTTTTATCTTCTGTTTTTCATTGTTAAAGAGAATTGTAACATGCGGTAATAGTTGTAGTGGCTTGCTGAACCCCTTAGGGTTGTGAGGTGATTGGCTGCTGTCCATGTTGTGGCAACAATATCTGTGTGGAAAGTTCTAGAGAGTCTGTCATTCTCCATGTCAGCAGGCTCAGAAAGAAGTGCAGTCATGGTGCTTTAAGCTTCTACCTCAATCAATAAGGTCCCTGTCGTGTTATTTTTAATTATGAACAATTTTTCAATATCTTATACCCCAATCATATTGTAAAAGCAACTGGATTCCCATAAAAGAATGGAACAAGAAGTAGACGTGTTAGTTCTTGTTCGGCTGCCACAGACTCATTAAGCCAAATGCCCTATTTATGTGCCTGTAACTTCAATGCACCCACAAATTTATGGTCAGTGATCCATCATGCCTGTTCCAGTATTCAATTAAATATTGGCTGATCAATTTTTCAATTCCATGGTTCCATGACCCTTAACTGACAACATTCCAAACAATCTTAGTTTTGGGATTTTCCACAGGCTTTTCTCTGCAGCTTTTGGGAGGCAAGTGTTCCATATTTCCCCACTCAGGCTGTGCATAATATTTCCTGATAACCATCTTCAATGCCCAGGCTCTAATTCTAATTTCACACCTCTTGTGTTAGACTCCCCCACTTGGAGAGTCAAGACTGCCACTGTTCCACCTGGCCAAAACCTTTTTATCACCTTAATACATTGAATCACCTTGTAATTATCAGTACAACTCTATGCAACCTAGCTTCCTAGTTAACCCTTTAAACCGTGGTATAATGTTGGCAAATCTCTGCTCCACTTCTTGCAGTTCATCTAATCTGAGCTATGCTGGTATTCGGTAAAGAACACAGTTATGCAGGATGGGTCTAACTAAATCTAAAAGCAAAATCAGCATTATTGCTTGGTTGGCAAAAGGGAATTCATTTTCATACTTAAATAAGAACAATGCATGAAATGTATGACAACTAAATATATCAAACCTTTTTGGTCCTTGGAATCCAGGGAAGGTTCAGACACTTTATCTGCTCTTTTGCTACCTGTGGAGAATTTGCATCATCATCAAGTTTTCTATTCTTCTTAAGTAAAACTAATAGTATTTATAAATAAATGTTACATGCAGACATATCTTAGTTTAGTTTAGAGAAACAGGCCCTTCAGCCACCGAGTCCGCGTTGACCAGTGATCCCCGCACTCTAACACTATCCTACAAACACTAGGGACAATTTACAATTATACCAAGCCAATGAATCTACAAACCAGAGGAAACCAGAGCTCCCGGAGAAAACCCACGCAGCTCACAGGGGGATCGTACAAACTCCATACAGACAGCACCCGTACTCAGGATCAAAAAACCTAGTCTCAGGTCCTGTGACCCAGCAACTCCACCACTGTGCCACCGTCCGCCCTAAAGGCAGATGTGTATTACTATTGGAGAAAGATAAATTCCAACAGCATCTGATGTTCATTCCAAGGAGGATTCAGGGAGAGCCAGACAGCTGGATGGAAAAATGACTTTATGGAAGCAAGCAGAAGGCGATGGTGGACTGGAGGCTGGTGACTAATGGTGAGCCTCAAGTATCGCTGTAGGGCCCCATTGCTGCTTATGGTTTATTTCAATGATTTAGATGAGAATAAACAAGGTATGATTATTAAGTTTGCAGATGACACCGAAATGGGTGGTATGGTAGATAGCAAAGATCAAAAATCACAGAAGCATGTTCATCATTGGGCATAGGATGAGGTATAGTTAATGGAGTTTAATCTGGATAAGTGCAAGGTGTTGCATTTTTGGGAAGGTAATCAGAGCAGGACCTTCGCATCAAATGGCAAGGGTCAGGGGAGTGTTGTAGAGCAGAGGGATATCGGAGTGCAAGTACATAGTTCCTTGATAATGCCGTCACAGGTCGATAAGGTGGTCAAGACGGCTTTCGGCACATTGGCCTTCATCAGTCAGAGTATTAAGGATAAAAGTTGGAATGTTATTGTATGTTACAGTTATACAAGACGTTGGTGAAGATTTTAGAGTATTGTGTTCAGTTTAGGTCACCTTGCTATAGAAAAGTCTGAAGAAGGATCTCAACCCGAAATGTCACCTATTCCTTTTCTCCAGAGACGCTGTCTGACCCGCTAATTTACTCCATCTTTTTGTGTCTATCTATAGAAAATATGTTGTTAAGCTGGAAAGATCGCAGAGAACATTTATGAGGATGTTGCCAGGATTGAAGGCCTGAGCTATAGGGAGAGGTTGGGCAGGCTCGGACTTTATTCCTTGGAGAGCAGGATTATGAGGGGTGATCTTATAGAGGTGTATAAGATTATGAGGGGAATAGATAGGGTACTGTAACAGCACTTAAAAGTCATTTGGACAAGTAAAAGGATACGAAAGATTTAGAGAGATATAAACAAAACATGGGATTAGTGTTGATGGAGCATCTTGGTTAGCATGAACAGTTCGGGCCAAGTGGCTTGTTTCGGGTAGGCCATTTAGGACTGAGATGAGAAAAAACGTTTTCACCCAGAGAGTTGTGAATCTGGAATTCTCAGCCACAGAAGGCAGTGGAGGCCAATTCACTGGATGTTTTCAAGAGAGACCTAGATTTAGCTCTAGGAATCAAGGGATATGGGGAAAAGCAGGATTTTAGGGCACTGATTTTAGATGATCAGCCATGATCATGTTGAATGGTGGTGCTGGCTCGAAGGGCCGAATGGCATACTTCTGCACCTATTTTTCTATGTTTCTATGCTATATGACGCTTTGACTGCCATTAACATCTCTGGTGCACCCTAAGTGTCAGCCGAGGCTCAGTGCTGGCACTCTCCTCACTGATTCAGAATTAACAGGAACAGACAGAACACAGAACAATCGCTTTGGGCCACAATGTCCATGCTAAACATGATGCCAAGTTAAACTAATCGCCTCTGCTTGCACAGGATCCATATCCCTTCATTCCTATGTGCATAACTATGTGTCTATCTAAACACTGTGTAAACGTCACCATTGTATCCACCACTACCACCCCTGCAGTGTGTCCCATGTACCCACCACTCGGTATAAAACACTTGCCATCAGTCTGAAGAAGGGGTTCGACCCGATACGTCGCCTATTTCCTTCGCTCCATAGATGCTGCCTCACCCGCTGAGTTTCTCCAGCATTTTTGTCTACCTGCCATTTACATCTCCTTTAAACTTTCATCCTCTGAACTTATGCCCTTTAGTCTTTGACATTTTCTCCCCGGGACATATGTTCTGACTGTATACAGAACAACTATCTATGGATCTCATCATTTCATATCTTTCTATCAGGTCTCCCCTCAACCTCTGATGCTTCAGAGAAAATAATCTAAATTTATCCAACCTTATGTTTCTGCAACAAAGGTCAGTCAGTCTGGGCGAAGATAACAGATAGATGTTGGATGCAAGGGAGGCACAGTGGCTCAGCGATAGAGTTGCTGCCTTACAACGTTTACAGCGCCAGAGACCCGGGTTCCATCCTGACTACGGGTACCGTCTGTACGGAGTTTGTACGTTCTCCCTGTGATCATGTGGGTTTTCTCAGACCTTCGGTTTCCTCCCACACTCCAAAGCCAAACAGGTTTGTAAGTTGATTGGCTTGGTATAAATGTAAATTGTCCCGAGTGTGTGTTGGATAGTGTTAATGTGTGAGGATTACTGGTCGGTGCGAACTTGGTGGGCCGAAGGGCATTTTTCTGCGCTGTATCTCTAAACTAAACTAAACTAAACTAAAAACTAAAGAGAGCTGACTAATGTTCCAAAGTTTATAGGATCTCACAGCATGAAAACAACCCACCATTGAGCGCCCATTTACTCCAATCCTACCATAATCCTGTAGTGTGAAGAAGGATTCCACCCCAAAATATTGTCAGTCTATTTCCCCCACAGATTTTACCTGACCCACTAAGTTCCTCCAACAGTTTATCTCTTGCTCCAGGATCTGCAATCTCTTCAGTCTCCTCTCTATAAAGTCATAGTCATACAGTGTGGAAACAGGCCCTTTTGCCCAACTTGCCCTCGGTATCCCATAGCTCCGCTCTTGCTTCCCCTCCCCCAATCGCAACAGAGACAGAGTCCCCGCAGTCCTCACCTTTCACCCCATCAGCCGTCGAATACAGCACATAACCCTCCGACATTTTCACCTCCTCCAAAGGGATCCCACCGGTAGACTAATATTCCCATCTCCATCCCTTTCTGCTTTCCACAGAGTCCGTCCCCTCCTCAACTCCCTGGTTCACTCATCCCTTCCCACCCAAACCACCCCCTCCCAAGGCACTTTCCCCAGCAACCACAGGAGATGCATCACCTGTCCCTATACCTTCTCCCTCGACTCCATCTAAGGACCCCCGGCAGTCCTTTCAGGTGAGGCAGAGGTTCACTTGCACCTCCTCCAACCTCATCTACTGTATCCGTTGTTCTCTGGGTGGACTCCTATATATCGGCAAGACCAAGCGCAAACTGAGCGATCATTTCGTTGAACACCTATGCTCAGTCTGCCTTGGCCTACTCGTTCGCCCAGTTGCATGGCTTCCCATTCCCACACTGACCTTTCTGTCCTGGGCCTCCTCCACTGTCAGAGTGATGCCACATGGAAATTGGAGGAACAGCACCTGATATTTTGCTTGGGCAGCTTACAACCCAGCGGTTACAAATATTGATTTATCTAATTTTAGGTAGTCCCTGCATTCTCTCTCTCTGCCCCTCCCCCTTCCTAGTTGTGCAGCTGGTTCCACTGTTCGCATCCATATATCCCTTCGTTATCACCTCTTCCGCAGCCGCCAATGGACCATTGTGGGCTCCACCTTTCCCTGGTCATCGGTGCCGGCTCTGATTTATTCTGAACCTTTTCATACCTCTAGTTTCCCTCTCCCCTGACTCTCAGTCTGATGAAGGGTCTCGACCCAAAATGTCACATGTTCCTTTTCTACAGGGATGCTACCTGACCCACTGAGTTACTCCAGCATTTGTGTCTGCCTTCTTTACCAATATGTCCACTGGTGTTGCTACTTTCTGTGAGCTCCCCATCCCACTATACCTTAATGGTCTTAAGGATCTTGTCATGTATATTTTTGTCTTGTATTTGATCTCCCCAAATCATCTCTTTACCCTTTGAATCTAAGTCAGGTGGCCAACTAGTCACAGCATCTTCACATTCTTTCCTTGCTTTATTTTGTGCACAAAGTTTTAATCTCAAAGATGACATTGGAATACAAATTAACTAGTGCAGTCATGGTGTGCCACCGTTAGGTCTTTACCCGATTCCGTGGGGAAAGCTGTAAACTAATCTAAATTTCATTCTTGGATTGCCACATCTCATTTGCTTTCACTGCACCACTCTTATCAATGGATATTCTATCTGCTGAGTATTTATTCTGTGTTGAACACACTGACAGCATTCTTACACGTTGCAATCACTCATTTATATGTATTTCCACTTCCACTCCATCCACAGGGTTGACGATGCTTCCAGTTATCTGCTACGTTAATTCTACGTCCCACAGTCTTTCAGACCTCTCTGCCTTTGGCCTCTGACTTTGTTCCAACAGAGCCCAACATAAGCTCGAGGAGCAGCATCTCAACTTATGACCAGACACGTCACAGCCCTCAGTGAGCTCAACAGTTTCCAACGTTCAGTCATTACAGCTTTGTCCAGTTTTCAATATCCAGGACTTCTTTCTACTCTTCTGGTGTTTCAGATTTCACTCATGACCCATTCACAGCTCCCCGAGGCACACCTTATGCCCCTGTCCCACTTAGGAAACCTGAACGGAAACCTCTGGAGACTTTGCGCCCCACCCAAGGTTTCCGTGTGGTTCCTGGAGGTTCCCGGAGGTTTTTGTCAGTCTCCCTGATGGTCGAAAGTGGTTTCCGCTTCTTCTATGTTCCGGCGATTACAGGGCCGGATTTACGTATAAGCTAGACAAGCTTAAGCTTAGGGCCTCGAGATCTAGGGGGGCCTCTGCTCGCTGCACCAAGGTGTGTTAAACTTTTGAGATAGTGGCTTTGTTACAAACCCTACCATCAGTGGCGCTGTGCGATAGTGGCGTTGGCGCTGTGCTTGCGATTCCGGAGGCTTTGGTGGTGTGGGGGGGAGGGGGGGAGGGATTAAAATGCAGGTGAGGTATATATTCGTTGTGGAGAGGAATTTGCTCCACAGATCCTTGGATCCTTGGAAATGCAGGACAAAGCAAAAGGTATGTAGTTTATTTAACCCTTTTCCCCCGTCGAACCTCCGGCCGCACCTGGGGCCTATCCACCTCGCATTCACACTGGGGGCCTATCCACCTCGCATCCGCACCTGGGGCCTATCCACTTCGCATCCGCACTGGGGGCCGCTGCACCTTGCATTCACACTGGGGGCCTATCCACCTCGCATCCGCACTAGGGCCTACCCACCTCGCATCCGCACTGGGGGCCTATGCACCTCGCATCCGCAACTGGCCGACCCACCTCGCACTGGGCCCACCCAACATTGCCGCCGCACCTGGCCCATCTAACATCGCCGCCGGTCCGGACCTACCGAACATCGCCGCCGGACCGGGGCTCTCCGAACATGGCCGCCGCACCGCGCCCTACTCACCTCGTCGCCTCACAGGGCTGGCCGAACCGCACCGTCCCACCGACCATCCGCCCACCGGGACCTCCCACGCATCGCCCGCCGACCCGGACTCTACTGCCCGCGGACTCCCACCATCGGGTCTGCTGACCCTCGCCACTCCACCGCCCTCCAGCAGCCCACAGCCGTCGCCTTACCTGCAGCCTGGATTCAGCACTGGGCCTGTAGCCTCCACGCTGTTAACTCCCACTCCCCTGGGTTTGACTCCACTGGGACCTAGTGCTAGTCCCCCCCAACCCTGGTAACCTCAGTGGCTGTTCCACTGGGTCTTCACCGTCCCCCTCAAACTATGTGACCCCTGCTCTTCCCCACCCACACTATAGTCCTCATACCCCCCACACCCTGACCACCCACTACCCCCCCACCAGACACCGCCTCGTCCTCAGTCCACTCACCTCCGGCCCCAACCCCCATCCCTGCCGTGTGTTCACCATCCCCCCCGACCTCCCCTTCTCTGACACCGAACGGTCGGTCCTCAGCAGAGGTCTTACCTTTGTCCCCCTCCGTCCCCACCTCAATGAGTTCCGGGCCCACCATGACTTAGAGCTCTTCTACCGTTGCCTCCGCCTCACAGCGTTCTTCCATGGGAAGGAGTCCTCGCCCCCTATTGATGATCCCTTTTCCCGTCTCCAACGAACCCCTTCCTCGTGGACCCCGCCTCATGGCCTTCCGGCTTTCGACCTTTTTATCCCAAACTGCCGGAGGGGCATCAACTACCTCAACTTCTCCACTTCCCTGTCTCACTCCAATCTCTCCCCCCCTGAACGTACAGCCACCAACTCACTCCGCAACAACCCAGACAAAGCTGAGGCCACGCGCCATCTCTCAGACACCTCCTCCTATTTACCCCTGGACCATGACCCCACAGACGAGCACCAGGCCACTATCTCTAGCACCATCACTGACTTCATCCACTCCGGCTCCCTGCCCCCCCCGAGCCTCCAACCTCATCGGTCCCCAGCCCCGCACGGCCCGATTTTACCTTCTCCCCAAAATCCACAAACCTGACTGTCCTGGTAGACCCATTGTCACTGCCTGTTCGTGCCCTACCAAACTCATTTCCACATACCTTGACTCCATCCTATCCCCCCTGGTGTAATCACTCCCTACCTATGTTCAAGACACCTCAGACACTCTCTGTCATCTCCGGGCATTCCATTCTCTAGGCCCCCATCCCCTCATCTTCACCATGGACGTCCAGTCACTCTACACCTCCATCCCCCACCAGGATGGTCTCAAAGCCCTCCGGTTCTTCCTCGACCGGAGAATCAACCTATACCCATCCACTGATACTCTCCTCCGCCTAGCGGAGTTGGTCCTTACCCTCAATAACTTCTCGTTTGACTCCTCCCATTTCCTCCAAATACAAGGCGTAGCTATGGGCACACGCATGGGCCCCAGCTATGCCTGCCTCTTTGTCGGTACGTCGTACAATCCTTGTTCGAGGCGTACCAGGGCCCCATACCCGACCTCTCTCTCTGTTACATCGACGATTGCTTTGGTGCAACCTCCTGCACCCACACACAACTGACTGACTTCATCCACTTCACCACTAACTTCCATCCGGCACTCAAATACACCTGGACCATTTCCGACACTTCCCTACCATTTCTTGACCTCGCTATCTCCATCGCAGGTGATAGACTTCTGACCGACATCCACTATAAACCCACTGACTCCCTACTCTTCTTCCCACCCTGCTTCCTGTAAGGACTCCATCCCCTACTCCCAATTCCTCCGTCTATGCCGAATCTGCTCCCAGGATGAGGTGTTTCACACCAGGGCATCAGAAATGTCATCCTTCTTCAGGGAACGGGGGTTCTCCTCCCCCACTATAGATGAGGCTCGCACCAGGATCTCTTCCATACCCCGTAACACTGCTCTCTCTCACCATCCCCCCACTCGTAACAAGGGCAGAGTCCCCCTAGTCCTCACCTTTCACCCCACTAGCCGTCACATATAACAAATAGTCCTCCATCATTTTTGCCACCTCCAACGTGACCCCACCACTCGCCACATCTTCCCATCTCCCGCCCCCCCCCCCGTCTGCTTTCCGCAAAGACTGCTCCCTCCGTAACTCCCTGGTCAATTCTTCCCTTCCCTCCCGCACACCCCGAAGTCCACAGGCTGAGCTGGGCGGAGATTCACGCTGGCGGCCCTCGGCAAAGGGATCCCAGGGCTCCATTATGTTGAAATCAGCGCAGCCCGAGGCTGGGAGCTCCGCAAACCACAGCTCCATGATGTTGAAGCAGCAGGCCCAACACTCCAGAGCTTCAAATGGCGATCCAGGTAAGGCATCGCCCGCTCCGCGGTGAATCCAATATGTATTTTAAAACCAACTGTTTAATGACAACATACAGTAGGATCTAAAAGTGTCACTGTCACTGTCGGGTAGTCATGGTCCTCTAGTTTAGGGCCTCTCTTCATCTAAATCCGGCCCTGGTTGCCGGAGGTTGCAGGTAGTGGAAGGTAAGACCTTTTTTTCACCAGGTTTTATTCCACCAGGGAGGTCTTACCTTCCACTACCTGCAACCTCCGGCAACCACCTTCAACTAGCATCGCAACCGGCTTGAACGAAATAATTACCAATTTTTAAAACGGCAACCTATTTTTAGTCGCGGGCGGTTTTGAATTTTTTGAAATAATCGCCGGAACATAGAAGAAGCGGAAACCACTTTCGACCATTAGGGAGACTGACAAAAACCTCCGGGAACCACATGGAAACCTTGGGTGGGGCGCAAAGTCTCCAGAGGTTTCCGTTCAGGTTTCCTAAGTGGGACTGGGGCATTATTACTCCACTCTTTCAGTAAACACTGTCGCCACTATTCCCTCATGCTCTATGTTTTCAACTTGAAACTGTATCTGTTTTGCTCTCTCCATGGACATTGTGAGATTTTCAGAGTTTTCTGCTTCCATATCTTATCCATTGTTGTTCTAACCCCATCAGTTAAGTTAAAGAGTGGCACAGCGGCAGAGTTGCTGCCTTACAGCCAGCGCTATAGACCCGGGTTCGATCCTGACTACGGGTGCTGTCAGTATGGAGTTTGTACATTCTCCCCGTGACCTACTTCCGTATTTTCCAGGAAGCTACGGTTTCCTCCCACACTCCAATGACGTACAGGTTTGTAAGTTAATTGGCTTGGCATAAATGTAAATTGTCCCACGTGTGTAGGATAGTGTTAGTGTGCGAGGATCGCTGGTTGGCGCAGACTCGGTGGGCCGAAGGGCCTGTTTTCACGCTGTATCTCTAAACTAACCTAAAAACTAAGCTAAAGTAAAGTCTCGGATCATTGCCTGAACTATATAATAACTCTTGGCCACTTCTATTGCAAACAGAAAAGCTCAGGTTTTTGAGACCATTCCTCATGTCCCCTGTAAGTGAGGTGGGGATGTGATGGGGGAGGTGCGGGTGGTGAGGTGAGTGTTGGTCAGAGATTGTAATAGTTAATATGGCATAATATGAGCAGCAAACTCAACCTTTGAATCATAGTGGCAACCAAGGCACCCTGACTAGCACAACAGTGGAAGGCCCATTATCATCTTTATCACTCTGGGTCACTGTTGTAAATTTGCCCTTCACTCCTTAGTCCAACTGCAGATGCTCCCTATGCAACCACTGTGCTCCCTCTGCACTGCTCCTTTTGTTCTTCTGTAAACCTGCTTGATCCTTTCACTCATGATTGAGTGTTAGATGTTAGTCATAGAGTGATACAGTGTTGAAACAGGCCCTTCGGCCCAATTTGCCTTCACTAGTCCCACCTGCTGACGTTTGGTCCACATCCCACCAACTTGTCCTATCCATGTACCTGTCTAACTGCTTCTTAAACGTTGGGATAGTTCCAGCCTCAACTACCTCCTCTGGCAGCTTGTTCCATACACCCACCACCCTTTGTGTGAAAAAGTTACCCCTCAGATTCCTATTAAATATTTTCCCCTTCACCTTAAACCTATGTCCTCTGGTCCTCAATTCACATACTCCGGACAAGAGTGTGCATCTACCTGATCTATTCCTCTCATGATTTTATACACCTCTATAAGATCATTCCTCATCCTCCTGCGCTCCAGGAAATAGAGTCCCAGCCTACTCAACCTCTCCCTACAGCTCAGACCCTCTAGTCCTGGCAACATCCTCGTAAATCTTCTCTGTACCCTTTCCAGCTCGACAACATCTTTCCTATACACATGGTGCCCAGAACTGAACACAATACTCTGAATGTTGCTCTGTACTATTTGTAACTAACCCATGTGATATATTGGGGATGTTTGTCTTTACAGTTAGATAGCTTACAGGATACCCCAGGTTTTGTTCAGACTGAACTCAAACAAGGGACGTAAGAGACTATAACTGGAAACTAGTCAAATCTGTAAAGACACAGGAGTCAAATGTAATGTAGCAAACCTGCATCTTCAATTTTGAATGATTTATTCTCATCATTTGATGGGGATGGTTGTTCGTCTGTGAATGAATAATTAATTCCTATTCAGGAAATTTTAAAAATACAGACCCACATACAGCAGGAATGCTTAGCATCTCCATCATACTAATTGAAGCATTGCTATAGACATTCTGACTCTTACATTCAATGCCCCTAGCAATGAAACTTTCTTTACCACTATATCCGCTTGTGCTGAGGAACTGGTGCAGCGGGCAGGGATTCAAATTTCTGGATCATTGGGACCTCTTTTGGGGAAGGTGTGACCTGTACAGAAAGGACGGGTTGCACTTGAACCCGAGGGGAACCAATATCCTGGCGGGGAGATTTGCAAAGGCTACTGGGGAGACTTTAAACTAGAACGGTTGGGGGGAGGGACTCAAATAGAGAAAGATAGTGGAAACTGTGGGAGGCAGGAGGCAGAGAAGGGAAGCACTCGGACCCAAAATGTAGGGGAGAAAGAAGAAGAAGTTAATAAACAGAGAATAAGTGGTGGTGGGTTTCTTAAATGTGTATATTTTAATGCTAGGAGCATTGTAAGAAAGGTGGATGAGCTTAGAGTCTGGATTGACACTTGGAAGTATGATGTTGTGGCGATCAGTGAAACATGGTTGCAGGAGGGCTGTGATTGGAAACTAAATATTCCAGGATTTCGTTGCTTCAGGGGTGATAGAATTGGAGGGGCAAGAGGTCGGGGTGTTCCATTGCTTGTCAAGGAAGATATTACAGCAGTGCTTTGGCAGGATAGATTAGAGGGCTCGTCTAGGGAGGCTATTTGGATGGAGCTGAGAAATGGGAAAGGTGTAGCAACACTTATAGGGGTGTATTATAGACCGCCAAATGGGGAGCGAGAATTGGAAGAGCAAATATGTAAGGAGATAGCAGATATTAGTAGTAAGCACAAGGTAGTGATTGTGGGAGATTTCAATTTTCCACACATGGACTGGGAAACACATTCTGTAAAAGGGCTGGATGGTTTGGAGTTTGTAAAATGTGTGCAGGATAGCTTTTTGCAGCAATACATAGAGGTACCTACTAGAGAAGGGGCAGTGCTGGACCTCCTGTTAGGAAATGAGACAGGGCAGGTGGCGGAGGTAAGCGTCGGGGAGCACTTCGGGTCCAGTGATCACAATACCATTAGTTTCAATATAATTATGGAGAGGGTCAGAACTGGACCTAGGGTTGAGATTTTTGATTGGAGAAAGGCTAACTTTGAGGAGATGCAAAAGGATTTAAAAGGAGTGAATTGGGACATGTTGTTTTATGGGAAGGATGTAGAAGAGAAATGGAGGACATTTAAATGTGAAATTTTAAGAGTACAGAATCTTTATGTCCCTGTTCGGTTGAAAGGAAATAGTAAAAATTGGAAAGAGCCATGGTTTTCAAGGGAAATTGGACACGGTTCGGAAAAAGAGAGAGATCTATAATAATTATAGGCAGCATGGAGTAAATGAGGTGCTTGAGGAGTATAAAGAATGTAAAAAGAATATTAAGAAAGAAATTAGAAAAGCTAAAAGAAGATATGAGGTTGCTTTGGCAAGTAAGGTGAAAGTAAATCCAAAGGGTTTCTACAGCTGTATTAATAGCAAAAGGATAACAAGGAATAAAATTGGTCCATTAGAGAGTCAGAGTGGACAGCTATCTGCAGAGCCAAAAGAGATGGGGGAGATATTGAACAATTTCTTTTCTTCGGTATTCACCAAGGAGAAGGATATGGAATTAGGTGAGGTAAGGGAAACAAGCAGAGTAGCAATGGAAACTATGAGATTCAAAGGAGAGGAGGTGCGGACACTTTTGAAAAATATGAAAACGGATAAGTCTCCAGGTCCTGACAAGATATTCCCGAGGACATTGAGGGAAGTTAGTGTAGAAATAGCAGGGGCTATGACAGAAATATTTCAAATGTCATTAGAAACGGGAATAGTGCCGGAGGATTGGCGTACTGCGCATGTTGTTCCGTTGTTTAAAAAGGGTTCTAAGAGTAAACCTAGCAATTATAGACCTGTTAGTTTGACAGTGGTGGGC
The DNA here is from genome assembly GCA_038087875.1 of Malacoraja senta. Taxonomy (NCBI): domain Eukaryota; kingdom Metazoa; phylum Chordata; class Chondrichthyes; order Rajiformes; family Rajidae; genus Malacoraja; species Malacoraja senta. Next base: position 26,278,929 of record CM075984.1, read on the forward strand.
AAATTAATGGAAAGGATACTTAAAGATAATATATATAAGCATCTGGATAAGCAGGGTCTGATTAGGAACAGTCAACATGGATTTGTGCCTGGAAGGTCATGTTTGACTAATCTTCTAGAATTTTTCAAAGAGGTTACTAGGGAAATTGATGAGGGTAAAGCAGTGGATGTTGTCTATATGGACTTCAGTAAGGCCTTTGACAAGGTTCCTCATGGAAGGTTGGTTAAGAAGATTAAATTGTTGGGTATTAATGGTGGTATAGCAAGATGGATTCAACAGTGGCTGAATGGGAGATGCCAGAGAGTAATGGTGGATGGCTGTTTGTCAGGTTGGAGGCCGGTGACTAGTGGGGTGCCTCAGGGGTCTGTGTTGGGTCCACTGTTGTTTGTCATGTACATCAATGATCTGGATGATGGTGTGGAAAATTGGATTAGTAAGTATGCAGATGATACTAAGATAGGTGGTGTGGTGGATAATGAAGTAGATTTTCAAAGTCTACCGAGAGATTTAGGCCATTTGGAAGAGTGGGCTGAAAGATGGCAGATGGAGTTTAATGCTGATAAATGTGAGGTACTACATCTCGGCAGGACAAATCAAAATAGGACGTACATGGTAAATGGTAGAGAATTGAGGAATGCAGTTGAACAGAGGGATCTAGGAATAACTGTGCATAGTTCCCTGAAGGTGGAATCTCATGTAGATAGGGTGGTAAAGAAAGCTTTTGGGGTGCTGGCCTTTATAAATCAGAGCATTGAATATAGAAGTTGGGATGTAATGTTAAAATTGTACAAGGCATTGGTGAGGCCAATTCTGGAGTATGGAGTACAATTTTGGTCGCCTAATTATAGGAAGGATGTCAACAAAATAGAGAGAGTACAGAGGAGATTTACTAGAATGTTGCCTGGGTTTCAGCAACTAAGTTACAGAGAAAGGTTGAACAAGTTAGGTCTTTATTCTTTGGAGCGCAGAAGGTTAAGAGGGGACTTGATAGAGGTCTTTAAAATTATGAGCAGGTTAGACAGAGTTGACGTGGATAAGCTTTTTCCATTGAGAGTAGGGAAGATTCAAACAAGGGGACATGACTTGAGAATTAAGGGACAGAAGTTTAGGGGTAACATTAGGGGGAACTTCTTTACTCAGAGAGTGGTAGCTGTGTGGAATGAGCTTCCAGTGGAAGTGGTGGAGGCTGGTTCCATTTTATCCTTTAAAAATAGATTGGATGGGTATATGGACGGGAAAGGAATGGAGGGTTATGGTCTGAGTGCAGCTAGATGGGACTAGGGGGAAGTATTTTTTTTTTTTTTTTAATTTTAAAAAATGTTCGGCACGGACTTGAAGGGCCGAGATGGCCTGTTTCCGTGCTGTAATGGTTATATGGTGCTGCCACCTTCAGTGAGCAATGAACTTAGATTCCAAGATGCATTGCAAAGCTGTAAAGGGTTTTGCCATTAACTGTATACTCTCCCCATACATTCAAATCTTAAAGTGCACAACCTTACACATGCATGGGTTAAACTCCATCTGCCGATTCTCCACCCATTTCTGCAGCTGATCTATATCCCGCTGTATCCTCTGACAGCATTCTCAATGTCCACAACTCCTCCAATTTATGATGTTATCAGCAAACTTACCAACCCATCTACATTTACATCCAAGTCATTTATATATATATTACAGAGGTTCCATCAAAGATCCCTGTAGAACTCCACTGGTCACAGACCTCGAGCCATAATATCTACCTTCCATTACACCCTCGGTCTTCTATGAATAAGCCAGTTCTGAATCCATGCAATCAGGTCATCATGAATCACGTACATGTTAATCCTCTGGATATGCCTACCATGAAGCACGTTATCAAATGTCTTACTAAAATCCATGTTTACAACATCCACCACCCTACCTTAATCAATCTCCTTTGTCACTCCTCATAAAACTCAATCAAGTTATTAGACTCTAAAATCTTTGCAACCTCTGAAGTCAGGCAATAGTTTCCTCTCTTTTGCATCGCTCCTTTCTTCAACAGTGGAGTAACATTTGCAATTTTCCGGTGCTCTTGGACCACTCGCGACTCTAGTGAGTCTTTGTACAGTTTCTCTATCGCCCGTTGGCTATTGGGAGGCTATGGTACAATGCTGCGAGTGATTTCACTTTTCTTATTGTTGAGTTCTACCCATATTGCCTCAGTGGGCGAACCGTCCAGTCTTCCCAAATTAGTAAAGCAACTCCATGCACTTTTTTTTTAACCTTCCTCTCTTTGTCTGAAACAACAAAAACCTTGGAATATTGAACTGCTAGTGGTTCTTGCAATACCATAAGTCCAAGCACGGATCCTGGCTCTAAGTTCATCTGCTTTATCCACAATACTCCATGCATTGCAGTAAACACATTTCAGCCCATCAGTTTCAATATTTCCCACCTGCCTTTCCTCTCAGACTTATGGTTATAACCTCTACCTTCCCAAAGTTCCTTCAATTTGCTGACTTTCTGATTTTTACTTACAGGAAGATAGACACAAAATGCTGGAGTAACTCAGCATGCCAGGCAGCCTCTCTGAAGAAATGAAACAGTTGACGTTTTGGGCCGGAACCCTTCTTCAGATCCAACCCGAAACGTCACCTGTTCTTTCGGGTTGGGTTTGAAGAAGGGTTCTGACCCGAAACATCACATGCTTATTTTCTTCAGAGATGCTACCTGACCCGCTGAGTTTCTCCAGCTTTTTTTATCTTCGGTATAAACCAGCATCAGCAGCTCCTTCCTAACCACTTCCAGGAAGCAGTCTACATTCTGACTCACTCCCATATAGCAATGTACAAATTGACACACTCCCAAACAGCAGTGTAGAAATTGACTCATTGCCAATAGTAATGTTTAAACAGACACACTCCCATATAGGAGTGTGAAAAGTGACGCACTCACAGAGAGAGTGTACAAACTGATACACTGCCAGGTAGCACTTTGATAACTGCTATACCAGCTTCCAGAGTACAAACTGACATACTCCCAGAGAGAAGTATGCAAATTGACACACTCACAGATAGCTGTGTATAAACTGACGAACTCACAGATAGGAGTGTGCAAATTGGCACACTCATAGTCAGCAGTGTACTGACTGACGCACTTGCAGATAGCAGTGTACAAATAGACCTACTCCCAGATAGCCGTATGCAAAGTGACACACTCACACATAGCAGTGTACAAACTACCACACTCCCAGGGAGCAATGTACAAGCTGACCCATTACCAGGAAGCAGTGTACAAACTGACCCATGGAGCAGTGTACAAACTGACAGACTACCGTGGAACAATGCAAACACCATATCTCTGGCATTCCAGATAAGCTCTCAAGAACGTTGCTCATAACACCAAATTCCATTGCTATTGCTCAGACTTGTGAAGGTGCATAAGGTGAGCCACACGCTTGCACCAACCTGCTTTGTTCACTTGTTCCGAGACACCCTCATCTTCTGGTGTAAAAATATCTTCTCCTGTGAACGAGATATTTATACAGCTTTAGAATTTGCGCTGAGCAATTCTGTGTCTTGTACTTGAGGAGAAGGTTCGTTAATTTTAATGCAATTCAAAGTCGGCAGTCTTGAGCTACCATCTACCTCATTGGAGACCCTCGGACAATCTTCAATTGGACTGGACTTTATCTTGCACTAAATGCTATTCCCTTTATCCTGTATCTGTACACTGTGGATGGCTTGATTGTAATCACGGATAGTCTTTCCGCTTGGCTCGCAACAAAAGCTTTTCACTGTACCTCGGTACACGTGACAATGAACTAAACCAAATCCTGGGGAGACCGTGGAAATAATGAAATACATCCATGTTTAGTTAGTTTAGTTTAGTTTGGAGATGCAGCATGAAAACAGGCCCTTTGGCCCACTGAGTCCTCGCCAAAGATCAATCATCCATTTACACTACAGGCAGAAACTATAACAACATTTAAAAGACATTTGAACAGGTACATGGATAGGAAAGTTTTCGAGGATTATGTGCCAAATGCGTGCAGGTGGGACTAGTACCTGCACTAGTGGGACTTGGGGCACCTTAGTTGGTACAGGCAAGCTGGGCCGAAGGGCCTGTTTCAATGCTGTATGGCTTAATGTGAGACCCTGGTGCACACCACCATTCCTTTGTAAGTTGTTCTGGTCTTTGTATGAATACGGACTCACTGCTGTGATGCATTGTGAATGCAGGCAGATTCCCAGTTGGTCAATAGCCTGGTCGTGAATGTCCTGTTGGATGTCATTCACCCCGCAGTATCATTGCAATCTTGGCACAAACATGAACAAATAAGCATAGTTCCAATGGTGAGGTGTAGTTGTTAGTTCTTGGCATTAAGGAAGTATTTGGAACCAAACAGCTCTGGATGGGAACGTGGGAAAAGGAGTGAGCTGTTTAACTCCTTTGACAGTCCATGGGTGGTCTCTGCACTTATTCCACATGCTTGCTTTTCCCCCACATCCCTGAATGTCTTTGGCTCAGAGGTCTCCAATAAATATTTGGGACAGTGGCAGAAATAGTTTCTCTTGATATACAGTGGCTTGCAAAAGTATTCATACCCCTTCAACTTTTCCACATTTTGTCACGTTACAACCACAAACGTAAATGTATTTTATTGGGATTTTATGTGATAGACCAACACAAAGTGGTGCATAATTGTGAAGTGGAAGGAAAATGATACATGGTTTTCAAATTTTTTTTACAAATAAAAAACTGAAAAGTGTCGCGTGCAAAAGTATTCAGCCCCCCTGAGTCAATACTTTGTAGAACCACCTTTCGCTGCAATTACAGCTGCAAGTCTTTTGGGGTATGTCTCTATCAGCTTTGCACATCTAGAGACTGAAAAAATTTGCAAAATAGCTCAAGCTCAGTCAGATTGGATGGAGAGCGTCTGTGAACAGCAATTTTCAAGTCTTGCCAGAGATTCTCAATTGGATTTAGGTCTGGACTTTGACTGGGCCATTCTAACACATGAATGTGCTTTGATCTAAACCATTCCATTGTAGCTCTGGCTGTATGTTTAGGGCCGTTGTCCTGCTGGAAGGTGAACCTCCGCCCCAGTCTCAAGTCTTTTGCAGACTCTAACAGGTTTTCTTCCAAGATTGCCCTGTATTTGGCTCCATCCATCTTCCCATCAACTCTGACCAGCTTCCCTGTCCCTGCTGAAGAAAAGCATCCCCACAGCATGATGCTGCCACCACCATGTTTCACAGTGGGGATGGCGTGTTCAGGGTGATGTGCAGTGTTAGGTTTCCGCCACACATAGCATTTTGCATTTATGCTAAAAACTTCAATTTTGGTCTCATCTGACCAGAGCACCTTCCTCCACATGTTTGCTGTGTCCCCCACATGGCTTGTGGCAAACTGCAAACGCGACTTCTTATAGCTTTTTTTCAACAATGGCTTTCTTCTTGCCACTCTTCCATAAAGGCCCGATTTGTGGAGTGCACGACTAATAGTTGTCCTGTGGACAGATTCTCCCACCTGAGCTGTGGATCTCTGCAGCTCCTCCAGAGTTACCATGGGCCTCTTGGCTGCTTCTCTGATCAATGCTCTCCTTGCCCGGCCTGTCAGTTTAGGTGGACGGCCATGTCTTGGTAGGTTTGCAGTTGTGCCATACTCTTTCCATTTTCGGATGATGGATTGAACAGTGCTCCGTGAGATGTTCAAAGCTTGGGATATTTGTTTATAACCTAACCCTGCTTTAAACTTCTCCACAACTTTATCCCTGACCTGTCTGGTGTGTTCCTTGGGCTTCATGATGCTGTTTGTTCACTAATGTTCTCTAACAAACCTCTGAGGCCTTCACAGAACAGCTGTATTTATACTGAGATTAGATTACACACAAGTGGACTCTATTTACTAATTAGGTGACTTCTCAAGGCAATTGGTTGCACTGGATTTTATTTAGGGGTATCAGAGTAAAGGGGGCTGAATACTTTTGCACGCCACACTTTTCAGTTTTTTATTTGTAAAAAAATTTGAAAACCATGTATCATTTTCCTTCCACTTCACAATTATGCGCCACCTTGTGTTGGTCTATCACATAAAATCCCAATAAAATACATTTACGTTTGTGGTTGTAACGTGATAAAATGTGGAAAAGTTCAAGGGGTATGAATACTTTTGCAAGCCACTGTAATCCATCAATTCCCTGAAAGTTACGATGTAAACTCCTAGCAACATTTTAAATTCCATTTGTGTGTAACAAAATGAAAAAAACGTTGATGATCTGATGAAGGGTCATTTTCATGAAATGTCGACTCTGTGCTCTCCTCACTGCAGCTGCCTGAACTGCTGAGTGTTTCCAGAATTTTCTCTTTTGATTTCAAATTCCAAGGATCTGCAATTGTTTTCCTTCAATTTCAGTTTGTGTAATCTCATTTTCATAATTTAATCCTTGGGGTCTAGGTATATTCTGGCAAATCAACCCTCCTGAACCACTGTCTCCTCCCAAGGTGCAATGCCAGAGCTGTCGACAATCTTCAGAAGTGAGCATAATTTCTCTTCACATGTATTCCTGCTTCCTGGACTTGAAGGCCACATTTCATCAACTCATTGTTTACTTGTTACATCTTTTCATAAGATTTATAACAATCCCTAAGTCTCCAGGAATTCCTACAACAAATGCCTTTTCACCTTTTTCCACAATGAACTTAACTGACCATAGTTGCAACTATTTATATTGTATCTTCTTATGATGCGAAGGAGGTAATTTTGTTTCATTGAGTCTGTTGGCTCGCAGGCCAATTTCGTTTCCCACCAATTTTCCCTGTAATGTATTCTCCCCATAATGGTGTCAACAATTCTGGGGGGATCCTCACATTAGGGACAATTTACAATTAATCTACCAACCCTATTGTCTTTAAGCAAGATATCTGCTCTACAACTCTGTGTTCAACGCCTGATGGTAGAGATTTTAAAATCGTTGCACAAACCCACGAAGACCTGGCGGGCCGCGGCCTTTAGGGGGAAGCTGCCGAGCCGGCCCCTGCTCGTCCCCGACGACCAGAGACTGGAGAGAAGGGAGCCGACAATGGCGGACATGAGGAGCAAGGCTAGTAGGAGCGGGAACCGGGGTCTGGCCTTCCGTGTCCTCAAGGTTGGATGCAGGAGGCGCCTCCGGGACACAAAGGTGGACGAGTGAGGAGAGGGATGTCGGTTCACTGGACAATCCAGGAAGGCAAAGGCTGGAGGCCCAGCAGCAGCCTGTGGCTGCCTGGATCGGGCGCCGCTCATAAGACCTAGACCTAGGCTTTGAAAATGACACAAAATCTTGGCACTTCTTGCATGCGGTCTCAGTGGACTAAGTCTGCATACTTTGCGAATTGCAGATTGTGCATGCATATGGCAATACTTTACTGAACTGTATGGAAAACAAAAATGTCACTGACAATAAAGCACTGTTCACCATTGACCATTGATATATTGGAGCAAACAAGGACACTTTGCAAAATCCAAATGGTTTCAAAGGGATAATGTGCCAACTCTACACAACCAGCACCAGGAATGGGAATCAAATCCAGGTTTCTGTGAGGATCAGCTCTACTAGCTGCACTTATTCTCTCAACATTATCTTGCAATTTAGTGGTTCCATCTGCACCACTCACCAGTGCCGGCTCTCCCAGTGCCAACAGCAGAATTGGATAGGTAGTTTCTATCCCATCTTTAACATTTATCAGTATGGTAATTAATTGGAACTCGATAAGGATCCAAGCGGGACCTCATCAGTAACATCCTGCCAATACCCAATTCATGATTCCTCCTGCTGCTCAACCAGTTTCCTTGCCAGGTCAATAATCCACCCCTAGTTCTGTGAGCTTCAACTTTAGCTTCCAATTTCTTCTGAAAGATTTTCTCAAAAGTTGTCAGAAAGCCCACAAAATAACATCAGAAATATTAAACATTAACCCATTCTACTACATTAATTAACACTAATGAAAATGTAACAAGGATTGTCAGGCATGATCTACCCTTCACAAATCCACTAGTTGTCTCCGGCAACAGACATTGGGGTAATTAGACCATATGACCATACGAAATAGGAGCAGAATTAGGCTATTTGGCCCATCGAGTCTACTATACCTTACTATCGAGGCTGTTCTATTTTTCCATCTGAACCTCATTCTCCTGCTTTCCCCCATAACCTTTGACACCCTTACTCCTCATCTACATTCTAAAGGTATGTCATTTTATTCTGAGGCTGTGTCCTACACCCCCACTACTGGAATCACCCTTTCCACATTCATTATATCTAGGCCTTTCATTATTCATTAGATCTACAAAAAGTAGTAAACACTGCCCAGTCCATCATCGGCTCTGACCTCCCTTCCATCGAGGGGATCTACCACAGTCGCTGCCTCAAAAAGGCTGGCGGCATCATCAAGGACCCACACCATCCTGGCCACACACTCATCTCCCTACTACCTTCAGGTAGAAGGTACAGGAGCCTGAAGACGGCAACGACCAGGTTCAGGAACAGCTACTTCCCCACAGCCATCAGGCTATTAAACCTGGCTCGGACATAACACTGAACTTTACTAGCCAATACTGTTATTTGCACTTTATCAGTATATTGACCATTGTGTATATATTTATAGAATGCCTTGTAGTAAATGCCTACTATGTTCTGTTGTGCTCAAGCAAAGCAAGAATTTCATTGTCCTACCAGGGACACATGACAATAAACTCACTTGACTTGACTTGACTTGACTTGATCTCAACGAAATCCCCTCTTCATCCTTCTAAACACTAGTGCCCAGAGCCATTACACGTTCCTCATATGTTAACCCAATCATCCCCAGGATCATTCTCCTAAACCATCTCTGGACTCTCTACAATGCCATTCTCCTAAACCATCTCTGGACTCTCTCAGATATGGTGCCCAAAACTGCTCACAATATTCCAAATGTGGTCTGACCAGTGCCTACTTATAAACCCTCAGCGTTACATCCTTGCTTTCAAATTCTAGTCCACTTGAAATGAATGCTGGCATTGCATACGCCTTCCTTACCACCGGCTCAGCCTTCAAATTAATTTCTCCCCTTCACAATTTGCAACTTTTCTATCCTCAAGCTTTACAATTTGCAATTCTTTAGCCTTTTGGGCTCGCATCTATCTGTTTGTCTCTGATTTTTGTCCAGCAATCTGCCCTCATCTGTGTTCATCTATTACGGCCATGCTCTGTCCTTTTCATCCTCGCTTTCAGCTTTTTTCTTGCCCCCCTCCCTTGTAATTAGTCTGAAGAAGGGTTCAAACCCAAAACGTCACCAGTTCATGTTCGCCAGAGATGCTGCCTGACCCACTGAGTTACCCGCAGTTGTTTAAATTATCTTCATGCTGACCCTGGACCACATTCTGCGATTCATGAAATGGTAAGTACTTGGAATAATGAACACTTTGCCAAATGCCCCGGTCAGATGTGGAAAACGTGGAAGTTAAATGCTGAGCAGGACAAACCTTTCTGATCGGATTCGTCGAATGTTGATGCTTGGGGTTTCTTCTTAGAATGTTTTCCTGCAAGAGATTCCATCAGAGGCAATTTGGAAACAGTGTGAGACAATACTGGGACACATTATGATTGTATCATTTTAATTAGATCGATGAAGGTGAAATGAACTCATGATGAAGTGTCGACCATTTCTCGCTGTGTTAACTGAATAACAAAATACTGCTGTAAATATGAAATGAAAACAAAGACTGGCAAAAACACTCGGCAAGTCAGGCACTGTCTGTGGAGAGAGTCACGAGGTCAGGTTGATGAGCTGATCTAACAGAGAAGTGTGCTTTAAGTGATGGAGAATGGATGTTTCTCTCCCTCTCAAACACGATCCCTCCACCTCTGTCCTCTTCAGCTACTTAGAAGATGTGTTTTCTCACATTGCCAGTCCTGTCCTAATAAATGGGCATCGACCTGGAACCTGAACTCTGTTTCTCTCTCCACAGATGCTGCCTTACTTGTTGAGTTCCTTGACACTTTAAAGTCATAGAGTCATAACTCACAGCACGGAATCAGGTTCTTCAGTCCATGCTGGCCGTTGACAACCTATCAAAACTAAATCGACACTGATCCCACTTTTATTCTCCCCACATTCCCACCAACTCTTCCCAGATTCTACCACCCTCCTACACACTAGGCTGACACTGATCGCCTATCCAGTGGACATATATCAGGGAAACAGAAGCAGAAATCGGGTCCAGTAAGGCCACAACTGGCTGTGGGAGCACTCAATAGATAAAAGGTGATGTGTGGTCCCAGATGGTGTGGAAGAACATGTCTGATAAACTGGCAGCTGCTGCACTTTACACCAGCCAATTTACTGACTGATCCACACGTCTTTGGGTGGTGGCAGGAAACCAGACCAAAGGAAACCCACACGGTCACAGGGAGAGTGTGCAAACTCCACACGGAGATCTGGATCGAACCCAGGTCTCTGGAGCCACGAGGCAGCAGCTCTACCTGATGCATCTCTGTGCTACTCATTTACTACATCATGCCAACAGCCATGATCACATTGAATGGCGGTGCTGGCTCGAAGGGCCGAATGGCCTACTCCTGCACTATTGTCTATTGTCTATTGTCTTCACTGATTTTGATAGAAAATTAATCTAGGTAACAGGGGGATGTGTTTTGCTGAGCTAATTTCACACGACGGGTGCAGACCAATTCCTGCCTCTCCTAGTGCAACTTGACAAGAGCCAAGTGTTGCCTGAGACAATGAAGTGTCTGCGACAGAGATAGCCAGCCCTTGCTGGATGGGCTTTAGAGAGCACTGAACTGGCTGAATACATATCCCCGGAAACAGAAGCGGAAATCAGGTACAGTGAGGTTGTGGGAGTCAAATGAGAATTCAATAAACATAAGGTGAAGTGTTGTTTTAGATGGTGTGGCAGAGCATGGGGAGAAAGATTGGGTGCTAAAGTGTCAGCTCTGCATTATAAAATAGTTACTCTGTACACTCTGGGAAAGTACAACGTGACCTCCGAGCTGGCTCCTTCTCACCGTGTTGTGGAGGAGGTGGATTCCATGTTCCACCCAGTGATGAAAGACACCATGGCAGTAGGGGTCAGGGGTCGGGGGTCACTGTTAGGGTGAGGAGTTAGGATCCTCGCACCATCTCACGAACTTTAAGTGATGAAGGGGAGAGGGAGTCAAGGGGGCAACATTTAGAAATGTGTGTAAGGCAGAGGTATGGTGGCTGGGATTGTGTGGGTGGGGCTTGCTGAGGAGCGGATGAGCCAGTTGATCTGAAACATGTCCCTTCCCAAGCCTTTACAGAAGCATTGTCATACAACATAGAAACCGGTCCTTCAGCCCATCAAATACAAGCTAACCATCAAGTGCTCAGCTACACTTACCACATTTACAAATAGTGAAGCTGACTTCTGAAAGCCCAGCTGCCCAGTTACTGTGAGAAACATGTTTGTTTCAGATATTATTAACTTTGGGTAAAGGGCCTGCCCATGGAAAGCACAGAGGAAAGGACATCTGTGGAAGTCTGGGTTCTTCCACGACCAGTTTCTCTGAGTAGCAAGTGAATGGTCATTGTCCAGCATGAGGTTCCCCTGAACCAGGAGAGGGGATGTGATGGCATTAGCCTTTGTCGGTGCTGCATGACTCCAGGACTCCACTGAGAGTTTCCACAAATATTACCACATCCATCTGTCACACAGCCACACATGTAACAACCTGCCCACCACTCTCCAGCAGTGGCAGAATCTGTGAGTCCCACATTGGCCTCATCAGTCACCATAGGACTCACGTGAGTGGAAGCATACTCAACCCCAAGGGCCTGTCAACCATATCCGTATCATAGGCATGCCCCTGTGGATATTGTTGGGGGGGGGGATGACTGGTCAGGGGAGATCAGCAGCAGCTGCAGTCAGGTTTGTGGTGTTGGTTCTGACTCTCAGGCACATTGGGGAAGGGAAAAGTCAGAGAGAGCCACAGTGATCGGAGACCCATTGGTTAGCGGGACAGACAGGAGATTCCGTGGCACCAAACGAAACTCCAGGATGGTGTGTTGCCTCCATGATGCCAGGATCAAGGATGATTCCGAGCGGCTGTAGAGCATTCTCAAGGGGGAGGATGAGCAACTCGAAGTTGTGCGCGCATTGACACAAATGATATAGGTAGAAGAAGGGCTGAGGTCCTTATGAGTGAATACGGGGAGTTTGGCAAAAGGTTAAAAAGCAGGACCTGAAGGGTAGTGATCTTTTATTATTTCCAGTGCCACGCGCTAGTGAGGGAAGGAAAAGGAGGTTAGGATAGGTGAACTTGTGGCTGAAACGTTGGTGCAGGGGGCAGGGATTAAATGTTTTGGACCATTGAGATTTCTTCTGGGGCAGTGGTGACGTGTACAAGTGGGAATAGTTACACCTGAACTGGAGGAGAATTGATATCTTGGCGGGCAGGTTTGCAAGTGCTACTCAGGAAGGCATAAACCAAATTTTGTAGGAGGACTGTTTCCAATGCAGGTGAGAGGCTGGAAATTGAGTAAGGAATGCGATGACAGCAAGTTCAGTAGACAGGATAGGCTGGAGCACAGCAGGGATTAAGGATGGAGTGTTGGATTAAATTACATCAATTTCAATGTGAGACAACTGACATGAAAGGCGGGTGAACTTAGGGTATGGATAGGTACATGCGATTGGGATATTATGGGCATTACGGAAACCTGGCTAAGGGAGGTACAGGACTGGCAGCTTAATATTCCAAGGTACAGGTGCTATAGGCGAAACAGACATGGGGTAAAAGAGGAGGGGGAGTCTCTCTTCGGTGTAAGCTAGCATCTGCAGTTCCTTCCTACTAAGGGGGGACTGCTCTGCCTGACAGCTGGGAAGATGGGTAATTGATAGAGATTCATGTATTGGATAAACATCTGAACAGAGTGTGGGAGTTGAGTGCAACAAATTGGAGACCTTCACAATGTGGTTGCAATTGATATGTTGGGCTGAATGGCCTCTGATCATTTAGTGAGAGTTGATATTGCTGTTTAGTCTGCATTCATACCTGCATTATAAAACTTGTTCAATGACGACTGGGATACCTTTTTCATCTGAGGTGATGGCGCTGAGAAAACAAAGTTCAATGTTTGTTTCAGACATTGCTCAGAGAATCCAAGAGAAGACTCTTCCCAGCCCATGTATTCAGCTCGGGACAGCACAAGGAGCAGAATCAGGGAATCAAAGAGAAAAATGGATGGAGAAGGGGGAGGGGGTCACAGGGAAACCAGATGTGTTGGGGGAGAATTATTTAAAAATTGGAGAGTTGGAGTAGTTTAGTTTAGTTTAGTTTAGAAACACAGCGTGGAGACGAGCCCTTTGACCAAGTCCATGCTGACCATGCACTGGTTCTATCCTACACACTAGGGACAATTTACCCAAGCCAATTAACCTAGAAACCGATCACTGTGGCTCTCTCTGATTTTTCCCTTCCCCAATGTGCCTGAGAGTCAGAACCAACACCACAGACCTGACTACAGCTGCTGCTGATCTCCCCTGACCAGAGCACCTGGGGAAAACCCACGCCGTTACAGGGAGAACGTACAAACTCCTTGCAGAAAGCACCCGTGATCAGGATCAAACCCGGTCCCTGGTGCTGCAAGGCAGCAACTCTACTGCTGTGCCACTGTGCCGCCCAAATGCAGGACATTGCATTCTGTGCTCCCAATGTGGCCTCCTATAGATCGATGAGACCGAGCATAGACTGTTTCAGCAAACACTTATGCCTAGTCTGCCAAGGTCTGCTGGATCTCCCAGTTGCTGACCATTTTAACTCCCTTTCTGATTCCCATACTGAACTTTCTGTCCAGGGCCTCCTCCATTGCCAGAGTGAGGCCACACGCAAACTGGAGAAACAGTAACTCATCTTCTGCTTGGTTAACTTACAACACAATGGTGCGAACATTCTGAAGAATGAGTCTGAAGAAGGGTCTCGACCCGAAACGTCACCCACTCCTTCTCTCCAGAGATGCTGCCTGTCCCGCTGAGTTACTCCAGCATTTTGTGTCTACCTTCGATTTAAACCAGCATCTGCAGTTCTTTCCTACACGGTATGAACATTGAATTCTCCAATGTTAGATAATTAACCACGGAACAAGGATCCCGACCCAAAACGTCACCTATCCATTTTCTCCAGAGATGCTGCCTGACCAGCTGAGTTACTCCATCATTTTGTGTCTCTCTTTGGTATAAACCAGCATCTGCAGTTCTTTGTTTCAATAACCAACAAACTCCCCCTCTCCCAAACTCCCTCCCACCTTTCTTTCCTTTATTTCCTGTGCCCCACCTTCCCTTTCCCCTGTCCCCTTCCACCTATATTCCTTTCTCTGACTTCACATTTCATGCCACTTCTCTTCTTATCTCTCAGCATTTTGTCTTATTTTCATTTGTGGCCTTTGTACACCCATCTGCCTATCTATACGCCCCTCATCTGTATCTACCTACTACTTGTCAAGTTTTTAGACTGCCTCACCTCAGCGAAGGCCACATGGGCAAGTTGGGCCGAGGGGCCTGATTCTATGCTGTATAACTCCATGACTCTCTATGACCCCTCTTACAGGTTTCTCTCCCCCTACTACCATCTGAAGAAGGGTCCTGATCCAAAACATCACAATATGATACGATACGATATGATAGAACTTTATTTATCCCAGGAGGGAAATTGGTCTGCCAACAGTCATAAAACACAATAAGAAACATGAAATTAAAGTGATTAGTGGAAAGTCCAGGTTTTATGGATGTGCAAAGACTGCTGAGGGGGGTGGGGGAGGGGGAGGGGAGTCAGTCTACCCCACAACAGACGGGGGAGGAGTTGTACAGGGAAAAAGGAAAAAAGGATCTCCTGTGGCCTTCTGTTCTGCAACTTGGTGGAACCAGTCTGTTGCTGAAGGTGTTCCTCAGGTTGACCAGTGTGTCAAGGAGGGGGTGTGAGCTGCATTGTCCAAGATGCTCTGCAGTTTGAGGAGCATCCTCCCCTCCAAGACCATCTCTAGTAAATTCAACTCAACCCGCAGGACGGTGCCAGCCTTCCTGATGAGCTTGTTAATTCTGTTAGGGTCCACGGCCTCCGCCCTGCTGCCCCGACACACGGCAGCGAAGAAGATGGCACTGGCTACCACCAATTGGTAGAACATCAGCAGAATCTTACTGCAGATGTTGAAGGAGCAGAGCCTACTCAGAAAGTACAACAGGCTCTGTCCCTTCTTATATAGTGCCTCCGTGTTCCTGGACCAGTCCAGATTACTGTCCAGGTAGACTCCAAGGTACTTGTACTCCTGCACATCCACACCATTGATGGAGACAGAGGAGAGGGATGTTCCACCCCTCATAAAGTCGGTGTTGAGCTCAGCCCACACCACTCAACAAAGTCGTTGATTACACCTCTGTATTCACCTTCCCTCCCCTCACTGGTGCACCTCACAATTGCAGAGTCATCTGAAAACTTCTGCAGGTGGCAGGATATCTGAAGTCCAAGGTGTAGATGATGAACAGGGAGAGAGGACTGTCCCCTGTGGGGCTCACGTGATGCTCACTACCATGTCCGAGACACAGCTCTGCAGCCTGACATACTATGGTTGACCAGTCAGCTAGTTGGTGACCCAGGACACCAATAGAGCATCCACCTGCATCTTCGTCAGTTTGCTCCCTAGTAGTGCAGGCCTTAGTGCGGTTAAAAGTAGGCCAGATGGTGTTAAAAGGGTTAAAAGCACAAATATCACCTATCCATGTCCTCCAGAGATGCTGCTTGACCTGCTGAATTATTCTGATCTTACTCTGAAGGCACCTCAACTATATTCACTACCCACTTTCCCCATTACTTAGAAGTTACTTTAGCTAAATAAAATAGCAAAACTGCTGAAACTGCAGATGCTGGAATCTTGGGGGTGGCACAGTGGCTCAGTGGTAGGGGTGCTGCCTCACTGCGCCAGAGATTTAGGTTGATCCTGACTATAGGTGCTGTCCGTGTGGAGTTTGTACGTTCTCATTGTGACCATGTGGGTTTTCTCCATGAGCTAAATTTTCGTTCAATAATTCAAATACATGCAGGTTAGCAGGATAATTGGCTTCTGTACATTGCTCCTCATGTGTAGGACACAAAAATGGGATAACATAGAACTAGTGTACATGTGATTGATGGTCGGTAGGAACTTGATGGGCCGAAGGGCTTTTCTCCACGCGGTATCTCTAAACTCTAAATCTCACAGTCACAGACCATTCATTGGTAGCTCCTCCTTCAACTTATTGGATGGGGTGGGAGATTGCAACCTTCACGTGGTCCACCCTGTTTCAACGAATGCAATCAACCTGGCGTGCACAATCAAATAAGTTCAAATAGGACATGTTGTCCTACAACTTTAGCCTGTGCACGCCATACGCAAGAAGAACTTATTGTATGCCAAAGAGAACCAGAATGAGTCCCACCCAGCAAATTCATCCGGGAGCTTAGGGACTGCATAAAGCCCTGTTAACCAATTTTATCAGCTGTCAAATCTATCAATGTTCAATGTGCCTGACATTCAGAATCATTGAAAATAAAACAAATTAAAACAATTTAAAATTATGAAAATAAAATACAATTGAATAAAACATAAAACATTTTAAAATAATTTATTTTACCCCATTGTTTCCCTCTCCCTATAATCCGTATTCACATGGTCCACCAGTGCTGCATACAGAGTGACTCTCAGACAGACTCAATCCCCTCATGCCGAAACGCTCCACCCATATGCCATTCAATCTGCTGCTGAACCAGTTACAGTCTTTTGTGCCAAATAATGCTTTCCTGCGATCAGCCGCATAGGTGAGCTGCCAGCCCGAGAGACGTGACGTAACAACACACTCTGTCCTCTGCTGGGTGAGATGTCATGTTGAGACACGAGGGCCAAATGCTGATCTCTTGGATGTGGAGAGGATGTTTCCACTAGTGGGAGGGTCTTGGGCTAGTGGTCAGAGCCTGAGAATTAAAGGACGTTCTTTTAGGAAGGAGATGAGGAGACATATCTTTAGTCAGAGGGTGGTGAATCTGTGGAATGCTTTGCCACAGAAGGCTGTGGAGGCCGTCAGTGAATATTTTTAAGGCAGAGATCGATAGATTCTAGATTAGTACAGGTGTCAGAGGTTAAGGGGAGAAGGCAGGAGAATGGGGTTAGGAGGGAGAGATAGATCAGCCATAATTGAATGGCGGAGTAGACGATGGGCCGAATAGCCTAATTCTACACCTATCACTTATGACATTATGACCTATAGACCTTAACAGTAGGATCATTGACCTAAGTAACTGTGCTGGATCATTTAAATAAGACATCGCCTCCTAATACTTAATGCCATCATTCTGATCTCAGTGCCTGCACTTGAGAGGCAAGGTCCTGGGTGCTGGTGGTCTGATGAAGCCACAGGGAAAGAGAGATGTCCTTTATATGTTCAAGGTTGATCTCTCAATGGTATAATGATGTGAGGCCCTGCTAACATTGTTACCTGTGCCTGACTGCGTGAGAGTTACACGGCATTGCATACATTAAAGGGAAGAGATTGAACTTTTTTTTGCCTTCCATCACAGTGAGGAATGTGGAGGAGTCACTGTGGTGGATGTTTATGTTAAAATGTATTTTGTGTGTTCTGTTGCTTTTTATTAGTATGACTGTATGGCAAATCAAATTCCTCGTATGTTGCAAAACATACTTGGCTAATAAAGTATGATTGTGATTGTGATTGATTAGGTGATTCATGGACTGATCTCAATGATTAATGGTTACAGACTCCACGGATGGAATGTTTGCTACCATTGCAATGCTCCACTCTCTACCAATTGTACGACATGTTTTAACTTCAAACAACTCATTCATCTCCTGTAAGGATGCCTGAGTCTGCCTTCACATTCATAAATTGTGTTATAATTCTTTAGCTTTGATAGGCCATTCCATTCCGATGATCTGACAATCAGAGAAACATGGTGAGTTGTTTCACTTCCAGAGATGACCCACGAGACCTTTCGAGAGCAGAGGGACATTAGTGTGTAAATCCAGGGATTGCTGAAGGTGGCTGCACAGGTGGATAAGGTGGTAAAGAGGGCAAAGGTAAGGCAAGGGACGGAGAGAGAGAGAATGCAAGGATTATTGCAACAACTCCTGCAACACATGTCCATATACCTTCTCCCTCGACTCCGTCCAGGGACCCCGACAGTTTTTTCAGGTGAGGCAGAAGTTCATGGACCACCTCGAAACTCATCTACTGTATCGGTTGTTCTAGGTGTGGACTCCTATATATCGGCAAGACCAAGCGCAGGCTAGGCGATTGCTTTGCTGAACACCTTCGCTCAGTCCACCTTGGCCAATGCGATCTCCCAGTTACCAAACACTTTAATTCCCCTTGCCATTCCCATACTGACCTTTCTGCCCTGGGCCTCCTCCACTGTCAGATTGAGGCCAAACGCAGATTGGAGGAACAGCACCTCATATTTCGCTTGGGCACCCTACACCCAGCGGTATGAATTTTGATTTCTCTAACTTCAAGTAAACCTTTCATTCCCTCTCTCTCTCCATCCCTTCCCCACCTTAGCCATCCGACTAGTTTCATTGTTGTTCTGCTTAGTTTCACTGTTTGTATCCACTCGTTATCACCTTTTCCACTGCCAACAATGGATCATTGTGGGCTCCACCTTTCCTTGATCATCTGGCTGGCTTTGATTTGTTCTTTTCATATATTTCATTCATTTGTTCTTTGTACATTTTCATATCTCTAGTTTCCATCTCCCCTGACTCTCAGTCTGAAGAAGGGTCTCGACTTGAAACGTTACCTATTCCTTTCCTCCAAAGATGCTGCCTGACCCGCTGAGTTACTCCAGCATTTTGTGTCTATCTTTGTGCAAACCAGCATCTGCAGTTCCTTCCTGCACATTTTGTAAGCTTAACTCAGGGCAATCTCACGAAAGATTCCCGGAGGATTACATCAGCAAGCATGTGTACAACATTAGTGAACTGTCCGTGCAACTGCTCACGGTAACACAAGATTTTCACAAGGGCAATATCAGCCTACTATATCAAGTTGGACCTCTAACCTCATACAATACTGTAAGATAAGTAATAATACTATAGTAGTTGAAGAGCAGCTCTCCCTGTTTAACTCTAATGGAAAGTGAGAAGGTTGTAAACTTTCTCCAATTCACACTCATCACTGACATACAATATATATATATATATATATTATTGAGCTAATAAAGTACAAATGGGCAGCTCAGTACAACTCAGTCCGAGGATCCAGGTTCAGCCCTGACCTCTGGTGCTGTCTGTACGGAGTTTGCATGCTCTCCCCATGACCACGTGAGTTTCGTCTGGGTGCTCCAGTTTCCTCCCACATCCCAAAGTTGCATGGGTTGGCATCTGATTGCATGTGAGGTGGCACAGACTCGATGGTCTCTTTCATTGTCATAAGGAAATATGGTAATATGTAGCAAAATTGTCTGAAAAACATCCTGAAAAGTTAGCTCCCTTTCTCTCTCCACAGATGTTGCCTGATCTGCTGAGAATATTAGGGTTTATTATTTTATTCAAATCCCTTATTCTTCGAACCTACATACATTAAAAGTAAATATTGCAGTCTCTCTTACCTCTCTGGTTGTAGGATTCAGTACTTTCTTTTCTGCTCGGTTGCATTCCTGTAAAAATTCAATAATTTTCCATGATTTTGTTTTGTGAATTTAACCTAAAATTTTACCTGGCAGAACATAACAGTCCCTGCAGGCCCCTTCTCCCACTGACCCTGGAATCCTTCAATCTTCTCCAACTTGGAACCCTTCTTGATTACTAGATTCCTGAAACTCCCTGAACTCAGGACCACCATATGTCTGAAGAAGGGTGTCGACCCAAAATGTCAACTATTCCTTCTCTCCAGAAATGCTGCCTGTCCCGCTGAGTTACTCCAGCTTTTTGTGTCTATCTTCGGTTTAAACCAGCATCTGCAGTTCCTTCTTACACATACTGTAAGGAATGTTTGATCGTGTCCCTTTGAACTGTTTACTGCAGCCAAGGGGTGAAATAAAATTAATCGACCACTATTTATTTTCTCTATTTACCAGTATTAATATATGCATTCAAAAGCAATTAATGAATACATGGCATTTTGCATTCTCAAATGAAAATCAACAGAAAAATTCAGAAGCATCAAGGTTCTGCAATGTTCATGTGATAGGAGCAGAATTAGGCCCATTTGGCCCATCGTCTACTCCACCATTCAATCATGGCTGATCTACCTTCCCCTCTCAACCCCATTGTCCTGCCTTCTCCCCATAACCCTTGACACGCATACTAATCAAGAATCTATCTATATCTGCCTTAAAAATATCCATTGATGGCCTCCACAGCCTTTTGTGGCAATGAATTCTACAGATTCACCACCCTCTTGACTACAGAAATTCCTCCTCATCTCCTTCCTAATGGAACGTCTTTTTATTCTGAGGCTCTGATCCACAAGAGAAATCATCTTCTCCACATCCACTCTATCCAGGCCTTCTGTCCTGAATGGATATGAAAGATCCAAGAGTGCAATCTGAGAATGGGAAGATGTGTAAACAACCAGTACTGGTCCTTGGAAAACATCAACAACATTACCCATTGTCACAGTGATTTCCCAGGAAGTTTGCAGGGCACAAAGTGTTCTGCTGTGTTCCCAACAGCCTCTTCCTCTCAGCCAGTCCCTTGGGTGTGGGGATGTCTAAATTCAGCATTTGAAGTATTGTGTTCAGTTTTGATGTACCTACCCTGCTGTAGGATGTATGTTGTTAAGCTGGAAAGAGTGCAGAAAAGATTTGCGATGGCATTGCCATGACTTGAGGGTCCTCAAGGGATAGGTTGGGCAGGCTAGGAATTTGTTCCTTGGAGTGCAGGAAACTGTGGGATGATCTTTTGGAATTGTATAAGATCATCAGGGGAATAGATAGGGTAGATGCACAGAATCTTTTACCTTGAGTAGGAAAATTAAGACAGAGGATGTAGGTTTAAGGTTGGGGGGGGAAATATTTAATGGGAACCTGAGGGGCAATTTTTTCACATAGAGGGTACTAGGTAAATGGAATGATCTGCCAGAGGAGGTACTTTGGAGGCAGGTACTAAAATAACATTTTAAAGATATTTGGACAGATACACGGCAGCTACAACTAATGTAGATGGGTCATCTTGGCTGGCATGGGCAAGTTGGACGGAGGGGCCTGTTTTCTTGCTGTATGGTTCCTTTACTCTATGACTTCCACTCCATCTGTGTGGATTGTGAGATGGATGCTGGGGTCATGGTGGGTCCTGTCGGCTGCCACAATGGGACAGGCTGGAAATGTAGCAGGAAATGTATTCCTTCTATCATTTTCATTGGACTTTAAATACTGTCAAGGACACTCAAGGTGATCGGTGCCATCCATTTCTTTTGTGTGCTGTAATGGATCATGAGGAGAACATAAATGGGTGCTGGGGGACGGAACCAGGACCAGGTGGGGAGGGGGACAAATGTATTACCTCACAGGAGATGGATAGGAAAGGTTTAGAGTAATATGGGCCAATGGGACAAGCTTAGGTGGGGCATCTTGGGTGGCATGGACAGATTGGGCTGGAAAGCCTGTTTCCGTGCTGTATTACTCTATGACTATATGCCTCTGGTCTGCTCTTAATGGACGTCGGTACATGGGTGTCCTTGAGAAGCTCGCCTCAAGTCTTTGTTTCCTTAGCTGTTGGGCCAGAAGGGGTCTTATCATCTGTGCATGTAGTGCTTACCAGCAAATAACTTTGATTCTTGAGACTTTTGATGTTGCCTTCCATATTTAATTGTAATGTTCTCACTATTTTGGGGCTGGGTTGTTGATAAAGTGACCATACCCCAAATGGACTGGGCCAGGAGCCTAAGGACCACGAAGCGAGCGGGTAAGATTATCTCTGACGCCTCTCACCCTGGCCACAAACTCTTTGGAAGGCGACTCCGGACTGTCAAAGCCGCCACAGCCAGACATAAAAACAGTTTTATTCCACGAGCAATAGCTCTACTCAACAACCAAAAGTCTGTAGCCTCCTTTTGCTCTGGTATTTTATTTCATTCACATGTTTAAACTATAATGTTTTATTCTTAATGTTTTATGTTTTATTCTTAATTGTACTGTATGTCTTGTAACTTGCGAGTGGAGCACCAAGGCAAATTCCTTGTATGTGTACATACTTGGCCAATAAACTTATTTAATCATTGGGGCATACTGAAATTGTCACAGACCATTAAAGCCTGAACCCTGCAGCAGCCGGCGAATCCATCTACATATGTTGAGTATCTGTAAGCTGGGGAGGATCTGCACGTCCACAGAAGCAGAAGACCAAACCATGAGTATACAGCTGCTCCTCGACCTACGATGGTGTTACGTTCCGATAAACACATCCTACATCGAAAATATCTTGTTGAAAACGCATTTAATACAATTTGATCACGTGACCGGAAGTGAGCTACTGCTCGCTGCCGTTGCCCAGCGTTTGGACCATCGTAAAGTCGAAATACCGTAAGTCGAAGCATCGTAAAACGGGGAGCATCTATAGTCTTATCTGATTGTGGAATCACCAATCATCTGCTGTTTCAGCAACCACCCGTGAAAGTGAAAAGGCATTTCCCATCAATGTGAACAAAGCTTGAATTACATGCATATAAAACTATACTTCTTCTTCTTGCGTATGGCGTGCACAGCCTAAAGTTGTAGGACAACTTGTTCTATTTGATCTTATTTGATTGTGCACGCCAGGTTGATTGCATTCGTCGAAACAGGGCAGACCACGTAAAGGTTGCAATCTCCCACCCCAAACCATACTGTATACATGCTGTACATACAAGCAAGTATTTGGGAGACCGGCAGAATGGTTTTGCCAGATGCTGCAGGACTACACATATTTTCTGCAATATGCTTTCCATCAGTTAGTTCAAAGATGAAATGATCTTCAGGATGGAAGATCAGAACCCTCATTTAGTTTTCTTGCAAATAGCCTGTCCAATTCCCTTTTACTTATCCTGGTGCACAACTTGCAAGCTGCACGGAGAGGCCTAGACGGAGTATTACAGACTTGTCTTACCTTTTCGCCTGGGGCTAGTGGCCGTTTCTGATTCTTGTGGTTGCGTTCCTATGAAAAGTTTTCAATATTTTTTTGTTATTTAGCCTTTGAACTATTCTGTGAATTAGTACTGTGACAGTGTACGCATCATTTGATAAACTAAATGCTGCATTTTATTAACTCAGAGGTCATCTCAGAGCAAGATAGCCTCTGGTTAGATGGATACATGGATTATTTTATGAAGTTGTTCTATCTATAAACTTGCTCTGGATTGTTCTCCAAATGAGAATATTCCAGAGCTGAGCAGCTAAAACATTGAGAAGCGTGGTCTTCAGCACCACTGAATTGCCTTTTAATGATTTGAGGGATCATTCACAGAAATCTATTCATTTTGTATTGATTGCACTGTTGAGATATTCAAGGTGGCTCTCCAGGTAATGATACATATTGGAATATTCAGAGCATAGGAAGGATGTTATCTGTGGTGCAAAACTTCCAGCGGAATCTGGATCATGCTTTGTTGTTTTAAGATCATTGTTTGCACCCACCCTTCCCCTCACAAGGGCAAGGTGATCACTCAGTGCTTTATTCACCAGCACTATTTGTCACAGAGCTCTTCAAGTTGTGACATTGGACCTTGGAGACTGCTGGGGTTCTCAGGAGGTCACTGAATCTGCCCCAGTGGAGTGAGTGAGGTTATTATCTCCATGTTGTGCAAACAAAAATGCTGTGGGTTAGGATGTATCTGTAGAGGAAGAAAAAAAGTTTCAACTGCTGATTCTATTCCTTTATCCGCAGATGCTGTCGGACCAGTTGAGTATAACCAGTAGTTTGTTTTAAATGCGGATGTACGGCATCTGCAATATTTTTTATGCCTCTCTGTATTTTTATGAAGGTCCCACAGTGTGTCCTCCAGGACAGGTCTACATTGCTGGGGGCTGTGAAGGTCGAGGGGGAGAAGGATGAGAAAGGTTCGTATCTGTAAACCATACACATTGGGTGAGTTCACGGAGGTGCACTCTTATCCAAAGCTCTGCCGAGAGCAACATATCCGAAGGTTTCTAAATCAGTGGTGTCAGAATACTGGCAACTGTGGGCAGAATTCCAGCCATGGACAGCGCTGCTTACTCTCATCCAGGTCACTTGCAGGTGATGATCTGCCCCCATTTCCCAGCTTGCTGCTCATCATTGGATTGGGCGTGTCAACGATTCTTTCTCCTTATGGAAAAGGAAATTTCCCTTTTTTGCTTGAGCAGAGACCATTGGGGAAGAGGAATCCGTGGATTGAGACGGTGGGCTTCCTGAAGATTTCAGCGTGTAATATCTTGCACAGGTGGTGAACTTTTGTGAACCAAAGGTCTGTTATTCCTTGTACGTGCAGCTTGCACATTACCACAAGAGGTAGTTCCTTCTAGTCAGAGTCGGGTACCTATTGAGATCAGGGGCTCTATTATTGAAGTCAGAGAGTCATAGGGCGGTCACAGTGGCGCAGCGATAGAATTGCTGCCTTACAGCGCTTGCGGCGCCGGAGACCAGGGTTCGATCTCGACTACGGTGCTGACAAAACGGAGTTTGTACGTTCTCCCCGTGACCTGCGCGGGTTTTCTCCGAGATCTTCGGTTTCCTCCCACACTCCAAAGACGTTTAGGTTTGTAGGTTAATTGGCTTGGTAAATGTAAAAATTATCTCTAGTGGGTGTAGAATAGTGTTAATGCGCGGGGATTGCTGGTCGACGTGGACCCGGTGGGCTGAAGGGCCTGTTTCCGCGCTCTATCCGTAAACTAAATAAACATAGAGAGAGAAACAGGCCATTTGGCCCACTGAGTCCATGACGACTATCTAGCACCTATTTAAACTACTGCAAAAAGAAAACTACTGGAAGAACTCAGTGGGTCAGACAGCATGTATGGAGGCTTAGGAAGAATGCTGTTTCAGGTTGAGAACCTGCATCAGGACAGAGGTATAGAGGAGAGATAGCCAGAATAAAAGTTTACATGTTTACAGATAACACCTTGTAATAGACTAGATCTTGAACAATAACAAGATAGAGACTTTGTTAGACCATAAAGTTGGAGATGGTATCAAACAGGAAATTAGAAATGCGTGTGACAAAGGCAAAACATTATAATGGGTGACTTCAATCTACATATAGATTGGGTGAATCAAATTGGCAGGGGTGCTGAGGAAGAGGATTTCTTGGAATGTATGCGGGATAGTTATCTAAATCAACATGTAGAGGAACCAACGAGAGAGCAGGCTATTTTAGACTGGGTATTGAGTAATGAGGAAGGGTTAGTTAGCAGTCTTGTTGTACGTGCCCCCTTGGGCAAGAGTGACCATAATATGGTTGAGTTCTTCATTAGGATGGAGAGTGACATTGTTAATTCAGAAACAATGGTTCTGAACTTAAAGAAAGGTAACTTTGAGGGTATGAGACGTGAATTGGCCAAGATTGACTGGCAATTAATTCTAAAAGGGTTGACGGTGGATATGCAATGGAAGACATTTAAAGACTGCATGGATGAACTACAAAAATTGTTCATCCCAGTTTGGCAAAAGAATAAATCAGGGAAGGTAGTGCATCCGTGGATAACAAGGGAAATCAGGGATGGTATCAAAGTGAAGGATGATGCGTACAAATTAGCCAGAAAAAGCAGCATACCGGAGGACTGGGAGAAATTCAGAGACCAGCAGAGGAGGACAAAGGGCTTAATTAGGAAAGGAAAAATAGATTATGAAAGAAAACTGGCAGGGAACATAAAAACTGACTGCAAAAGTTTTTATAGATATGTGAAAAGAAAGAGATTAGTTAAAACAAATGTAGGTCCCTTGCAGTCAGAAACAGGTGAGTTGATCATGGGGAACAAGGATATGGCAGACCAATTGAATAACTACCTTGGTTCCGTCTTCACTAAGGAAGACATAAGTAATCTGCCAGAAATAGCAGGGGACCGCGGGTCAAAGGAGTTGGAGGAATTGAGTGAAATCCAGGTTAGTCGGGAAGTGGTGTTGGGTAAATTGAATGGATTAAAGGCCGATAAATCCCCAGGGCCAGATAGGCTGCATCCCAGAGTACTTAAGGAAGTAGCTCCAGAAATAGTGGATGCATTAGTAATAATCTTTCAAAACTCTTTAGATTCTGGAGTAGTTCCTGAGGATTGGTGGGTAGCAAACGTAACCCCACTTTTTAAGAAGGGAGGGAGAGAGAAAACGGGGAATTACAGACCAGTTAGTCTAACATCGGTGGGGAAACTGCTAGAGTCAGTTATTAAAGATGGGATAGCAGCACATTTGGAAAGTGGTGAAATCATTGGACAAAGTCAGCATGGATTTACGAAAGGTAAATCATGTCTGACGAATCTTATAGAATTTTTCGAGGATGTAACTAGTAGCGTGGATAGGGGAGAACCAGTGGATGTGGTGTATCTGGACTTCCAGAAGGCTTTCGACAAGGTCCCACATAAGAGATTAGTATACAAACTTAAAGCACATGGCATTGGGGGTTCAGTATCAATGTGGATAGAGAACTGGCTGGCAAACAGTAGGAGTAAATGGGTCCTTTTCACAATGGCAGGCAGTGACTCGTGGGGTACCGCAAGGCTCAGTGCTGGGACCCCAGCTATTTATAATATATATTAATTAACTGGATGAGGGAATTGAAGGCAATATCTCCAAGTTTGCGGATGACACTAAGCTGGGGGGCAGTGTTAGCTGTGAGGAGGATGCTAGGAGACGGCAAGGTGACTTGGATAGGCTGGATGAGTGGGCAAATGCTTGGCAGATGCAGTATAATGTGGATAAATGTGAGGTTATCCATTTTGGTGGCAAAAACAGGAAAGCAGACTATTATCTAAATGGTGGCCGACTAGGAAAAGGGGAGATGCAGCGAGACCTGGGTGTCATGGTACACCAGTCATTGAAAGTAGGCATGCAGGTGCAGCAGGCAGTGAAGAAAGCGAATGGTATGTTAGCTTTCATAGCAAAAGGATTTGAGTATAGGAGCAGGGAGGTTCTACTGCAGTTGTACAGGGTCTTGGTGAGACCACACCTGGAGTATTGCGTACAGTTTTGGTCTCCAAATCTGAGGAAGGACATTATTGCCATAGAGGGAGTGCAGAGAAGGTTCACCAGACTGATTCCTGGGATGTCAGGACTGTCTTATGAAGAAAGACTGGATAGACTTGGTTTATACTCTCTAGAATTTAGGAGATTGAGAGGGGATCTTATAGAAACTTACAAAATTCTTAAGGGGTTTGGACAGGCTAGATGCAGGAAGATTGCTCCCGATGTTGGGGAAGTCCAGGACAAGGTGTCACAGCTTAAGGATAAGGGGGAAATCCTTTAAAACCGAGATGAGAAGAACTTTTTTCACACAGAGAGTGGTGAATCTTTGGAACTCTCTGCCACAGAGGGTAGTCAAGGCCAGTTCATTGGCTATATTTAAGAGGGAGTTAGATGTGGCCCTTGTGGCTAAAGGGATCAGAAGGTATGGAGAGAAGGCAGGTACGGGATACTGAGTTGGATGATCAGCCATGATCATATTGAATGGCGGTGCAGGCTCGAAGGGCCGAATGGCTTACTCCTGCACCTAATTTCTATGTTTCTATGTTTCTATAAAGCCCCTGTCCCACTTAGGTGATTATTTCGGCGACTACAGGCGACTAGGCTGTCACCACATGATCGCGGCGTGTTGCCTGTATGGTCGTGAGTAGTCTCCTCAAGTCGTCTAAAGAGTCATAACGTTTTTCTGGTCGCCGCTGGATTTTGAAATGTTCAAAACTTTTCGGCGACTGTGGGCTTGACGTAGCTTGTCTTCTCCTGTCGTAGGTGCTGTCGTAGGTTGTCGCCAGGATGACCCAGGTTGTCGCCAGGTGATGTTGGTTGTCGCCGGGTGCTGACTTCAGTGAATTCCATTGGCGACTACCTACGTCAACCTATGTCAACCGGCGACAGGTTAGCGGCGACTGAATTGTCTTCTGTTGTCGTCAGTTGTCGCCGACAGGGTCGTTGCTTGTCGTAGCTTATCGCGGGTGGACGTAGGTTGTCTTTGGTTGACATAGGTTGTCGCCTGTGTGGTCGTAGGTTGTTGTAGGTGTGGTCATAGGTGGACGTCCTAATGGGTTGCCGGTTGTCGGTAGCTTGTCGTCGCTTGACGTCGACCAGGTGGTAGGTTGTCATAGCTTGTCGTGGGGGGGGGTCCAGTCGCCGCTTTTTCGGCGCCCTGCTACGACTGTGACAGACACCGAAAAAAATGGGACAGGCCCTTAAGAGACCGCCAAAATCAGATGTGATAAAGGCAAACAAATTTCTCAAGGACAGAGTAGCACCTGAATAAATATCTCCT
Source organism: Malacoraja senta (assembly GCA_038087875.1). Lineage (NCBI taxonomy): Eukaryota > Metazoa > Chordata > Chondrichthyes > Rajiformes > Rajidae > Malacoraja > Malacoraja senta. The sequence continues at coordinate 26,307,342 of CM075984.1, forward strand.
AACTGTTTTGTTTATGATGTGTTTAAATATGCCTTGTCATACTGAGCACAAATTATCTGCCACTTTCCAACATTAAGTACTGGCGTACTTCAAACAGCTTCCCCGGGTCATTGAGATTGTAAACAGCATGCTCTGGAGTACAAGCCCTTTCGTAAGCAGGCCTGCTGGGACATTACTATGGCATCTTCCAGAGTAAATATGACGTGCTTTACCAACTGAGTGTGATCACACCACGCGTCACTGGTTGGGCCATCACTTCAGTGAGGAATTTCCATCAACACCATCAAAAAAGCTGCAATGACATAGGTGCAACTGATAATCAGTCAAGCAAACACTCTTGACTCTCTCTTGATCAGTGAACTTATTCAATACATATTGGATATCACCACTGATGAAAGGTAGATACCTCAATTCATTTTCCTGGAGTTGTTCTAATTTCTATTTACATTGGAAACACAAGAGACTGCAGATGCTTGAATCTGGAGCAAAAACCATCAGATGAAGGTTGTTGTTCAAAAAACGACAGCCAGAGGAACAACGGGTCAGCAGCATCTTGGAGGCTGTGAGGGCAGGGGTGGGGTGGGGGATGCAAAGAAGGAACGTGGATGTTTTAGTGTGAGACCCTGCATCAAGACTGAAAGCGGAGAGGGAAGATACTCATGTACATCCTTTGCTCTATTCAATGTATAACTAAATATAAAGTGTCCTTTTCTTTCGGTTTGGGATAAGCTGCATTTTCTGCTTCCTGTGATTGTAAACCTGCAAAAACAATTCAATCGTTTTCCATCATTTAATTCTTTGGTTTCTAAAACTAACCATGTAAAAGACAGAACAAAATGCTAGACATTGTATGACTAACTGCACTGTGGCTCATGCTAATGTCATTTATGAAATGGCAAGCTGTTCAGGTGTGAGGTTCACAGATCAGGGTACCAGTCAGGTCAAGTCAACTTTATTGTCACATGCACGTAACGATGAGAAACTTGCTTGCAGCAGCATCATAGGACATAGACTCAGACGGCATGCAAACACATAAATTATACCTAAGTCATACATAAATGACACATAAATTCTACAAGATAATGAAATGAAAAAAAATTGTGCAAAAACCAAGACATTAGTGCAAATCACAATTTTAAAACCAGTCTATTCTAGTGCAAGACGTGGACTATTGCCGAAGTAGAATCAGGATTGTGTAGGTTTGTTTGAGAACACAATAGTTGTAAGAAAGTAGCTGTTCCTGAACCTGGTGGTGTGCAACTTTAATAGGAACCTGAGGGGTAACTTTTCCACACCAAGGTTGGTGGGTGGATGGAACGAGCTGCTGGAGGAGGTAGTTGAGGCAGGTACTATCGCAACATTCAAGAAACGTTTGGATAGGTACAAGGATAGGACAGGTTTATGGGCCAAACACATGCAGGTGGGACTCATGTAGATGCGGCATGTTGATCGGTGTGGGTAAGTTGGGCCAAAGGGCCTGTTTCCACTCTGTATGACAATGACTCTATGACTGGCATGCTGTCCCTCCCACGCCTGGAGTCACTGTGAATTTTACCCCCAGGCCAGAAACTTCGTTTCAGAGATCTTGTCACAAATCTCACAGACAGCCACACTCCCAGGACCAGTACCCTGGCACCTGAGGAGCATTGACCAGCTTCTCTCTGTAGACCTTTCAACTGCAATGGACCAAAATTCTGGTCTTTACTCTGGACAAAACATAGAATTCAGTACAAGTGAACATCAGTCTCTCTTACCTCTTTCGGGGGAACGAGGGATGTTGTCGACTCTCTGTGGCTGTGGTCCTGGAAGAAATTTCAATCATCTTCCATTATTTTGTCTTGCGAATTGATCTTAAACATGTAACCAGCTGAATTTTTTAGCATTTTTCTACGAGCACAAAATGTGATTTTAAAACTCTGGAGTTCTGTCCCATGATGAATGAAGCTGAACATCTATCAATGGGGGCTGATTATTCTTGGCTCTTTCATCATCATGTGAACTTGCATCAAAGATTGAATAGGCTGAGCTGGAAAATTGAAAATCCTGAAAAAGCCTAAACCATCAGGTGAAGCAGCATACAGTATGTGGAAAGAGAAATAGAATGAATATTTCAGGTCAAGGATATATGATCAAAGCAGTAGGGGTCCCAGACCTAAAACGTCGACTCTGGACATTTTAGGTCTGGACAGTGAGAGAGGGGGAAAGAGAGAGAGAGAGACAATAGACAATAGACAATAGACAATAGACAAAAGGTGCAGGAGTAGGCCATTTGGCCCTTCGAGCCAGCACCGATATTCAATGTGATCATGGCTTATCATTCCCAATCAGTACCCCGTTCCTGCCTTCTCCCCATATCCCCTGACTCCGCTATTTTTAAGAGCCCTATCTAGCTCCCGCTTGAAAGCATCCAGAGAACCTGCCTCCACCGCCCTCTGAGTCGGAGTATTCCACAGACAGATAGATGGAGAGACAGAGAGACAGAGAGACAGAGAGAGAAAGAGAGAGAACAAGAGAGAGAGAGAGAAAGAGAGAGAGAGAGAGAGAGAGAGAGAGAGAGACTGTGCTTTTTCAGCTCTGCAGTTGAGAAGGTTTGAAGCAGCCTTTCAAGGATTTTGTTGATGGAGAAGGAACAGAGGCAGAGGGGCTTCATAGTTTAACTTGTCGTTGGACTGTTGAAACTTTCCTCTGCTCTAGGAATCCTCCACGAGTGTGAAAATTCCTGAGATTTCTCTCCATTGTCGAGGGTGCAGTTGTCGTTGGCGGACTGCCAAGAGTGCCTGGAGATCGAGGGTATGAAGATTGTCGTGTCTTTGTCGTTTTTAGCACCGTTTCTCTGCCCTAAAGTCATTTTGCACAGTGCGGCTGCCTGGCTTAATGTGAAGAAGGTACTTTTGCTTCCGGCAAGACTGGGATAGAGCTTCCCAAACGCTGGTCTCGGCTGTGGACGAACTTGGGGACTTTCCTGCTTCAGTTGGAGGCTTCTGCTTTCTGCTACTTGTCTTTGACTGTGACTGTCTCTGGGACTTAACTTGGAGCTGAGCTGCTGGGGTGCCTGGAGCTGGTTTGTGCCTCTGTCAGGATGGCGATGGCTGGGGCGTGGCGGAAGGTCCGGAGCTACGCAGCGGTGGTATCAGCGGCAGAAGCGAGGCCATCTGAGTATGAGCCTTATGTTGACTTGGATTGGGATGGTTTTGTTATCTCGGTCCAAACTGGGCCCCAGATGTCCAGGGGAGCAATTACAAAGGCCATGAATGACCTTCTTGGGAGGCGGGCTATTGTCTCTTCCGAGCTCGAAAGAGGGAAGGTGGAGATGATACTGAAGACCCGGGAGGATGTGGCCCTAGCGTTGGAGAGGGAGATCTCAGTGGGGGGGGTCCATATGCAGGTGGATCCGTGGGTATCCCGGGTGAGACCGGTTCTCCTGCGGAGTTGCCCCACATATATTCCGGATGCAACACTTATTCCACACTTGTCTAAGTTTGGGGAGGTGCGGTCTAAGTGCTTTAGGCCCATGCACCCCGGGGGGGACCCGGAGGAAAAAGGGATCTTCAGTTTCAAGAAGAGGGTGTTCATGAAGGTGGGTGAGGACGAAGGCGCTGAGGGGAGCTTCGAGGTGGAGTATAGGGGTCTCCCTAGAACCGTGCGTTGGAGTTGGGGAGAGGCACAGTGTCATGCTTGCGGTGAATTTGGACATCTCCGTAGGGAGTGTCTTCTTCACGGGGTCGCTGCTAGAAGTTCTAGCGCAGCGGCCCAGGAATGCACTGCTGGCCCATCCGGGGTGGCTCATCATGCCTCGGTGGCACGGGGTGGTACTGCTGACCTGGCTAGGGCTGCTAGCTCTGCCTCGGTGATCCGGGGCGGCAGTGATAGCCCATCTGGGGCTGCAAGTTCCGCCTTGGGGACCCGGGGCAGAGATGGCCCCCGCCCCCTAAGTCCTGAACCTGTGGTGGTGGCTGAAGGTGAGGCACAGGGGGAGGGTGGAGAGGGGGAGAGGAAATGGGAGCAGCAGAAGAAGGGGAAGAAGAAGAAAAAGCCCACCCAAGTGAGTCAACCACCCAAGGGGCGCCTGTCAGCTCCAGTGAGGTCCAGAGTGCACTTGCCGTGGCACAGCAAGGAGCTGAGGTGGTTCAGGTGGGGGTAGGGATGGTAAAGCGTGCGGGTGGTAAAGTGGCTGGGGGTAGTGTGGAGGAGGAAGGCCCTTCCTTTATGGAGGTCACCGTACCGCCGCATGCTAGTGGGACAAAAAGGAGGTTTCGGGCTGGCGAGGAAGAGCAAGGGCGTGCGTCCAAAGTAAGGGGGATGACTTTTTCGAGACCTTCCACTACTTATGTCGTTGGTGGTCAAGAACTGGTGTCTTCCGGGTTGGAGGTTGGGCCTCCATTTCAGGGATCTTCCGCGGGGATTACAAGACCAGGTGCTGGGGTTGATTCCTCTGGAGTTGTGTCCTCTGGGCGGGTGGATGTCCCTTCATCTCAGGGGCCCTCCGAGGGAGTTATCTCATCGGGTGTTGAGGTTAGCTCCCCTGGGTGTGTGTCCTCTGGGTCGGAGGAGGTCCCCTCATTTCAGAGGCCTACAGAGGGTGTTGGCACGCCAGAGGATGGGGTAAGCACCCCTGGTAGTGTGCCCCCTGAGACGGGGGATGAGCAGAGTCAGCCCGAGGGGGGTGGTTCGGGGGCATTGGTGTACCAGTCTGTGCTCCTCATCAGAGCCAGTGGAGGTAATGGGGGGTGTGCTGCCTCTCTGGCTGAGTTGGCAGGGGAGAGTCTAAAAGAAAGTGGATAGCCTCTGGGTGTTGCCAGTGGAGGGGGTGCTATAGGTGCTGTGGAGGTCGGGGTTATTTCGGGTGGCGATCCTCTTTCAGATTCCGGGGGTGACAGTGTACCACAGGCCCTGGGGGTGCCTCGTGTTTTTTCTTCCCCAGGCCCAGACGTAGAGGGTGATGGTGGAGTGCAGGTGCCCAGCCATTCAGCAGGCTGCCTGTTGCAGTCAGGGGTTTCGGGACCCTTCCCCGGCATTGATCCTGGGGGTGGTGTCTTGCTGGAGGAGGGGGAGAGTGATAAGGCCAGTTTGTGTAGTGGGGTTAACAAACTTTCAGAGAGTTCTGGTCTTTTGATTTCTGACAATGACCTTGACCATTGTGGTGTTGAGCTTGTTGTTTCAGGTGCGAGTGGGTTGGCCGAGTGCCCAGGCTCCAAGGCCGAGTCTCATGCAAGTGATATACGTGAGGTTCGAGAATTCCTAAAAATAAGCCGTACCAGCAGAACAAGAATGGATGCTGCTAAAAGACGGTGGGCTGATCTGCCAGTTTTGATTAAGACTCTCGAGGCTATCCTTGGCAAAGATAGTGATCTTCCTGACTCTGAGAAGAGCCAGTTTGGGGACTTTTTGGAGTTCCTCAGAGCGAGAGTTTTTGAGTCTACGGGGAGTGTGAGGGTATCAATCTAGTGTTCCTGCACATTCACAGTTGCAACATTAAACTTAAATGGGAGTAGAGCGAGTTTTCGTAGATTTCAGCTTTTATCAGTCCTTAAAGAGGGGAGATTTGCAGTGTGTTTTCTGCAGGAGACGCATACCGTTGTTAGTGATGAACCTACCTGGAGACTGGAGTGGGAAGGGGGGGGGTCTACATGAGCCATCTCAGCTCGAATTCGAGTGGGGTGGCCTTTCTGTTGGCCCAGAATTTCCTGCCAAATGTTGTAAAAGTGCAAGAAGTTGTGCCAGGACGTTTGCTCCATCTGGCCGTGAGCCTGGATGGCATGCCATTGCATTTCATTAACGTGTATGCCCCTAGCTCCGGTACGATGCAGGCCGGCCTAATTCAGGAGGTGACTGCTCTGTTGAGCACTATTGATAGGGGAGAGTGTGGCTTCCTTGGTGGGGACTTTAATTGCACACTTGAGGCGCGAGACCGTTCTGGTACTCAGTGTGCCCCTGCTGTAGCGAAGAAGCTGAGAGGGTTGATTGACTCCTTTGAGTTGGTTGATGCGTGGCGGAACCTCCACCCGGATTCCACTGCCCTTTTACAGGAAGGATGTGGAGGCTTTGGAAAGGGTGGAGAAAAGGTTTACCAGAATGCTGCGTGGAATAGACTGTGTTACCTATAAGGAGTTGTTGGACATTTTGAATTGTTTTCTCTGGAGTGACAGAGGCTGTGGGGAGAACTGATAGAAGTATATAAAATTATGAGAAGCTTTGATAGGGTCGATAGTGAGAACCTTTTTTCCAAGAAATGTCAAAAGACTAGAGGGCATTGGTTTAAGATGAGAGGGATTAAATTTAAAGGAGATATGTGAGAACATTTTTTTACAGAGAGGATGGTGAGTGCCTGGAACGTGTTGCCAGGGGTAGTGGTTGAAGCAGATACGATAGTGTCATTTAAAAAATCTTTTGGATAGACATATGGATGTGCAGGGAATGGAGGTATATGGATTAGGTGCAGGCAGACAAGAACTGGTCTTGGTACTGACTGAGGGGCTGAAGGGTCGGTTCTGCACTGTTCTCTATCTTCTATGGTTTGTAGATCATGTGCAGTCATATTTTGAGATTTAAAAAATCAAGTCTGCAATTTATCCCATCAGATAAAGCATAAAAATAAGTTTAATTTGACACCTAATTCACTTTCATATCTTCAGTATTAAAAAAGTTTTCATACTCGGAAATACTCGGAAATTAGCATCTTGTTCCCTATTGCTTTTCCATTGACTTAACACAAAAGCTGTGATCGAGGACAGTCAAAAGCCCATAACTTTCTTAAAAATTAAGAGAACTGAAAGAAAATTTCAGTTATTACAGATTGAAGCATTCTGAAACAAATATGAAACAATCTTACTTGGATGACCTGAAATTAAAGCATATAATTAGTTAGTTACCCAATTGTAGCTAATTACAAAATTCAATTACTAGATCTAAACATCTATCCATTTCTTAAGAAAAGATTAACATTTTTAAATAGCCTAAGTGTCCAAATAACATTCACACAAGAATTCACAATATAACATGATTTTTAAATCTCATTGTCATGAATTTATAGGCCAAATGGAAGGAATTTATTGTTTAATTCCTGTAAATTAATGGCCATTTAAATCATCTTGCGAGTGAGATTTTGTGGAACGCGATCGATTGGAACGTTGCGGTTGCTGTGAATTTAATTGAAGTCAGCTCTGTTATTGAAGTCAGAGAGTCATAGGGCGGTCACAGTGGCGCAGCGATAGAATTGCTGCCTTACAGCGCTTGCGGCGCCGGAGACCAGGGTTCGATCTCGACTACGGTGCTGTCAAAATGGAGTTTGTACGTTCTCCCCGTGACCTGCGCGGGTTTTCTCCGAGATCTCCGGTTTCCTCCCACACTCCAAAGACGTTTAGGTTTGTAGGTTAATTGGCTTGGTAAATGTAAAAATTGTCTCTAGTGGGTGTAGAATAGTGACAATGTGCATAAATTATACCTAAGTCATACATAAATGACACATAAATTCTACAAGATAATGAAATTTAAAAAAACTGTGCAAAAACCAAGACATTAGTGCAAATCACAATTTTAAAACCAGTCTATTCTAGTACAAGATGTGGACTATTGCCGAAGTAGAATCAGGATTGTGTAGGTTTGTTTGAGAACACAATAGTTGTAAGAAAGTAGCTGTTCCTGAACCTGGTGGTGTGCAACTATAATAGGAACCTGAGGGGTAACTTTTCCACACCAAGGTTGGTGGGTGTATGGAACGAGCTGCTGGAGGAGGTAGTTGAGGCACGTACTATCGCAACATTTAAGAAACGTTTGGACAGGTACAAGGATAGGACAGGTTTATGGGCCAAACACATGCAGGTGGGACTCATGTAGATGCGGCATGTTGATCGGTGTGGGTAAGTTGGGCCAAAGGGCCTGTTTTCACTCTGTATGACAATGACTCTATGACTGGCATGCTGTCCCTCCCACGCCTGGAGTCACTGTGAATTTTACCCCCAAGCCAGAAACTTCGTTTCAGAGATCTTGTCACAAATCTCACAGACAGCCACACTCCCAGGACCAGTACCGTGGCACCTGAGGCGCATTGACCAGCTTCTCTCTGTAGACCTTTCAACTGCAATGGACCAAAATTCTGGTCTTTACTCTGGACAAAACATAGAATTCAGTACAAGTGAACATCAGTCTCTCTTACCTTTTTCGGCGGAACGAGGGATCTTTTCGACTCTCTGTGGCTGTGCTCCTGGAAGAAATTTCAATCATCTTCCATTATTTTGTCTTGCGAATTGATCTTAAACATGTAACCAGCTGAATTTTCTAGCATTTTTCTACGAGCACAAAATGTGATTTTAAAACTCTGGAGTTCTGTCCCATGATGAATGAAGCTGAACATATATCAATGGGGGCTGATTATTCTTGGCTCTTTCATCATCATGTGAACTTGCATCAAAGATTGAAAATGCTGAGCTGGAACATTGAAAATCCTGAAAAAGCCTAAACCATCAGGTGAAGCAGCATACAGTATGTGGAAAGAGAAACAGAATGAATATTTCAGGTCAAGGATATATGATCAAAGCAGTAGGGGTCCCAGACATAAAACGTCGACTCTGTTTCTCCCTCCCAGATGCTGCCTGACCCGAAGCGAGTTTGCAGCATTTTTTATTTTGATTTCAGACTTTCATTTACAGTTTGTTTTTGTTTAACTTCAACGATTATCTGTCAATTCAAATTATTCCAGTGACTTGGTGATTTGTACTCAGAATTGGCAGTGGGTTGTGGTGTAAGTGTGCTATACTGGCTGGAAGTCTGGGACTAGCAGGGGTCATGGGGATCTGTGCTGGGACTTGTATTGTTCATGATTATATATAAACAACGGCCCTAAATGCAAAGTTGTCAAAGTATACAGCAGGACATAGATCTGCTACAGATATAGGCAGAGAAAAAGCAGATGGAGTTCATTCCGAGCAAGTGTAAGGTGTTGCACTTTGGGAGGTCAAAAGTAAAGGGAAAGTATATGGTTAATGGCAAGACTCTCACAGCATTGATGTACAGAGTGATTATGGAGTCCAAGACCATAGCTCCTTGAAAGAGGCAACACAAGTAGATAGAGTAGATAAGAAGGCATATAGTTTGCTTGCTTTCATCAGTCGTGGCAACGAAAATAAGTCAGGAAATCATGTTGCAGCTTGATAGGACTTTGGTTTGGCTGCCTTTGGAGTATTACGTGCAGTTCTAATCGTCCTGTTACAGGAAGGATGTGGAGGCTTTGGAAAGGGTGGAGAAAATGTTTACCAGAATGCTGCGTGGAATAGAGTGTGTTACCTATAAGGAGTTGTGGGACATTTTGAATTGTTTTCGTTGGAGTGACAGAGGCCGTGGGGAGAACTGATAGAAGTATATAAAATTATGAGAAGCATTGATAGGGTCGATAGTGAGAACCTTTTTTCCAAGAAATGTCAAAAGACTAGAGGGCATTGGTTTAAGATGAGAGGGGTTAAATTTAAAGGAGATATGTGAGAACATTTTTTTACAGAGAGGATGGTGAGTGCCTGGAACGTGTTGCCGGGGGTAGTGGTTGAAGCAGATGTGATAGTGTCATTTAAAAAATCTTTTGGATTTTTTAGGCGCAGATTAGCAGCCACGCTTCCGTCAGTCTGCCCCAGGGCAGCTGTGGCTACAGAAGTAGCTCACCACCACCGAGTGTGACTGAGGAGTGAATGAATAATGCGATGTAAAGCGCCTTGGGTATTAGAAAGGCGCTATATAAATCCAATCCATTATTATTATTATTATATGGATGTGCAGGGAATGGAAGTATATGGATTAGGTGCAGGCAGACAAGAACTGGTCTTGGTACTGATTTTGTGGGCTGAAGGGCCGGTTCTGCACTGTTCTCTATGTTCTATGGTTTGTAGATCATGTGCAGGCAAAGAAATTAGTTTAATCTGGCATCATGTGTGGTACAGACATTGTGGGCTGAAGGACCTATACTCTTCTATGTTTTATCATTCAGCGTTTAGAGATACAGAATGGAAACAGACCCTTTGGCTTGGTGAGTCCACGCTGACCATCGATCACCCTTACACTCGTTCTCAGTTATCCCACTTTCGCATCCTACACAGTAGTGGCAATTTACAGAAGCCAAGTAACTTTCAACCCTGCACGTCTTCGGAATGTGGGAGGAAACTGGAACACCAGGAGAAAACCCACGCTGTCACAGGGAGAACGTACAAACTTCGCACAGACAGCACTCGTAATCAGGATCAAACTCAGGTCTCTGGCACTGTGAGGCAGCAGCTCTACCACTGCGCCACTGTGCCACCCTCAACATATGTTCTCAGTTCAGTAAACAATCTCTTATCTTGTTTGAGGAGAGACTTGTAGAAGATTTTTGTAAGTTTGTGCTGGTGAGTGGATGCTAACAAGAGGCTACTATAGAGGTCGAGCATAAGATATTGTGGGATGGAAGAAGTGGGGAAGCAGTAAAGCTGGAAATATGTGTTAGGGTGGAAAGCAGGAGAAATTACACAATAGAATGAGTTGTAATGTAAGATCAAAAAAGGTCCAGAGGGTGTTAAAATATTTAGTTTAGTTTAGAGATACAGCATGGAAATAGACCAATTGCCCACCGGGTTCACACAGACCATTAATCAACCGTTCCCACTAATTCCATGTTATCCTACTTTCCCACTGCCTACACACCAGGAGTAATTTGCAGAGGCTAATTAACCTATAAACCTACATATTCTTTGGATGTGGGAGGAAACCGGAGCACCCAAAGGAGACTCACGTGGTCACGGGGGGATCATGCAAATTCCGCTCAGACAGCACCCAAGGTCAGGGCTGAACCCGTGTCTCTGGCACAGTGATACAGCAGCTCTACCAGCTGTGTGACTGTGCCACCCATGTCAACCCTAGAAACATAGAAATTAGGTGCAGGAGTAGGCCATTCGGCCTCTCGAGACAGCACTGCCATTCAATATGATCATGGCTGCTCATCCAAAATCAGTACCCCCTTCCTGCTTTCTCCCCATATCCCTGATTCCGTTAGTCCTAAAAGCTATATCTAACTCTCTCGTGAATACATCTGGTCAAAAATTTCAAAAAGCATTATTCAGCGGTAGGTTTGAAATGTGAGGAAGCACTATTACTCCAGGTACCACTGGCTGATGCAAAGATAGTTGCATTAAGTAAGTGAAGACATTGAATTCCAAATTTAATCTGTTTATCAGACCAGGACATCATCTGCAGTGATCAGATTTGCAGTGGCCATGCATTAAATCTGGGTACACAAAAAAAAACAGTCTGAAGAAGGGTTTCGGCCCGAAACGTTACCTATTTCCTTCGCTCCATAGATGCTGCTGCACCCGCTGAGTTTCTCCAGCATTTTTTTGTGTACCTTCGATTTTCCAGCATCTGCAGTTCCTTCTTTGACACATTAAATCTGGGTGTCTGGCTCAATATCGCCCTCTGCAGGAGAGCAACGCGGTGTCCTACGCTGCGCTGCACTGAACAGATCACATTGGGCCTCCGTTTTCGAGCCCCACAGACTGTAATGAGTGACGGTGCTTGGAGAATCACCGGGAATTTGATATAACCGAGGTACCGAATAAATAAATACAGGAGGCACTGGGAAGTAAGAGTTGGTGTCAGGGAAAACAATAGAAGCACGTGTTAGAGCATTGGTGGCTGCATGAGATTTTTCAAGACAAATATGTATGAAGGAGATTCTGATGTAACAAAGTTTCCCCACTTGTCACGTCAGTCGACATGATGTCAGTTACCTCTGAGATTTTAAAATTCGACAGTCTGACATATTCAATAGTGCAACATATGCAAGGTGTAATGGATTATGTTGTATTAACGAGTATTGACTGTATGTCAATCTTCAATTACACAGTGTTTATTTATCTAACTCTCTCGTGAATACATCTGGTCAAAAATTTCTTTATCCTGAAGATGTGTTTACACCACTTAGTTATATGTTCAAAATTCAGTTGACATCAAATCAATATTGAACGGGTTTCTTAAATGCTTAACCCTCTCATGGTATGAAAATCTTAAAGATCAACTTATTGTCTTATAATGTCCTGTCTAATTTCCTTTTACAGTCACTACTGTACAGCTTACGCACTGAAGAGGGAAACCTACAATGAATATCACAGATTTCTCTTACCTCTCCGTCCGGTGGAAGGGGAAGTTTCTGTTCTCCGTGGGTGTGTTCCTGTGAAATGTTTTAATTATTATCTGTTATATAGTTCTTTAACTATTTTCCAAATTAGTTCTGTGACAGGCTGTCAACATAGGATAAGCCAAATATGTTTATTTTCCATCTCCAAACTCTATCTGTACGGAATTGAAATAGAGCTTCTGATCCAAGGTGTCATAGTCATAGAGTCAACTTTGGCCCAACTCATCCATGCCGACTAAGATGCTCCACCTAAGATGGTCACCTTTGCCTGTGTTTGGCCCATATCCCTAATACCTTTCCTATCTGTGTACCCGTCCAAATGTCTTTTAAATGTTGTAATTATATCTGCCTCAACAATGGTGAGCAGGTACAATAACAATATGTGCATGGTGTATTGACCATTCTTTGCAGTTTATCCATTATTGGAACATACTTCAAATTTGCCTAAAGATTGTCATTTAGTTTAGAATATTCCAAAGCAGAACATTCCTTCATTCTATAAAGATATTCTTCTCATGTTTTGGAATATTGGTTTGATAATGTACCCTGACCAACATGATATTGGACAGTGATGTCATTAACCTGAACATTGACTCTGTTCTTTTCTCCACAGCCTTCTGCCAGATTCACTGAGTATTCCAGTAACCTCTGCATTTCGTTCAGGGATTCTGGATAGATGAAAGCTGCAATGGATGAAGCATTCGTTGCACCAAAGGCTCTGAATGGCTCCTAATTTTAACCCTAAAAAAGTGAGACTTGAATGGTGCAATATTGATGCAAGATGTTTGTTAAAGCTGGACATGTTGGGAAAGGAGTTGCCATCAACAGCATCCACAAAGCTATAGCGACTGAGCACTAGAACCTACTGAAACTGAAGTAACCGATGTTCGATGAACACATCATTCAATGGGTCAGTTTGCCTTCAATGTTTTATTTTAAATGAAAACCAGAACTTCACTTGATTTTTTTGAATTCCTATCTAATTCTGTCCTACTTACCGCTTGACAAAGTCATGTCACACCACATGACAATCTTACCTCTGGGTTTTGGACGAGGCGCAGGTTCTGTTCTCCGAGATGGCGTTCCTGTAAAAGGTGTCATATATCATCAGTTATAAAGTTCCTTTGACTATTTGACAAATCTGTTTTGTGACAGACTGTAACATCATTAGACAGATACAATATGGGAATTTTCAACTGAGAATTCCATCCTGGCATGCAAAACAACCGGCGATCGGAGGGGCATTTATCTTTGCAGTTTCTCCATCATATATCAAACATTGTGCTGCAAGTCAGAATATTCTAAAGTAGAACATAACCAGCCTGTAAAGATAAATTTACTTGATGCTTTAATAATGACTTAAACGGAGTCACCTGGACAGCTGGGCCATTGACCTGAAATGTTAATGTGCTTCCCTCTCCTCAAATATTGCCTGATTTGCTGAGCACTTTTCTCTGTATTTATGATGGAACTCCAGACGCTGAAAATTTGAAGCTCCAGTTGGTTTGATAATGGTCCAACCTACATCCGGCCTTTACTCTTAGACAGCTCCCATTTGGAATGAGGAGCTCAAAAATCTTCATTAAGGTGGAATCTTCCTGTCTATCTGTTTTTTTCTAAATAAGACAGTGAGTGCACTGTACAAGTAGTTCATTGGGACTTTGTGCTCAGCCCCACATAGTTTTGAGTTATTCTTTAAAGCAGGGCCTTTTGGGATGTTTACGATAAACCTTCCTGCATAAGTGTGGTCCAGCTTCTTGTTAGAGATAGAAGCAGGAGGAGGCCATTCAGACCCTTGCGTCTTCATTACTGTTCAGTAAATTTCTGGCTGATCTTTTACTTCTGCAAAACTTTCCTGCATTAAACTCATAGCCATTGACTGATTGATTGAAAGATACAGCATGGAAACAAGTTCTTTGGCCCACCGAGTCCACGCCAACTATCGACCATCTGTTTGCACTAATTATTTTGGGATTTGGGAGGAAAACACCTGGAGAAAACCTACACGGTCACAGGGAGAACGGGCAAACTTCACACACAGAGCTCAAGATTGAACCCAGGCGTCTGGCACAGCGAGAAAGCAGAACTACCATCTACACCATTGGTCCTTTAATATTTGAAATCTATTGACCTTTGTCTCGAATATATTGGAGAATTCCAGAAATTTGTTGCCTCTGTTTGTAGGATTTACTTCTTATCTCAATTCTGCATAGGTTTGTGCTCCTCGTTAGATTACTCTTGTATTCCTATCCCTTACTTACCAATTCTTGTTCCTCGTTTGATGAAATTTGAAATTTTCCCAAACCTCATAAATGCTGCATTATTTGGCACCATTTTAATCCCTGTTCTGCTTCTGAAGGCATCAGACTAAGTTTCTGCAACAAAACTGATTAAATTGGTCTTAACCCATTGCAAAAAACCAAATGACATCGTCAACATTAAGTGAGTTTGCTCAAAGCTTATTTGATGCTTCAGACGAAAGCAGAACTCTTATTAACTGTTAAGCAAAATAATGGAATATAATGCTGACCAAATTAGGAACCAAGAGGCTTGGATCCTGTAACCTGAGTTCAAATCCTATCAAGGCAGATGTGCAATTTAAGACCATGCTCCAGGTTCGTAACCTGGAGCATGGTCTTCCCTTAGAAAAGATAAGCATAAACCTGCTGGTACCACCATCTAGTTCAGCATCTATTCTTACCAGGTCAAGCCCATTACAATGGCTATGTGATTGCAGGTAATCAAAATAATATACGATGAAATACTTAATATCGACCTTGGCTTCAAACTCTATTACAGTAAAGATCCACTTGATTTAGTTCTTCTTACAAACATATGTCCGGAAGAACTGTCCCACCAACTAACTCTGTAGCACTCGTTGAATTAAAGCCTACTCAGAATGTCACAATACCGTGATATGCCCTGCCCACCAGCAAGTGAGAACCAGCACAGGTGGCAACAGTGTGGTATACAGTAAAGAGGGAATAATCTTGGAAAACGTGAGGTATCACATCAAATATGGTCCAAGAAACTGCCTCCTGCCCGCCAACCACTGCCCTTCCTCCACTGGTGAAACAGTTCTCCTCTCTGTTGAACAACACTTGAAAGAAGCGAGGACACAGAATGTATTGAATGATTTTAGCATCCATCACAACTGAATGAACTGGTAGTGTATTGAAGGACAAGACTGGATCTGCAAAAGGTGGTGAATGAATCAACAACAGGGATTCATTGTCTTGACTTCCTCCTCATCGCCATCGCATCGCCAGCCACATCTTTATGTCCCTGCCTCTTCCTGTTTTCTGCAGACAATCATCCCTCTACATCTCTTTAATTCACAACCCTTCCCACCCAACCTAGCTAATTTTCCCTCTCATCTTAAAGCTATGGCCTTTACTATTTGATATTTCCATCCTGGGAAAAAGTTTCTGATTGTCTACCCTCTCAGGTCTCCCCTCAATTTCCGGTGTACCTGAGTAAACAGTCCAGGTCTGTCCAACCTCTCCCTGTAGCTAACACAGGCATAACTCTTGTAAACCTCTCCTGCAGCCTTTTCAAAGTGTCCACATCTTTCCAGTAAGGGGGTGATCAGAACTACATGCAATGCTCCAAATATAGCCTAACGATAGAAAACTGCATCATGACTTCCTCACTCTTAGCTTAACCTCCCAACCTATGAAGGCAGGCATTCTATATGTGTTCTTTATGACATTATCTATTTGTGTTACCATTTTCAGGGACTTGGACCACAATATCCCTCTGTGCATTAATGCTGTTAAAAGTCTTGCCATTACTTATATAATTTCCCCTATATTCTACTTCCCAAAGTGCAATACCTCATATTTGCTCCACGTGGCATTTCTCCACCCATTTCTGCAGCTGATCTATATCATGTTCTGTTCTTAGACAGCCTTCCTCACAGTCCATATCCCTAACAAACTTGGTGTCACCTGCAAACTTACTAACTTACCCATCTACTTTTACATCCAAGTCATTTATATATCACAAACAACACAGATCCCAGAACATCCCCGTGGGGTGATGAAGGGTTCCGACCCAAAACATCAACTAATCTTTTTCCCCAGAGATCCTGCCTGATCCTCTGGGTTGCTCCAGCAATTTGTGTCTATCCCTGTGGAACTTCACTGGCCACATTGCCCTTCCACCACAACCCTCTTCTATCAGTAAGCCAGTTCTAAATCCGTACGGTATATTTACTTCCCTAGTCTACTCCAACAACATCTTCCAAACCCACAACTCTACCACCAAGAAGACAGGTGCAGGGTGGATGGTGTAGCACTATATGAAGATCCCCCCCCCTCCCCCCTTCCTTGTTGCACACCATCCCGATTTAGAATTATATGGCTGATTCTTCATTATTGTTGGTTCTAGTGAATCCTGGGACTCCCTCTCAATAGTACAGTGGGAGTGCATTCATCAGAGTGCATCCACGGTAATTAGGAATGGGCAATTAATTTCCCATTTAAATTATTCCCTTTCACCACTGTACAATTTACACACCAGACAAAGCGAAGACAAGCAAACGCCACATGTTTCTTACCTCTCTCGGGCCAAATAGCATTTTCTGCTGCCTTTGGCTGTATTTCTGTAAATAGTTGAAATTATTTTCTATTATTCATCTTCATTACAACTTAATGTACAACTGGTTAATATAAACAATCGGTTCATATAAATAATTGGATATAGATTTTTATTTCAAGAAAAATCTCAGTTGTTCAATGACTATTGATTGAAACATGGGGACTAACGCATGGTGGGCTGGAGCAGAACCTGAGAGTATATTTGGACCATTAACAAAGCACGGTTTCAGAACAAGCAGCATGAGTGAAAGATGGCCGTTCTGTCAGTGAGCAAGTTTCCTCCATGTATTCTGGTCTCCTCCTACATCCCAAAGATGTAGTGTTAGGTTCATTGACTGCTGCACGTTGTCCATTGATGAAGGGATGGGCAAGGAACTCAGGAGGAGAGTGAGAATAGGTTGCAGGGGTACAGTGAAGTAATGAAAATTGGACTAATGGGATTGATCCACTGGGAGCTGGCTATGGGCAGACTGGTCATTATCAGTTAATAAACTACACTCAATTGTCCATTAGTGTTGTGAGAAGCAATTTCCAGGCCTGTACTTTGAAGGAATTCATTTTTTGCCAATCTATTCCTTTCTGACAATGATGTAAATACTTCTTTCAGCTTGACACCGTCTTTAATCTTCTCAGATGGCCACAGATGGATCACGTTTCTCATAAGACTTTTGTTTAATGAAATATACTTTGTGAGAATTATAAATTGTTGCTTTAAAATATTGCCCCTGTTTCTCAAGTGCCAAACATTGTAACCTAATTTATGAAACAGTCTCAGCATAATCTTCCCTTATTCTGATTTGGTTAGTCCATATTTCAAAATCCAAAGACAGTCATACTGTCAACTGGAATGGAAGCTAACGGTTATGTGACTGGATTAATATTTATCTTACTGGGCAGAGTTAAGATCAATACACAACATAGCAACTGGGAACTTTAACGTTTATTAATTAAATGTATCTGCAATGAAAGAAACCAATATCAGTAATGAAACCATGAAATCACAGACCTGTTTTAGGTCAGACATGTGACTCCAGACATATATGAAAGCAGCTGACTCACAGAGTTCTGACCAAGCCTAGCAAGCCACTTGCACCAAGTCGACATTTATGTGTGTTGTCATCATGATTCTTTTGACAGCCACAGGATCCTTTGCCATGAATGAGTAGGGATTATAACATTTAATTGAAGAATTGTTTGGAAAACATTGGTTTGTGTCCATCTAGAGTATTTTGTCTCCTATTGAACACTACACTTTGGGAAACATGTGAAAGTTATAGAGAGAAACATAGAAACATAGAAAATACGTGTAGAAGCAGGCCATTCAGCCCTTCGAGCCAGCACTGCCATTCAATATGATCATGGCTGATCATCCAAAATTCGTACCCCGTTCCTGCTTTCTCCCCATACTCCTTGATTCCATTAGCCCTAGGAACAATATCTAACTCTCTCTTGAAAACATCCAGTGAATTGGCATCCACTGCCTTCTGTGGCAGAGAATTCCACAGATTCACAACTCTGAGTGAAAAGGTTTTTCCGCATCTCAGTCCTAAATGGCCCACCCCTTATTCTTACACTGTGACCCCTGGTTCTGGTCCTTGGCCCATATCCCAATGAACCTTTGAAGCTATCCAAATGTCTTTTAAATGTTGTTTTGGTACCTAAGTCCTAGAATGATTCAGGAGTGAGGGATGTTAGTTCTGCAGATGGACTGAAGCAGCTAGTGTTGTTACCCTTGGAACAGAGGAGGCTGTGAGGGGGTTTAAGAGAGGCTTTACAGTCAGGAAGATATGGACAAATAGATAGAAACTGTTCCCATTCCTCTTACGAACCAGTACAAACTTCATGATTATAAGAACCATCTGTACCTAATATCCAGTCAATCACCATTGCCCAAAAGCTCAAATTGCATTTTCTTTTACACTGCAGTTCAATAATGAATTAGATGTTAGTTCTGTCTCTTTCCTTTCAACAATTTTTAATTTTCTTTATAAATGAGAAGAAAATGAACTGGTTCCATAACCCCATAAATATTCTTCACCTCTTGTTGGATCTCTCCTTCTGTTTTTATCCACATGCTTTTCTTTCTGAGGATATCTGTCTGCTTCTCTATCTGAAATGATAATAATAATCTGTTATTTGGTGTTCAAAATTATCGGTTAATCAATTGCACCATTTGTAGTGCAATATTTTCAAAGCAATGCAACGGTTAATTGTCAGGGAAAGTGATCATATATGAGTGGTTATGAGAAATGAGCTCAGATAATTACGTTGATGCTTGTTGGGAATGGCTTCATTAAATAGTCGACAGCCCATTACTCCACACAACAGGAATCTCAGCTGGGATACTGACAGCTCCCAGGTGTATTATACTTGATGTTCAACGTCATAATTATTCCCAACTCCCTCACCATCAACATCCTGCTGATCACCATTGCCCAAAAACTCAATTGGAAATACTGTGGCAACAACTGGAGGTCAGAGACTGGCTATCCTGTGGCGAGTGAATTACCTCCCGACACTCCTAAGCCTTCCCGCCATCTACAGGGTACAAGTCAGGAGTGAGATAGAGTACTTGTCACTTCTTTTGATATATAGATATAGATAAAATATAGATTATGGATATAAATGCGCTAAATGTACGATATTGTCGGCAGTGTTCATACTGTGACCTAGAGCCACACCAAGAAAATTAATGCTGTGATAAGAAAATAGGGAGTAGAAACAGGAGTAGATCTGCTCCACCATTGAAAACTCCTTCTAAAGGGCCTGTCCCACTTTCCCGAGTTATTCACGAATTCTCCTGAGTTATTCACGAATTCTCCCGAGTTTTCAAACTCGCAGAATGTTCGTAACGAGTCCGTAGGAGGCCGTCGGAGTCCGTGGATATATCGTAGCGGCTCGTTATGCCAGCCGTAGGTACTCGGGGCATCAGGTAAGTCGGGACGTTTTTTCAGCATGATGAAAAATGTCCACGAGCAAGAAAATAGCCCAGAGTACCTATGGCTGGTATAACGAGCCGCTACGATATATCCACGGACTCCTACGGCCTCCTACGGACTCGTTACGAACATTCTGCGAGTTTGGAAACTCGGGAGAATTCGTGAATAACTCAGGAGAATTCGTGAATAACTCGGGAAAGTGGGACAGGCCCTTAACCATTCACTATTCTCTTGGTCCACATATTTGGATTCCCTTAACATCCACAAGACAGGACAGAGCAGAATTATGAGGTTGGGTTTTGTGGACCAAGAACAGTTCGAAGTCATGAAAACAGTATGAATATTTCATGTTGAGGCAATTCATCCTGTTGACATTCTTAGCCTAAACATATTCCCAAACTACAGGAAAAACACACCCAATTCAACCAACACCATTCACGCTCGATTCAATCTGCAATGTCATAGGTAGAAACAGAGGAGAAATACTGATTGAGGACCATGCACATCTTTTGTGGCTCTACACATAGATGACCGCTTTGGTTTCCGAGGGGTCCTATTTGGTAAGTCTTTTTTCCAGGTAGGGGAATGAAGCATTAGAGGGCACAGGATTAAGATAAGAGGAGAAAGAGGTCTCTGAATTTTAAGGGGTTGCTCCACAATTGCTCCTGACTGATGGAGTCAAAGGCTTTAGATTGAAAAAAACACGTGGTCATGTGGCTCTGTGTATTTTTCTCAGAACTGTTGCATGTGATGTAATGTCCACTCTGCTTCTCAATGGACAAATCAGCGTTACAATTGAGAAGTAGCTCTTCTGCATTCTGCATTGAAGGTCTCTGGTGATGCCTTTCCTTGGCAGGCAGCAGGGATACCCCCCCCCCCCCCCATAGATACCACTGTTGGACCTTGCCCATGTCATGAAAGGGGTTATGACTGTAGCACATCTGGAGTATTCATCTCTTCCCAGATGTGGATGACAAGGTTATGGATTTGTAACTTAACTTCTTCAGCACTGTATTTCAGGACTTCAACAGAGACAGTATCTGCTCAGAGGCAATGGTTCTGCCAACCTGCTACCCCTGTACAACAGTGCACCAGACAGTACAGGTTCACTGTGAGATGTGAGAAACATGGACCATTTTCCACTTCACACGTCTTATAATGCACAGTACCTAGCACAGATTATCATACATATACAACTAAGGTTATCAGCTCAGCATCTTACTTCAACCACCACAAACCAAATGAAAACCAAAAATAGATTGAGGAAATCTTAAAATAAAAGCAGAAAATACTGAGAGAAACAAAGGAACATGAAACACGAAAAAGGAAGGCACATTACACTTCTTAATATCACCCACTAACTGTCCCCATTAAGCCCATTTGACTGGAGGACCCCTCCAACCCACCCCCTTGGCAATCTTGACCTCATCTTATCACAGAAACTCTCTTTGTCCTATCCGGATCTTCCCCAATCTTCTTCCTCCACAACTTAAAACAAACTTGTCCTCCCTTTTTCAGTTACAATAAAGAGTGATCAGACTGAAAGATTACCTGCTTTTCTCTCCCCACAAATGCAGCATGACTTACTGAGTGTTTTTAACATTTTCTGTTTATATTTCATGAGCCATGATGGCATCAGCATATGAGCCGAACATTTTGAATACATGCAGAGAGAAGCTGTCTTCAGATGTTGATAATAACTTTATTTAAACATCTTTATTAAGCTACAGACATTATTCTCAAAACTTTTACCTGCCTTCTGTTAGTTAATTGAAGAAAATGACAGTTGACAAGAATTGAAGCATATTTGGATTTGATTCTTCTTAGAACTATTACCCTCTGATCCAGGCAGCATTCTGGTGAACCTCTTCTGCACTGGGATATGTTAGATTCCAGAGGTGGCAGGACCTAAATGTATATCAGGAGCTGTCCACTCAGGGGATAGCCTACATCTTCAACCAGTTTTTATTTCTTATGTTTTAATTGAGCTTTTACTATTATGAAATCTGGACCATTAAGTGTAAGCATGTCATGCCTGGCGCGTAGCAAACCAGGAACATGGCTATATGTCCAGCGAGTCCAGCACAAAACTTAATTACCTGATGCTTCCGTGTTGCTCTCGTCACCACTATCAGACGCTTCTGCAAAAAGTTTTAATCATCAGTACAAATAAAGAGATTCTGCAAACCAAAATCTGTTTCTATTCATGTATGGTCCTAGAAAGATAGTTTTAGTTATCTGCAATGTGCCAAGATGGAGCAACTGCCTGAGAGGAATTTCAACCCCAACCCATTGTTCTAACAACAAAGTGTAGTTCTACAGGTATCAGATTCAACTCAAGTAAATGACTTCACTTAAAGGTCTTTTGGCTGATTTGATTGTCCCGCTTCCCCTCATACCTCTTAACAACTTCATGCAGCCTCCTGAGAAAACCAATGCAAATGCCACTGAACGGTATTGTCATATCTGATTGAAGCAGAACAGCTTTCTATATATCCCATATGAACCCAGCTTGATTAAGCGGGATGCATATGGAGTAAATATAAATAGTTACTGCCACTGTCAGATGTTTCTTGGATCAAGTGAGACAGACTTAATATAACAGGCAAAAGATAGGGAAAACATTACTATGCAGAGTGATATGATGTGGAACGCACTATTATAAAGGATGGTGCGGGAAAGGCCAATCAGGGATCCTAGAAGAGAATCCTACCAAATCTCATATGTCGGCTGTCCCATCACTCCCTGTTCCTCATCCACAATCAGACTTTCCTTTCACCCCTTCCTTCCCCATTGTCCCAGAACCCTTCTTTCCGGGTGAAGCAGTGATTCACTCACACTTCCGATCGATCCAATGTACTGTTCTCCATGTGCACAGAGTGGTCTCTTCATTGGGCAAAACAGGCAAAGATAGGCTGACTGCTTTGTGGAGAACCTGTGATCAGTCTGCAGGGGTGACCCTGAGCTTGCAGTTGCATGCCATTTAAATTCTCCATTTTACCCCAATTATGACCTTTCCGTCTGACACCCTCCACTGCATAATGAGGTCCAATAGAGGAATAACATTTTGCAACCTTCTGGAAATGAACATTAAATCTTCAAACTTCAGGCAGACTGCTCCTTCATTGTTTCCCATCACCATGCTTCATCGCATTCTCACCTTATTTGTTTAATATGCCTCACAAACAGTTAATACTCACACTTCTTAACATCTGACCTTTCTTAACCATCTCCACATTTTCTTTGTTCTTCCATCTCACTCCTGCTCCAGCTCTGCTATTAAACTATAAACGCTTCACTCTTTCTCCACTACTGAGGAAAGGTCACTGAAATATTGACTCTTTTCTCTTTCCACAGATGCTGCTTGACTTCTTGTTTGGTTTTGGTACACTTTGCTAAGCTGACCAGAAGGGTTCCATAATAGCACATCACTAATCCATGCCAACAAGCAGCTCAGAATGTAGAAGATTCAATACTTGGATGACATGCTATTTACAAACATTGCAGGGACAGAGTGTTGCCACAGGAGGGCTGCAACGTGACAAGGCAGAGTTGCTCCTCATCTTAGAGTTGCACTTCATTGTAACAGTGCAGGAGGCCACAGACAGAGAGGTCAGAGTGAGTGTGTAGTGGAAAAATAAAGCAGCGCACCACTAGCAGTTCAAGGTCACCTTTGAATACGTGCTGCATAAACAGGTTGTCCAATCTGTGAATGGCTTGACTAGTTTAGAGGAGACCACATTATGATCATCAAAAGACTAGTGCATGTGAACTTCTGCTTCACCTGAAGGACTGATGGGTTCCTTAATCAAAAATGTTCAAGAATCCAGCTAGCATAACTAGGAAGGATCTTTGTTCCTTTGCTGGAGTGTCAAAATCCAGGGAGGCAGGGAGTTAAAGATACCGGTAGATGTTTTAGTGCGGATATGACATAAATGTTTTCACCCAGAAGATGGTGGGTGTCTGGAACTCACTGTCTGAAAGGGCGGTGGAGGTAGACTTTCATCACACTGAACCAGTACTTTGGTGTGTATTTGAAAAGTTAAAATCAGGGATAAAGCTGGAGAGACTTTTTTCAACTGACTCCAACAAATGGCCTAATGCGCCTTCTTTTTTCCATGGGTCTGTAACCCTGAGGTTTGATGTTTTTTTGTGGCACTGCCACTCAAATGCATGTGCTGATTGTTGGAAGAACTGGGTTGAGCTCGGATTGCAGGAATCAATGGCCTCATTTAGAAATGAGGAAATGGAAGAGCAAAGAGTGACAAATCTCATGGATTGTAAAAAACAAATAGGACAGGTGATGAAGCATGGAGTGACGCTGACTTTCAGTCACCAATCATTCTAATTTTCTACACCACCCCAACTCAGACCTCTCAGTGGGTAGCCTTTCGACATTGCTTCAACAAATCCCAAAGTATACCTGAGGGACAGCATCTCTATTCCAACTGGGCACCACAGTCAACATCTATAGGTCTGAAGAAGGGTTTCGACCCGAAATGTTGCCTATTTCCTTCGCTCCATAGATGCCGCCTCACCCGCTGAGTTTCTCCAGCATTTTTGTCTACACACCACAGTCAACGATGGGTTAACAATTTCAGACAATGAGCATTTCCTTCTGTTTCCATTTCTCTAGACTGGCGTTTTGTTTCACTACTTGTACTGTTACCACCCTCTTCCAAGGTACACCATTACATGTTTATCATTCTACCTCCTCTGCACTGCCATGGACCTTGTATTTGTTCTCTCCCCCCCACCTTTTCTCCCTTTTATCCTCCCAAACCTGGTTTACTCTGATTTTTTTCAGTCCTGATTAAAGATCAAAGAGTTGAGACATTACCTCAGTTTTTCTCTCCTCAGATACTGCCTGACCTGCTGAGTATTTCCCTTGCTCTCTGGTTGCTTTCTTGTATTCTAATTACATAACTTCTAAATTCCACTAATTACAGACGTATTCTGTACATTTGATTATTATTCTCGCTCCTTTTTCCAATCTAGTATGGTACTGCAACCTCTGACACACGTGTATCGTTCCTGAGGTAATTAAATATGCACAGTATTCAGGTTTAATTTTACCGACCCAGAAACATTTGCAAAAGGATAAAAGGATATCAGACATTTGCAAAATAATGTAAGAAATAGGAGCGGGTGGTCATTAAAGTTCCTGAAGTCACTTGCTTTCAATGACCATGGCTGATGTAGCTCAACACCATTTTTCTGCACTATCCCCATACTCCCTGATTCCTTAATATCCAAATATCTATGGATCTCAGTTCTTAATGAACTCAAGAACTCAGCCTCCACGGAGTTTCAGGGTAGAGAATGCACATTTCTCCTCATCTCAGTCCCAAGTGGCTGGCTGGCCACTTATTCTGAGACCATGTCCCTTGGTCTCGGTGACAACCATTCACCGAAGCAGGACTATTTATATGTAGTGTGATGGGACTCTGTTCAGATCTTGCTACTGTAAAAATTCAAGGAATATTTTGCTTTGATCATCTTCTTTTGCTGTAACATTAAACTATTGGCATGGTGCCTCATTTCACAAAGCAATGCGTCCAGCCCTTCTCTCAATTGATTTGCTTGGAATCCTACCTGAGGAAGTGGAATAAAGTGAACTTGATGTTTTTCTTCCTTGGCGTCCAGTCAGCACAGGATAGCCACCTTGAAAAGAAAGCGCCATACGTTTGGCATTGGGCACTGCTCAGATGATAGCTTGACGAGTTTTATTTTGCTTAGAAAATTGCTCACAAAAGATTTTAAAGCAGCTCAAAGTTTTATTCTTTGAGTGGTGTTGAAAATGAGACAAATACAACACCTAGGAAGTCAAATTGGTGCCCATATCCTTTTCATAAATTCTGGATTCATTTTATTATGGATAATCTGGGAAAGTATGGATGAAACCATGGCTAATTGAAAGTTTGCAAAACTGCCAACATTATTAAGCCGCTTTAATAACCTATTTACTCAGTAAAACATCTCAAGGGACTGTATGAAGGTTCACAGCAAGATGTACTTTACAGGTAAATAAGGTGGTAAAGAAAATAATACTTGCCTTTATAGTCAGGGTGTTAAGTATAAAAAACAGGAAGTCATGTTGCCACTGTACAAAACTTTGGTTAGGCCGTATTTAGAATATTGCATGCACTTGTCCCCTTTAAATCTTCACCTTGTTATTTTAAACGTAAGTCCTAGAGCAGGGATGGGGAACCTTTTCATGTTGGACGGCCGCATTAAGTTAGATATAATCTAATAAGGCCACAATCAAGAAACTTCAATTAGATAAAAGATTATTTTGTTGAATCTACTTTTACTCTTTGGTATTTTAAATACGTTCATTTTAAGATTAAAATAAAACTAATAAAAGACGAACAAAAACATATTAATAAAAATAAAAGGATTTGTTCGACAAAATTTGGATTCATTCAAAAGGCCGCACTTAATGGCCTAGAAGGCCGCATAGAACCTTAAGGCCGCAGGTTCCCCACCCCTGTCCTATAGTATTAGACTCCACTATGCTAGGAAAAAAGACTGACCATTTATTTTATTTACACCTCTCATTATTTTATAAATCTCTATAACATCATCCCTCAGCCTCCTATGCTCTAAGGAAAAGAGTGCAACCTATCCAGTCTCTCCTTGCAACCCAAGCCCTCCAGTCTCAGTAAGAGTCTTGTAAATCTTTCTGTACCCTTTCCAATGTAATGACATTATTCCTATAGCTAGGTGCCCAGAACTGCTCACAATACTTTGTACGCTCTCACCAATGACGTACTATGGAGAAGTACAGGTTTTGTACATTTAAAGAAGATTCTCATGCTCAGGATTCAGTTGCTGAAAGTGTGATAGTGCTCAGGTGGAGATCACAAAGTGCCAGAACTGGGGAGTATAGAGTTTACCAGAGGTTTGTAAAGTGATAAAACCATATAACACCTGAGCTCATGGTGCCAGAATGGCCGATTGGCTTTAGCACTATTACTTCTTCTTAGCCCTTATTATATTTGCTTACTTCTCTATTCAAAGTTATTGTTCAATTTAACAATACTTTCTGTATAACAAGAATTTAATAATTATATTTATTTTCCTCTTATCACAAGGCTGTGGGTTCAACATTCATAAACCTGAGCTGAAAACCCTGCCTGTCATGAGTGCAACACTGCCAGAAGTGCCTGACACTCATTCCTGGAATACCTGGATAAGTAGGACACCAATTCATTGACTATAGCTCTGCTTTTAACGTCATTATCTCAACCAAGCTCATCTCCAAACTTGTGGAACTTGCAGTCATCACTTCCCTCAGTAACTGCTTCCTCGACTTCCTGACCAAAGGACCACAATCAGTGAGGATAGATAACAAATCATCCTCAACGATAATACTCAACACTGGTGCCCCTCAAGAACGCATTCTCAGCCCCTACTATACTGCTTATACACTCACGACTGTGCAGCCAAATACCAATCCAACTCAATCAACTCACAGACAACACCACCGTGGTGGGCCAGATATTGAATAATGAGACAGAGTACAGAAAGGAGATTGACAACCTTGTAACTTGGTCAATCAATCAATCAATCAATCAATCAGATGTATTCATCACATACACAATAAGGTGCAATGAAATGAATTTGCCAGCAGCGGTACAATCAAAAAAGAACACACAATACACAATAAAATTTAACACAAACATCCACCACAGAATTCTTCACTGTGGTGGAAGGCACAAAAGTACAGTCAGTCCTCCTCTGCCATAAACCTCCGCAGTCGCCGCTGCGGGTGGCCAGATGACAGGCGCTCTCGTCTGAAAGGTAAGTCCCGAATCGGCGCTTCCCTACCAGAGGCCGCGGCTTTAAGATGATTCCCGGCGAGGGATCCCGCTCCGGATGGTAAGTAAGTAAGTCCCCGCCACGCCCGCGGCTAGAAGCTCCGCAGTCCTCGGCTTCAAGATGTTGTGGGCCGCGAACCGTCGGGTTGGGGCTCTTCTTCTCCGGGGATCCCCAGCGAGGGATCCCAGGCTTCGGACGCCACGTCCACGGCTAGAAGCTCTGCAGACCGCGGCTTCAGATGTTGTAGGCCGCGGGCCAGCGATCGTAAATAGTCCACGCTGCACCCACTGCTGAAGCTCCGGGCCCGACTACGGGAAGGGCCACACCAATCCTTGGTGTTAGGCCGTGAGGGAGACAACATGGAAAAAGTCGCCTCTCCATGGAGGAGGCGACTGAAAGCGGTTTCCCCCTTACCCCCCTCACCAACCCCCTTAACCGAGAAACATTAAAACACACATTTGGACATACTAAAAAAACAAAAAAAGTAGAAATGACTAACACGCTGCTGGCAGGTCAGCCGTCTCGCAGCACCCCCACTGATTCACCAAGACACCAACCTTTCCCTCAATATCTGCAAGCCAAAGGAGATCATGATTGATTTCAGGAAGTGAAACAGTACACACACCCCAATATATGTTGATGTTGCCGAAGTACAGATGGTCATAAGCTTCAAGCTCCTAGGAATAAATATCATCAACAATTTGTCCTGGACCAACCACATCGAAGCTATGGTCAAGAAAGCACACAAGTGCCTCTATGTCCTTAGATGGGTTAGGAAGTTTGGCATGTCCCCAATAACCCTCACCAACATCTATAGATGTGCCGTAGAAAGCATTTTATCGGGATGCATCACAGCCTGGTTTGGGAACTGCTACATCCAAGACCACAAGAAATTGCAAAGAGTTG
Organism: Malacoraja senta; assembly: GCA_038087875.1. Lineage (NCBI taxonomy): Eukaryota > Metazoa > Chordata > Chondrichthyes > Rajiformes > Rajidae > Malacoraja > Malacoraja senta. Next base: position 26,335,760 of record CM075984.1, read on the forward strand.
AGCCCAGACCATCACACAAACCAAGCATCCTTCCATTGACTCCATTTATACTTCATGCTGTCTTGGCAAGATCGCCAGCATAATCAAGGACCACTCCTTCTGCTCCCCTCTCCCATCAGGCAAGAAGTACAGAAGTTTAATTCAGGGACAGTTTCTTCTCAGCTGTAATTAGGCAATTGAACGGTCCTCTCATCAACTGGAGTGCGGCCCTGAACTCCCATCTACCTCATTGGAGACCTTTGAACTATCTTTTGTCGGACTTTTTCAGACTGCAATATTTTATCTTATGTTGTACCTTTATCCTTTACCTGTGCACTGTGGACTGGGTTGTATTCATGTGGTCTTTTCTTTGACTGGATAGCACATAACCAAAGCATTTCACTGTACCTTGGTTTACGTGACAATAATAAACTCAATTAAACTAAACTATTACATGTTAAATGAAGCTCCCAGATGTACAGGAATGAACTCAAGGCCCTGTTTCAAAGATGCAACTTGGCACTCACGTTAAATGTCACAGAAATTAGGGCTACAGAATATGACGGCAGCTCACGATCCCAATCTTCCTTGCTGCCCCACAAGATACACAGGACTACCCTGAGCTGATGTGACCAGCATGGTTACATGCACTCCAAGGATAGAAAACTGCTCATCTCTGTCACTTATCGTTTACCAGCTGCCACATACACTGAAACAACTAAATCCTCTTCTTAAAATGAGTGCTCTGATTGCAGCCAGGTCTCTGTTATTCTGTTACACTGTCAGCTTTGCTCAGGACCTTGGTATCTCCTTGACCACCTACATCCAGGCCAATGTTTACCTCCGGCAGGGCAGCAAAAAGCAGGGCACTTAATCTTATGACATCCCTGTTTGTAGGGGGAAGAGCAGTTTCCATAACAATTCAAACCTTTAATTTACATTCACCTATGTCGCTTTAGGAATTACCTTGAACCTTTACCCACTAGTTTTGAACACTTTACTTCTGAAATCAGTTTCTTCTCTCTTTCCCACTTATGATAAAAAAAGGTCTGGGTTGACAACATCAATGTTTCTCTCTCCACTCATGCTGCCTGATCGGTAAAGTTTTCTTGAATTTTCTGTTTTGATATAAAATGTTCAATATTTACAGTTTATTGATTTCCTTCCTCATGCCTTGACCTCCTTTACTGAGCTGGGCCACAGATTTTCAATTGAGTTCAGCAGAACATGTTTGATATTGCACCCCATGTCGAGAAATTCATTTGTGAGCTGCAGTGTTTTTGAACAAAGTGTCAATGAACAACATATATATAAGTTGGGAGGTTATGTTGCAACTTTATAAAACATCCGTTGAACCGCACCAGGAATCTTGTGATCTTGTGTCCAGTTCTAGTTGCCATACTGTAGGAAGGGTGTGCTTGAACTGGACAGAGTGCAGAGGAGAGTCGCCAGGATGGAAATTAGACTACAGAACTTTAATTATAGGAGGAGATTGGGATAAGCAGAGCTTGTTTTCCCTGGAGTGTAGAAGTCGGAGAGCTTACCTGTCAACGAGAGTCAAATTGAATCTTTCTCCCTGGTAGGGGTGTCAACGGTTAAACCAAAATTACATCGATTTAAGATGAGAGAAGGTTGGATCAAAGGGGAGCTGAGGGATTTTCTTTTTTACACAAAAAAGGTTGATATCTGTAATTTATTGCCAAAAGAGGTGGTGGAATCAGATACAAATATTACATTTAAAAGCCATTTTAAATGGGCAAGGCATAAAAGGAAACCATTTTAATGTGGGCAAATATGATTAGTGTAGATGGGCAAAAAGGTTGGTGGGCCAAATGGCCTGTTTACATGCTGTACAACTATAATTGTATGACTTTGAATGTCTCTGGGTTTGGACATGATTGTGGAAACATGGATATTCTGGTCATTCAGGTCATCTGCAATTTGCCATCCAACACTTCTATGTAGTGGGAGCTGAAGCACATTTAACAGTTGGCACATAACATATGGTAGGATTGAAATAACTATTGCCCAACTGGTAGAGCTGCTGCCTGATAGAGCCAGAGACCTGGTTCGATTCTAACCTCAGGCACTGTCCATGTAGAGTTTGCACATTCTCCCTGTAACTGCATGGGTTTCTTTTGGGAGCTCCAGTTTCCTCCTTCATCACAAAGATATGCCAGTTGATGGATTAATTGGCCACTGTAAATTGCTTCTGGTGTGTAAAGGAATGAGAGAATCTAAAGGGGGAGAGGCGTTGATGAGAATGTGGGGAGAATAGAATAAAACTTGTGATAAAATTGGTGTAAATTAGTAGTTGATGGTCTATGAGGACTCAGTGGGCCCTCAATGTTATGTAATGCTTTTTTAAAGAGTTTTTTAGGTGGAAACAGTCTAGAGTCATACTCTATGGTATGGAAACTTGGGCACTTTGGCTCAACTTGCTCTTGCCAACCAAGATGCCCTTTTACACTAGTCCCATCTGCCTGCTTATGGCCCATATCTCTCTGTGCTGTACACAATTTTGACTGTAAGAATTTGAACATCTCTACTTTTGGACTTGGATTCTTGAAATTACACATTTTTGTAATTCAGACATTGTGCAATATATCATCCTGAACTTCCTCGCCTCCATATCTTTCTGGTGTGGCACTAACTCTCGTATTTTCTTTCCACCTTGCTGAGCGGCAAAAATTTGAGATGCCACTAATAGCTCTCATGACCTTTCTCCATGTTTAGTGGTGAACAGTCAAGCCAGGAACACTGTGTGATTTGTGATCTGGAGCACAGATCGTAAGGGCTATCACCTCTATGAACAAATTGGTAACCAAATGGAAACCTTGCAGCCAGTTGATTCCTTCCATCTAGGCTGCCAGCACAGCAGCTTCCCCTGTCAGGCAGTCCAGAATCAGAATGCTTTATTGTCATTGCATGTGTCACATACAACGAGATTACTGTATCTCTCCATTTAAAAGAACTTCAAACATTCACATACTCAAACCTTTTACACTCCCTCCCTCCCCAAACCCACCCATGGATTCACATTTACATAAATTAACACTGTCTCCCATAACCCGCTCCCGAGACAGAGTTCAGTTCCAAGATTGCTGATGGGTAAAAGCTGTTCTTGAGTCTGGCAGTGCGTGACTTTAGCGACCTGTACCTTTTTCCTGAGGGCAGCAGTGTGAAAAGGTGGTGACAAGGATGTGTAATGTCTTTCACGATATTACAGGTCCTGCTGCGGCATCTGGGGTGGTAAATGTCCTCCAGAGGGGGTAGGGGGAGTCCAATGATACCCTGGGAAGTTTTTATCACCCTCTGGAGAGCTGCTCTGTCAGCTGCTGAACAGTTCCCAAACCAGGCAGTTATGCAGTAAGTCAGTATGCTTTCTACCGAACAGCGGTAGAAAGACTCCAGCAGTTTAGCAGACAGATGGGCCTTCCTCAGTGTTCTGAGGAAGTAAAGTCTCTGTTGCGCCTTATTTACAACTACAGCAGAGTTCACAGACCATTTAAGATCCTCACTGATGTTGATCCCAGAAATTTAAAACTAGGCACCCTCTCCACCTCCTCGCCCCCCTATCTCCAGTGGCCTGAGCTCCGCTCTATGTCGCCTGAAATCAGTGATGATCTCCTTTGTCTTTTTAGTGTTCAGAGAGAGATTGTTGTGAGCACACCACTCAGAAAGTCTGTGCACCTCCTCTCTCTAGGCATCCTCGTTCCCATTTGAGATGAGCCCCACCACGGTTGTATCGTCCGCAAATTTTATGATCCTATTTGCGGGGTGATTGGGCAAGCAGTCATGTGTGTATAGGGCGTAGAGGAGCAGGCTGAGCACACAGCCCTGCGGTGCTCCTGTGCTGAGGGTCAGGGATGTCGAGGTGTAGGGTCCAAGTCTCACCGTCTGTGGGCGTTCACTGAGAAAGTCCAATATCCACTGACACAGTTGACTGCTGAGGCCAAGGTCTAGCATTTTTGTGATCAGCTTGCTGGGTATGATTGTATTGAAAGCTGAGCTGTAATCAACAAAAAGCATCCTGACATATGACCCCTTCTCCTCTAGGTGTTGTAGTGCAGCATGGAGGACAGTGTTGATGGCATCCTCTGTAGATCTATTAGCCCTATATGCATACTGGTGTGGGTCGAGTGAGGGGGGGAGAGATAATTTAAGGTGACCTAGGACCAGCCTTTCAAAGCACTTGGAGACTACAGATGTAAGAGCAACGGGGCCTGTAGTCATTGAGGGAGTTGATGTTTGTCTGCTGGGCACCGGGATGATAGTGGTGGTTTTCAGGCACGTTGGCACGGAGGAGTGTGCTAGGGAAAGGTTAAAAATGTCTGTGAATACCCCAGCGAGCTGGTGAGCACAGTCCCGGAGAACCCTGCCTGGGATCTCATCCGGGCCAGCAGCCTTACTAGCATTAACAGTTCTCAGGGCCCGCTTTACCTCCTCTAACTGGAGGGTAAGTGGCTGGTCAGCAGGGTCCAGTAGGAGAGAGGTTCTTTCATTCGGACCTCTCTCGAAACGGGCAAAAAAGTGGTTGAGCTCCTCTGCCAGCGATGTATTTGCAGCTGTCGGTGGGTCCCTGCTGCCCCTGAGGTTTGTTAGGTGATGTATTCCCTACCACGCGTGCTGTATCCCTGGAGGTGAAATGGTCCTTGGTCTTCTCCTTGTAGGACATTTTAGCTGATTTAATGTCCCGCTTAAGGTTGTGTCTGGCAGCGCTGTACAGTTCTTTGTTGCCAGGTTTGTGGGCCAAGTCCCGCTCCTTCAGAAGACGCTGGACCTCCATAGTCATCCATGGTTTCCTGTTCGGAAGACACGGATGCACTTGTTGATGGTGACACATTCCACACAACATCTGATGTAGAAGAGTACTGCTGCAGCGTACTCTTCTAGGTCCTGGTTATAAAATAGACTCCAGTCTGTGCTCTGAAAGCAGTCCTGCAGTTGTAAGGTTGCATCCTCTGGCCAAGTTTTAATGATCCTGGTAGTGGGTTTCTGCTTTCTACTGATGGGGGATGTAGACTGGGATTAACAACAATGACTGGTGGTCTGACTGTCCAAGGGGGGGGGGGGGGGAGAGGTAAGGCTCTGTAACATTTAGGAATGTTAGAATAAACACAGTCTAGTGTGTTTTCCCCTCGAGTTGGGCATTTAACATGTTGCACAAACCGTGGCAGTACTTTCTTTAAGTTGGTGTGATTAAAGTCACCAGCCACGATAAAAACCCCATCAGGATGTGAGTTCTGTTGTTTGTTGATCGCATTTAGCAGGTAGCCCAGTGCTACAATAGCTTTAGCCTCCGGAGCTAAGTACACGGCTGTAATAAAAACCACAGAAAACTCTCTTGGGAGATGGTAGGGTCTGCATTTAACTACCATCATTTCTAGGTCTGGCGAGCAATGTCTCTCAGTAACAGTAGCATCCGTAGTCCAGTTCTTGTTCGTAAAAACAATCTGGCCCCCCCCCGCATTGTTTACCTGAGGCTTCGGTTCTGTCGCTGCGGTGAGTAGCAGGCCCGCTAGCTCGATAGCAGCATCAGGTATTCCAGGATGGAGCCAGGTCTCACTGATTATCAGAACACAACTATCCTGGATAGCTGATTGTGATGATAAACAGAGTCTTAGTTCGTCCATCTTGTTGTTAAGAGACCTGGCGTTGGAGACAAAGAGGCTGGGGAATGGTGGTCTGTGCGGATTCCTCTTTAGCCGAGTTAGCACGCCGGCTCTACGCCCTCGCTTCCGTTTGCGGTCTCTCCGTCTCCTGCGGTGACTGTTGGGGGAGGTTATCCATGGGGACCCCGGTGCTCTGCTGATCTCTGCTGGAATCTCGTGTGTATGTTGGAAAGTACACGAAACGCCCAGTTGTTGCGTCGTTCCAATAAAAGTTAGCGATTCTCGGGTGAAGTGAATCGTGTTTGGTCTACCATGGCACAATTCCCACCAAACAAACAGAGATAAGACGAAAAAACAGTTCAATCTAGGAGAGCTCACAGCCGCAGCGTCCTGGCACGCAGTCATCTTGTCTTCCATGTGATTACTATGACTAAGCTATCACTCCTCCTAGATGCCGTGCTGTTGGAGGATGTTATTCAAGTTGGAAATACAACTAGGATCCTCTAGGAGACATTCCAATATCTGCATTTCTCCAGGGTAGTATCGTCTAGAGAGGATTGCATACTGCCATTATCTGCGACTCTTTTTCTATACTTGACCCATCTGGTAGATCTACTCTGCAATGGTTCCCTTTTACCATATGCTTGATGAAAGATGAGGGAAGTGAATGTGAGGCCAGGAAGTCTAGGATGGGAAAGAGGCATTCCATTTCACTGGCAATAGAACTAGGAAAGGAAGAAGTTATACAATTAAGGCATGTTTCATTCAATACATGGAACCAAGTTCTCAGTGAGAGAGATAACGTAGACTGAAGATGAAACCAGATGCGTGTAAGGTAGGGAGAGGGTTCTGAGTGAAGGAAAAGATCTACTCAACATATTCAGCTTGAAGATTAACAAAATGGATGGTGAAACTAAAAGACAGACTAAGGTACGAAATAACGACAACACAAAGGCTCAGAAATTATTTACTGTTATAAAATAATTGAAAAATAACAGTTCAGAGTGCAGTGGAATTAATAAGATTAAGTTGCCCCCTGTATAACATTGTGTACAGAACATGAAATAAAATGGGGGAAGTGGGGGCAATAGCTTCAAAGAATAAAGTCCTGGCAGCCAACTCAGCCTACAAGTCCAAACTGGAGCATGCTGCCGGCATAAAACATGCTCCTTGTATTCTGCAATGTAGTGGAACAAAACTGGCAATATAGTGGAACAGAGCTACTGGCAAATCTCATACTTCAGAATGATATGCAAACTGGCTATACTTGGAGAATAGTGTCTAGGTCTGATTGCTGCACCATAAGATGGATCTGTAGCATTGGAGAGAGTACAGAAGTGAGTCACCAGGATGTTGCTTGGAATGGAGGGCTGTGGTTGTAAGGAGAGTTTGGATTGGCTGGGTTAATTATCACTGGAATGTAGGTGGTTGAGGAGTGACCTTATCGATGTTTATAAAATTATGAAGGGCTTAGATTGGGTAGATAGTCACAATCAATTTCCAAGGATGGGAGAGTGTAAAATTAGAGGGTGCAGTTTAAGGTGAGATGGGAAAGATTTAAAGGGGTTGGAGAGGCAAGTCCAGAGGATGATGGTTATCTGGACAGACACTTGGATAGGAGAGGAGTGGCAGGATATGAAGATAATGAAGACAAGTGGGTTAATGTAAATAAGCATCATGGTCTTTATGGATGTTGGGTTAAAAAATAATTTCTATGCTGCACAGCTACATCTCTGAACCAAACATTGCAAAATAACCAGTTGCACATAAAAGGTGGTAAACTGTTTCTTTTCCTTACGTTTATCCGCCCTATATTCCTGAGGTTTCCTGGCAGGTCTGGCATAGTCACGGGGTCTTGCGTTCCTCTGGTCAATCACTTAAAAGCAAAGAAACACACAACAATAAACTAATTCTGTTAAAGTGCTAAATTGCTACATAGAGTAAGTGTGTACCCAATGATTCTCGAAGTGGAGAGAGATGGTGACAACCCCAATTTTGTAACAGTGACCAGTGGTGCCAGCTGTGACTTGGTAGGTTTTGTGATGGTGAGGCTGATTTTGATTTGGGTTTGGGTTTGACCCCCACCTGTCCAGTCGTGCTGTCCAGTCCTGCTATTGTCACTCTCTTCAGTTCCCCATCATCAAAGGGAACCACTTACGTTTTGCCTGTTTTGGCCAGTTGTGAACATTGCTTCATTCATTCTCATAAATATACAGTGTGGAAGCAGGCCTTTCGGTCCAACTCATCCACGCCAGCCAAGATATACCCAAGTACCCATGATTCCCATTTGGCCGCGTTTTGTCCAAATGTAAATGTATCTCCTTGTACCACTTCCTCTGGCAACTTGTCCCATATATGCTTTACCTACTGTGTGGAAAATTACCTCTCAGGTTCATTTAAATCATTTATCTCTCATCTTAAACCTGCGCTCTCTAGAAGACGACTATTTCTATCTACACTATCAATGCCCCACATTATTTTATAAACCTCTATGAAGTCATGCTCAGCCTCCATTGCTCCAGGGAAAACAGTCCTAACTGAATCAATGTCTCCCCACAACTAAATTATCCAGACCAGGCCACATCCTGGTGAATCTTCTCTGCACTCTCTCCAGTGCAACCACATCCTTCCTCTAGTGTGATGAGCAGAACTGTACACAATACTCAATGTGCATCCTAACCAATTCAATTATCTATGTGCGTCCTAACCAATGGTTTGTTGTCCCCTGAAGACCGTCCGGTGAAGACCAGGGAGGGAGTCGGCAACAGCGGTCAGGAGGATCAAGGCTGATCATCTCTTCATGGCAGAGGGTCGCCCCGGCGTGCCACGGCCATACCGGGCAGCAGGCCTGGCTCACCCGCCCAGTGAGGAGGGAATCGGACGGAGGGCCAGTAAGCAGACCGACTGTAGGAGGCAGTGCACTGCCTCGGCGGTGGAGTGGGCCGCTAACCCTGCAACAACATGGGGCTCAGCTGGACTGTGCACTGCTCCAAGAGGCCGAGTGTGTGGACTGGACATGACCTGCAGCGGTACGGAGCAGTAGAGCAGAGGTGGAGGACATCAACAGCCACGCTTGGCCAGGCCAACCCTATGACGCTGCCAGGATAACGGGCCTATATGGTCAGGTGAAGAACCCTGCACTTACAACTGGCGACTTTGAATACTATCTTGGTATACTACTACTATACACTTGTACTGTATGCTTATCCAATGTACTAATTGCTTAACTGAGATATATCTAAGTGCTTATGTATAGTGATACTTGAACTGAACTGTATACAGGTCCACCACAATTTTTCGGGCAACTGGTGGTCTGACGCCCCCTTTAATCCGGACAAAATTACAAGAGCGCAGTTGAAACTCCTCTCCGGAATTTCCTCTAAAAATGTGGTGACTAGGCCAGGTGAGGCGGACGATCATCGGGACTTGAGCGCCAATCGGTGGGTCAAATTTGCCCCCTACAGCCGGGGTTTGGAACTCCAGTCCAGCCAGCAGGGCTCTGAAACTCCGGCCTGTCTGGAGCCGGTAGATCCGTTCCCATAGCCGACTTCCGCGGCTGATCGGTGATTTGAATTTGCCTCCTATGGCCGTATATCTGGAACTCCGGCCCGGTTGGCGCTGGCAGATCCGTTCCCATAGCCTGCTTATCTCCCCATTCCCTGCACACCCATGTGCATCACAAAAGCCTCTTAAACGCTATCTTATCTGCCTTCATCACACTCCAGCAGTGCATTCTAGGCACCCCCCACGCTCTGTATAAAAAACCTGCCTAACAATTCTTCCCAAACTTTGCTCCTCTCACCTTAAAGCTATGCACTCTAGCCTTTAATATTTCCACCCTAGGAAAAAGATCCTGACTGCCTACACAATCTATCTATTCCTCCCCTTATTTTATATACTGTTGTCTGTTCTCTTCTCAACCTCCCGCGTTCCATTGCAAACAATCCAAGTTTGTACAGCTCCCTTGAATCAAACGGCCCCTAATTCAGGCAGCGTTCTGGTAAACTTCTTCTGTATCTCTCCAAAGCATCCCACATCATTCTGTGAAGATGTGGAATCTTTGGAGAGGGTGCAGAGGAAGTTTACTAGAATGCTACCTAGATTAGAGGGTTTTAGCTACAGGGAGAGGTTGGATAGACTTGGATTGTTTTCTCTGGAACGGAGATTGAGCGGGGACTTTGATAGATGTACGTAAAATGATGAGAGGCATAAATAGAGTAGATGGTCAGGAGCTTTTTCCCAGGGTGGAAATGTCCAACACTACAGTGCATCGGTATAAGGTGAGAGAGGGAAAGTATAATGGAGATGTACGGGGCAAGAGTGGTCGGGGCCTGAAATGTGCTGCCAGGGGTGATGGTGGAGGCAGATATGATAGTGGCATTTAAGAGACTATGAGAAAGGCACATGGAAGGGCAAGGGATAGCGAGATATATCGATCATGTACAGGCAGATGATATCAGTGTAACTTGGCATCGTATTCAACCCAGCATTGTGAGCCGAAGGGCCCATTCCTGCGCTGTACTATTTGAGGTTCTAATGGGACAACCAGACCTGCAGGCAATACTCTGAATTTGGCCTAAAAAATTCCTATAAGGCTGCATCATGACTTCCCGACCAATACCGACAGGCCTATCATATGCCTTCTTTATCTACTTGTGTTGCCATTTTCAGGGAGTTATGGATTTGAGTAGGAGTGCTGACATTATTCAGGGAGAGGAAATTGTGTGATTTCTATGGGACACCGGTCTCTAATGTACACGTCAGCCAAGCTCAACCCTCACTGAGTCTCATCTCCATGTGATTCCCACCCCATCTGGTGCAGTCTGTAAATGTCTCCACCTCCACCACAACCAAGCCTCTCTATGTGATTCTACAGCCACCCTCTATGCATTTTGATAAACGCATGACCCCACACAGCATGGTTAACTGCTGCTGCATTTATCAACTAAGAATGGACTATTAATCCCAACGACATCCAATAACAACTTAAAAATGGTTAGGTAGAGCTTACCATGGCTGATTGCCTTCACTTTTAATTTACTAAACTACATGCTTAAATGAATTAATTTATCTCTTAAAGAATCATTGCAGTGTCATTGGTTGTATTAAGCTGTGAATGGATTTGAATTGTGACCTGCACCTGATAAGCTTTGGAATGAAATTAAGCAAATCTCAAGTAACAGACACTTAGAACTGTACAGAACAATAATGGGACCTTTGGCCCTCCATGTCAGCGCTGCCCTTTTTATCCTTTCACGTGAATACCATTTGTCTGCATTATGTCTGTATCCTTCTAAGCCTTGCCTATTTAGGTGTCTATTGAATTATTTGTTCAACAGATTAAAGGACAATGTGCAAAACCACTGCCACTCACCCTCATTATTTGCCTTTCTAAAGTTTCCAAAGAATCAGCAACATCCCGAATATTAATTCACTTAGCAATTCCAACCCTGGATAAACCTGGCTACATGTGCCACTGTGGGTGATCTCTGCCACATTTAAATTCTATTAATATTTCTCTGGTGCTGTTATTGTCATTAAGGTCCTTGTAGAAGAACGAGTATAACATTACTCAGGGTTAATTTACTCTTGAACTCCCTGATAGTCTCCAGGAACGGTTAATAACTATTTTACAAATAAGGAGCTAACCTGTGCTTGTCCATTTTAATATCTGTGCATAAATTCAGTGTGGACAGGATATAAATTTCGCCCTTGGGCTTTGAGGTCACATTACAGCATGTGGCTTTGAGGTCACATTCAGAATGCCGATCTTCTGATACATACAAATACATCTTCTGATACATACACTCAGTTACATAACTCATACGAAGGAATATAAAAGCCCAAACAAAGCTTTAGTCGCAGTGTTGTGATTTGGCTCTGCTCTATTGGAGGGATATTAAAGCTTTTGTGAGATAACTTGGTATTTTAAATCAGAACAACTTAGATTACAGAATGCTTAAAATTAGACATTTGAAATTGAACAGATAGAAGCACACCGAAGCAGGGAAGGTGGAAAGGGGAGGGGTAGGGTAGGACAAGGAGGGGAGATAAAGTCAGGGCAGAGCAGGAGAGGGAAGAGAAATGGAAGCGGTGTACATGAAAAATTATCTTGGGATTATTGAAATACAATTTGGCTGAGTTCGCTGCAATGACTAGTTTGGGAGGAGAAAATGTGGGATCATGGAATCCTACACCACTGAAATGGGCCTTTCCGATCCACCTCTTCTATGTCTACGCTAATCCCATTTGCTGGCATTAGGGAGCATTTCAAACATTGGAAATGTATCCGTTTCCACTAACTCATCAGGCCGGTTGTTCCAGATATTCACACTCTTTATGTGGAAAATGTACCCTCATATCTCCTTTAAATTTCTCCCTTTTTGCATGAATTCTGTGCCTCATTTTAGACTGTCTTGCCCGGGGGAAAAACTCTTGACTCTATCCTATCCATACCTCTGATCATTTTATTAATCTCTAAAAGGTCACAAATCAGCCTTACATTCTAGTGAGAATGAACACATCTTATCCAACCTTATAACTTCATCCATTCAGGGTAATATCCTGTGTGAATCTTTTCTGCACTCTCTCTATTACGTCCACATCCTTCCTGTAATGAGGTGACCAGAACTGTACAGAATACTCCCAAGTGCAGTCTAACAATGTTTCTGTCATCTGCAAATTTACTAATCAGACTACCTACACTCACATCCATTTACATAAATCACAAACAACAAAGGTCCCAGCACTTATCCCTGTGGTATACCACTGGTTATGGATTTCCAGTCAGAAACCAACCATCCACCATTATTCTGTGTCTGCTATCATCAGGCCAATTTTAGATCTGGTTTAGCAACACACCTCAGTTTCCTTTTTACCTTAACCTTCTGGACCAGCCTACCATGTAGGACCTTATCAAAAGCCTGCTAAAACCCATTGAAACCACATCAATGTTTAGGTTTATGTTGAATGAAGTAAGGAGGAATGTTCAGAGCCATGGAGTTACACAGCACAGATACAGGCCCTTTGGCCTAACTAGTCCATGCGGACCAAGATACCCTACCTAAGCTAGTTTAATTACTTTGCATTTGGCCCATATCACTCTAAACTTTTCCTATTCATGTACCCGTCCAAATTTATTTTAAATCTTGTTATTGCACCTGCCTCAGTTACATCCTCTGGCAGCTCTTTCTATATACCATCCACCCACTGGAGGATGCTTACGTGGAGAATAAACAGGACCAGATGGGCCAAGTGACCTGTGTCTTTTTCTTCCAGTAGTGAGAGGTTATAGTGCGGCTTGTCGGGTACATTGGGTGCATCCACTCACTGGGAGAAATTTACAGCGGCATATGAAAGAAAAGGGGATCGAGGGTCGTGGATTTACGTGAGGAAAATGGCAGGAGGCACACATATATCATGAAGGCCCGGGAATGTCCATGGAATAATAGATAACAATGTTTTGTGGACAGTGACTGTCCTCAGAAGGGGCGACAGAAAAACAGTCAATGTAAACAATTCCGTACATAACATTCAGCACATAAGTCCCAGCAGCAACCTGACTTTCAGTCCGTGCCCATAATCTCTCAACAACAAGTATTTAAGCAGTGATTTCTCATTATCATTTCAAGCAAGTCACTTATTTAGATGAGGCTGAAGATACAATCACATGCCCATAAATCAGAAAGACTGGCTTCATGAGAAACAGGGATACAATTGATGGGAATCATTCCATCAGCACAGAAATATTTTCTGTTAATGGAAACCAGAATCTACACAATTTAAATGTTGATGCCTGGATGATGCGACTTTTTAAAATTAATGGATACTATCTGGTATCTTGGGCAGCCTGTGTTTTTTTTATTGGATAACTGATCATGTCCCAAGATCAGGGATGAATTTTATCTTGTTAGTTCTTTTCCTGTCATGTAATGCTAATAAAATAAAATCTTATCCTCAGGCCTTGAGGTATTTTCATAATAAGATGATATTTTGCTGAAGCCGGAATTTATTTTCGACAGCTTCATCATTAAGCTTTGAAGTGATCAAGGCTCTTTGAGCCATATATGTTTGAAGCTTATCATCCTCGTCGTGGGTTAGGAAAATCTTCAAACGGAGTCTAGAAAGGAAGCAATTTTTTTATTCTGCTTTGCTTGTCCTGATGACACTGAGTTTTACTGAGAACAATTCTCTCATGAACTCCAAACTTCAAAAAGAAGGAACTAACTTTTGATGGTGTTTTTCATGACTTGTAAACAGCGCTCGGGACTTCATGGGATATGTTTCTGATATGTTTCCTACCGCTATCAGATTCTTGAACCGACCTGCTCAGTACTTCCCCTGGCTATGAAACACTACGGACAACCTTTTACACTATGATAGACTTGTTTTTTAATTATGTATTTTTGCACTATTGTCTTGGGTTTTTTTTTGCAGTATTTTCCTTTTCACTGTCTTGTAGAATTTATACATAAATGAAACATGATTTATGTTTTTGTGTGTTGTCTATGTGCTTGTGATGCTGCTGCTGCAAGCAAGATTTTAATTGTACCTGTACTTCATCATACTTGTGCATATGATGATAAAATCAACTTGACTTGAAGCACAGACTGTTGGAGGATGCATGGCAGGCACGCTGCAGAGAACATATGAAGAAAGACTGGATAGACTTGGCTTATACTTGCTAGAATTTAGGAGATTGAGAGGGGATCTTATAGAAACGTACAAAATTCTTATGGGGTTGGACAGGCTAGATGCAGGAAGATTGTTCCTGATGTTGGGGAAGTCCTGGACAAGGGGTCACAGCTTAAGGATAAGGGGGAAATCCTTTAAGACCGAGATGAGGAAAAACGTTTTCACACAGAGAGTGGTGAATCTCTGGAACTCTCTGCCACAGAGGGTAGTTGAGGCCAGTTCATTGGCTATATTTAAGAGGGAGTTAGATGTGGCCCTTGTGGCTAAAGGGATCAGGGGGTATGGAGAGAAGGCAGGTACGGGATACTGAGTTGGATGATCAGCCATGATCATATTGAATGGCGGTGCAGGCTCAAAGGGCCGAATGGCCTACTCCTGCACCTATTTTCTATGTATCTATGTATCTAACACAGGCCCACAAACAGCAGTGCAAATTACCAGCAGGCCTGTGCATTGGGTGTTATTTGCGAGAAAATATTGTTCAGGATTCCCTAGAGAACTACTAATTTTTAATATTCTCCCATTACGCCTTCTCAATGATGAGATAGCATATGGCACCTTGGGTGGTTCCATAGGCATGTTGTAGGTGGCGCTACCAAGGGTTCAAGAGAACAGTAATAATGCAGTAATGCCTAAATCCTCTGGGATGGTAGAACCATTCAAACTGGTTTTCCATAATATCAATGAGAAAATTAACACCTTGGGTGTACATTCTAGAAGCATCCATGTCTCGATGGGGAATATTACCACATAAGGGTGCAAAGCGAAGTGGACATCATTGTAATAGTCATGGGGATAGATCTGTTTTTTGAAGTTCAACAGTCTCAGATCAACTAGCACACAGATGATGGGTCTTATTCAGTGATATATTCTTCTTCTTCACAGGCAGTCCATTGGTATCATGCCTAATCCACTTTGTTTCTGTGAGTTTAGGGGTGACTGATGAGCACGGTGGGAACTGTGACTCTTCCACAGATGGGACAGGAGGTGGCTGAGGGGGGGGGGGGGGGTCATTGGTGAGGTGGTGTGCTTCTTCTACTACTTCCACAGAGCCTCTGCATGCTCCTGATGCAGGGCCTCAAGGTCCTCAATACTCTTCCCAAGCACTCCTTCTTCACTTTAATCAGTCATGGGCCAGAGTTTGCCAAAGGTAAGTGGGGATGTTGCACTTCTTCAAGGAGTTTTTGAACACATCTTTAAATAGCTTTTCCAACTCCAAATTTCCAATTCCAATTGCATTTCCAATTCCAAATTCCAAATGTTCTCCTATGATAAAACTCAGAACAGTGTCTGTTTAAGAAGTAGACACTAGGAACAGTAGATGTTGGTTTACGAAGAAAGACAAAGAGTGCTGGAGTAACTAAGTAGGTCAGGCAACATCTATGGAGAAAATGGATAAGTGACTTTTCGGATCGGGACCCTTTTTCAGATGGATTGTGGTCGGGGTGAGGGGCGGGGAGAACAAAACTGGAAGAGGGGAGGGTCAGAACAAAGTCTGGTGAGTGATAAAGAAGGAACTGCAGATGCTGGAAAATCGAAGGTACACAAAAATGCTGGAGAAACTCAGCGGGTGCAGCAGCATCTATGGAGCGAAGGAAATAGGTAACGTTTCGGGCCGAAACCCTTCTTCAGACTGATAGGGGGTGGGGAGAAGAAAGGAAAAAAGGAAAAAGGCGGAGGAGGAGCCCGAGGGCTGGGGGAGGGGAGGAGAACCAGATGGCTGATGAAGGGGAGGGGAGGGGACTGCAAGGGCTAGCAGAATTGGGAGAATTCAATGTTCAAGCCCCCAGGATGTAGACTGCCCAAGCGGAATATGAGGTGCATTTCCTCCAATTTACGGTGTTGCTCGCTGTGGCCATGGAGGAGACCCAGGACAGAGAGGTCAGATACGGAATGGGAGGGGGAGTTGAAGTGCTGTCAACTTGCTGTCCCCTCCCCTCCCCTTCATCAGCCATCTGGTTGTCTCCTCCCCTCCCCCAGCCCTCGGGCTCCTCCTCCGCCTTTTTCCTTTTTTCCTTTCTTCTCCCCACCCCCTATCAGTCTGAAGAAGGGTTTCGGCCCGAAACGTTACCTATTTCCTTCGCTCCATAGATGCTGCTGCACCCGCTGAGTTTCTCCAGCATTTCTGTGTACCTGGTGAGTGATAGGTGGATACAGGTGAGGTTTTTTTTGATAGGCAGTTGGTTGGACTAAATCCAGAGATGAAAAGACAAAAGGTGTGAGATAAGGATAGAAGAAGTGCAAATTGTGAAACCAAGCAAGCAAGCAAGTTTATTTAAATAGCACATTTCAGCAACAATTCAAAGTGCTTTACACAAGGCATTAAAGAGTGATCAAAAGCAATTAAAAACAGTCATTTTACTTCGGAGTCACGTGAGTGACTACGTGAAGACCCCGTTCAGCACGCATGCGCGACATTAGCGTTCACGCAGTGCAACAGCGACGACCGGGAGTACAGGCGCTCCCGCTACACGTCGGTGAAAACTAAACAGCGGACCATCAGGTAAGTCTTACACTGAGGTCGTAATCCGCAAGCTGTGCTCTGCTCTCTATTCCAGAGGAACTGGGAACAGGAGCAGCACAGCAAAGGAAGAAAACCGCCCCCCGTTCGACTCCAACAGAACGGGAGTGTTCCATCAGTGGGGGGCGAGAGGTGGCACCTGGACCGCATATGCGGCGGTCCACCCTCATCGAGACCGAGCCGAGCCCAGTCCCGCTAGCGCAGCCTGATGAGCGGCAGCGGGCTGGAGGAAAAGTTTTAAAAAAAATAATAATAATACCGGCCGGTTATGTCTGACTCCGATGAGGAGGGTCCGCCTTAGAGCGGCAGAGCAAGCCGCCTGAGCCGAATGAAAAGGCTCATGGAGCAACTGCTCCAGCGAGACTTGCTTCAGGAGCTGGAGCAGTCTCGCCAGGGGGATCAGGCACTCCCACAGCAGTGCTCTACAATGCACTGGCCATCGCTTTCCCCTCAAAGCAGGGCAGCGTTGGCGACCAGGGCTGGGCTGGTCAGGAAGAGGGGTCATTGGCTGAAGATGTCGGGAGTACGCTTGGGGTACAGGATCAGGAAGAGCTGCTGGGTGTGGAGATTCGCTACGTGGTTTCACCACGAGCAGGGCGGCCATTGGAGCCAAAACTGGCGGCCAGCATCAACCACCTGTCCCTCAAACCCCTACAAGACAGGTACTTAATGAGGCACTAGAGCTGGAAAACTGCAGTTCGCTCAATGTACCGGCTGTTAACAGCCAAATCTGGGGGGGGGACAGAGTATCCGGAACCAGGAGCTAAAATCCTCAAGCTCCTGACGACAGGGATAACAGCCTATGCTCGTTCCGTGGATGGGGTGGATATGACCACAAACCAGCAAGACATTCTGGCTCTGCTGTGCTACACCCAATATGAGATAAATAACCTCCGCAAGGAGAGAATAAGACCTGCCCTCAATCCCAGGTTTGCAGGACTGTGTAAAACACCGGCCTCAGAGCCGCAGATCCTGTTATTTGGAAGGACAAGTGAAAGACCTGGAGGAGGAGTCCAAAGCATTTGGCCTCATGAGGGCAGGCCCCGGAACGAGCAGACCCACACAAAAAACCAGACGGCAGTACCCCACCGCGTCCACCAGTCAAGGTCAAATTTATGTCACTGGTGAAAGCTCGGGGTCCGCATACTATCCCCGAAAGCCTTTTTAGGCCAGGGCCCAGAGCGGACCCCATGGAAAATGCGCCACCCCCAATCAGCAGTACATCAGCAGTACATCCAGCAGTATAACGACGGATGAACAAACGGAAGAAAGGAACACTACCATAACTATGGAGGTAGGTGGGTCTGGTTCCTACCAGCATGTAAATGGGGAACTGTACTAACAGGAGGTGTCTCACGAATGATAGTTATATACTTAACAGTATTCGGGGATACAAAATAGAGTTCATTCACGAAAACATGCCACCAGTTCAGCACGTACCCAAAGGGTCTTTACCCTCTCAGTCAAAGAGAACTAGAGGCTCAAGCAGAACTGGTGAGGTTACTTACAAAGGGTGTCATTGAGAAATCCAAACATGATCCTTTGGAATTTGTCTCAAATATATTTACCAAAAGTAAAAAAGATGGTGGATGTCGCATCATCATTGACTTAACCTCACTAAATACCTTTGTTAAGTATGTACATTTCAAAATGGAAACATTTGTAACTGCTAAACAACTGATTTCCAAAGGATACTTTATGGCAAGCATTGATTTAAAAGATGCCTACTATTCAGTACCCATTCACAAGGGTCATCGCAGATACCTGAAAATGTACCTGGATGGGGCAACTATGGCAGTATAAAGTATTGCCTAATGGGTTGACATCAGCCTTAGACTATTTACCAAGATATTAAAACCAGCCTTGGCAACATTAGCGAAACAAAGACATATTGTCATGGCGTATCTTGATGATATCCTAATAGTTGGCAAAACCATGGAGTTGGCTAAATCAGCTGTATTAGCTACCAAATAATTGTTTGAAACCCTGGGTTTGTCATACATCCAGATAAATCTAAGTTGACGCCATCCACAACTATGGACTATCTGGGATTCAATTAACTCAATCCACATGTCTGTAACGTTGCCAAAAGGTAAAGCAGCAGAATTGGCACAGATGTGCAACAATTTAATGGTAAGCAATCGACCAACCATCCCACAAGTGGCAAGAGTAATTGGCAAAATGGTAGCAGCATTTTCAGCTACATAATTTGGACTCCTGCACTATCAGCACCTACAAAGGGCAAAAGTACAGGCGTTGAAACGACATGCAGGTCACTTTGACAGATCCATGAAACTACCCATTGAAGCAATATCAGAGTTACAATGGTGGATATAACACATTTGGCATAGTTCCAGCCCTATCATCATCAATAACCCAACGTTAACTATACAAACAGATGCCAGTGCTCAAGGCTGGGGAGCAACTAATACCATATCCAGCACAGGTGGTAGATGGACTAATCTAGACTCGTCTTTACTACAAACACTGGGCATAAATTATTTGGAAATGTTGGGTGCATTTTATGGTTTTAAAGCATATTCTAGGAATATGCACAACTTGCATGTTCATTTACAAATTGATAATATCACGGTGGTGGCCTATATTAACCATATGGCCGGAATAAAATCGATATCATGTGACAATTGGGTCAACACAATCTGGTAATGGTGGGTCGATAGACATATTTGGCTATCAGCAACTTACCTACCAGGTAAGCTAAATACAGTGCCAGGTCATGCAAATTCAATGATAAACACCGAATGGATGTTAAATCCTAGAGCTTTGCTAAAATTACAAACCAATATGGCACACCAGATATCGATCTCTTTGCATCCAGACTAAATCACCACGTACCAATGTATGTCCCTTGGGAACCACACCCTGAGGCAGCAGCGATAGATGCATTCGCGCTGAACTGGGGGACAGATTTCTTCTATGCTTTTTCCCCTTCTGCCTTAATCTGTAGGGTACTACGCAAAATACAGATGGACTCTGCTTCAGGTATTTTGATAGTACCAACTGGCCTACACAGCCATGATTCCCAGTGGTCCTCGACATGGTCATCGAAACTCCTATGACCTTTCCCAGTAGCCCAGACCTATTGACGCACCCTGTATCAGGCATAAGTCATCCATGCCATGCCAAAATTAACCTACTGGGTTGCAGATTATCAAAAGACCACTGCTGGGACTGGGATTGTCTGACAGGACCATCAACATGATGACACCGTATGTCCACCAGGAAACAATACCTATCGAGCATCAGGAAGTGGGAAAGATACTGCTCGACTACTGGGTCAACGTACTCATCTGCAACCATAACCAATGTACTGGAGTTCCTGGGGGGCCTTCACCATAATGAAGGATTGAGCTACAGCGCCATCAATACTGCCAGACGTGCGCTGTCAGCCTACTTAAAACAGGTGCCAGGACAACGGGCCATAGGGTCTCACCCGCTGGTGATCAAACTCATGAGGAGTATCGTCAACTCCAACCCTCTTAGACCTAGGTATACACAAATCTGGGATGTCAGTGTGGTCCTGACATACCTAAGGGGATGGTCCCCAGCCAGGTCTCTCACCCTGGAAAAGCTAACCCTGCAAAACGGTCATGCTGATGCCACTAGTCTCAGCACATAGAGTCCAGTCCCTCCACTTACTGCGACTGGACAACATGGTTATAACACCAGACCGGGTCTCATTCACCATTCAGGAGCTGCTAAAGCAGAGCAAGCCAGGAACTTGAGTCCTAGTTATGGATTTCCGGGCATACCCACCTGACCTACGGTTGTGTGTCATGACTCACTTATTCACTTACATCAACACAACAAGAGATTCTCGAGGGAGAAGGAAAAAAATATATATATATATATATATATATATAAATAAATAAATAAATAAAAAAGCCTTATGGGTCAGCCACAAGAAACCTCATGGTTGGGTGTCGAGCCAAACCATCTCGAGATGGCTCAAGCAGGCACTGGGAGCTGCTGGAGTAGATACTGATGTATATACATCTCACTCCACCAGGGCAGCATCCACATCGGCGGCTAAAAGAATGAACATGGAGAAAACGTTCCAAACGTTCTCCCACAAGCCGCTAGCAGAACCTGTGTTATTTGCAGAAAGAGTTTTAAAATCTGCAAAATTATATAATTTAAGCCCGGGGGAGCATTTTGTCTTTTGTTATTGTTTAATAGATACCATTATTGTTTACAAACAGATTATGGTTGATTACGATAACATACTTCCTCCCTTGAATGACTTCGGCAGCGAGTGAAGTATGAACTGTTACACGGTTTGAAATCACAGAGCTTTGAAGTCTTCACGTAGTCACTCACGTGACTCCGAAGTAAAATAGTAAGATTAAACGAGAACTTACCAGTTTGAAGTTTGATCTGTATTTTATGAGGAGTTACGATGAGGGATTACGTGCCCTCCGCTCCCACCCTCAAATATATAGATCAACAGGTATCTCAGTTCTCCTTTTCTTTACTATGTTTATTTCAATTATTGTGTTTCCTGTGATTCCACACCGCTGCTTTGAAGAATGTCGCGCATGCGTGCTGAACGGGGTCTTCACGTAATCCCTCATCGTAACTCCTCATAAAATACAGATCAAACTTCAAACTGGTAAGTTCTCATTTAATCTTACTATTAAAAAGAATAGAAAATAAAACAAGCTAAAATAGAATAAGACAAGTATAAAATACAAGAATAAAAGTTACAGTGCAGTGTAACAAATGAATAATTATTTAATTTAATTAAAGGTAGCGTCAAACAGAAATGTTTTCAGCCCCGATTTAAAAGAACTGAGACTTGGAGCGGACCTGCATTTTTCTGGAACCACAAGAAGTTATATAGGCTGAAAGGGATGGGGAAGGGGAAAAATCTGTGTGAGTCCAGGAGGGGCACAGGGAAGAGGGAGGGAAAAGGAAAAAAACCCAAAAGGGTTGTTTGTAGGTTACTTACATAAAATTGGAGTATTTAATGTTTATACCATTAGGTTATAAGCTACCCAAGCAGAATATGAGATGTTGTTCATCCAATTTGTATGTGGCCTCACTCTGGCAGAGGAAGCCCTGGACAGAAAGGTCAGTATGGGAATGGTAAGAGGAGTTAAAATGGTTAGGCCTTGGGCAGGGGATAGTTTGTGTGCGAAGGAATGAGTGAACCAAGGAGCTGCGGAGGGAGTGGACTCTGCAGAAGACGGAAAGCGATGGGGATGGGAAGATGTGATTGGTGGTGGGATCACGTTGAAGGTGGCGGAAATGTCAGAACATTATGTGTTGGATTGGTGGGATGGTTGGGTAAAAGATGAAGGCTAGGGGAACTCTAACTGTTCTGTCTGGGGGGACGGGAAGAGAGAGCAGAACTACGAGACACAGAGGAGACGCAAATTAAGGTTCCATCTATGACAGCAGAGGGGAAACAACATTTACTAAAGTAATAGGATATCTGGCCACACGGCTCCTGATGCAGGGACTTAAGGTTATCAGCACCTTCCCAACTCGAGTGGGCAATGGCCAGGGTTTCTCAGGAGTTATACATTTTTCAAGCAGGCTTTGAGCATATCTTTGAACCTTTCTTCCTGTAATCTTGTCCTTTGACAAAGCTCAGAATCATATTTTGTTTTGGGAGTCTCCTGTCATGTCTGGCAACTGAAGCTGTCTGAGTTTAATTTGAACCTCAGTACCTGCAGAAGACATCAATGTTGTCTCACCAGTATGCTTGGAGGATTTTGTGTATATAGTGTTGGTCGTGTCCCTCCAGTTATTTGAAATGCCTACTGCAGTTCAGGTCTCTGAAGCATACAGGGGAGCAAAGATCACAGCTGCCCAGTAAACCGTAAGGTTTAGGACTTGATCTTCAAATCCCTTGACCCCAAAGGCTATGCTGGCTCATTGAAGGCAGCGGTTATCTGGTTATCTGGTAATTAATGTCCGGAGGGCTGTCAGGATCACTGCAATTTCAACCAGTCTAATGTAACAGTGCCCAGCACGTGTATGTGATGTGGAGCATAGAGTCCAGATCCCTGGAGCACTGCTTCAACAGAATGTGAGGCAGGGGCACTTTTATGAATTGGGGTTTGACAGATCTAAGATTTCAGCTAGCATAAATGCAGAAGCTTTTTGTTAATACAGAAGTAAGGAACAGAAAGTCCAGCTATGAGGTGCCTGCTTTCAGGAGATACTTGGGATTTTGGTACGTGGATGAATTTTGTCCAATGCGGGGAGAGTGGTATTTTATTTCTGCCTTATGAGTTAATTGAATCATTAGAGATATAACAAGGCATCTCCATCATGTGGAAGACACCTCATGTGTTCTTGGAGAAACTGTGGACTGGTTTCCATGTCTGGGACAACCACAGGTGCACGAGTGGGCTGATGTTGTTTAATAGGGCATAATTGCACAATTGTTAATTGAGATGATCACTTGTCACATGTCAATTTCCATGGCCTTCTGTAGTAAAAAAATGTTCTTAACAGACAATGGTGCCTGATTACTGTGGGCAGGTTACATGGAAACTTTCTTCTTTCCCCTGACATTTTTTTTAAGACAGATTATTTGCTTGTCAATTTCCAAAGTAACTTTTAAGTGGTTCCCTAATTTCTGATTTAATGTGATCGAAATCACATTAAATCCAATTTGGCCCATCTTCTTCTTTCGTGTCCTTATGCTATATAGTTGCTCGCCACTGCTGTACACATCGTTGCGCTATTGGAGTGTTAAGTGCAAGGTCTGCAGTAGTACATGGATTATCCAGCAATGGGAATTGCAATAGGTGTTGCATTGTCTGGGTCTGTGTGCCACAGTCACAGGTTGTTGTACCCTCGATGTAGCCCCATTTGTGCATTGTCACCCTTGACCGCCCTGCCCCGGTTCGCAGTCAGTTGGGACATCTCCAGTTCAGCCAGTGTTCATCAGCACCTGGTGGTAAGCGTTTTGCTGCTGGTATGCCCATCTTGGTGGAAATAGGGACAGTAGCTAGTCTGGAGGCAAGCTTCAGTTGGTGTTGTTTCCAATGGGGTGACGCTGGTTAGGAAGCTCTTACGGGATTTTAACCGCCTAGGAGGGGGCACATGTTTGTGTAATGGGTGTCTATCATCTGTCAGTTGTTTCAGACGCTCTGTCCTACTTGCATCAGCTCTCCTGATGTCTGGGGGAGTGATGCCAGCCAGTAGGTAGACGTTGTTTATGTCCGTAGATCGGAAGCAACCAGTGATGCTGCGGCAGCTGGCATTCAAGGATGATTCGATCTTCTTTGCATGTGTAGATCTCTCCCAAGCAGGGCAGGCGTATAATATTTGGCCTGTGTAATACAATTAGTGTTCGCTAATTGATTGATCATGTTATATTAAATTTGTGTTATTCAAATGCAGCTAGAATAGATTAAATATCAGGAGAGTAAAAGTGAGGGTAGGATGGTCTGCTACTTCCCTGGTAACAAGGACAAGGATGTCATCAGTGACAGACCATTCTGGTATATCAGCAGACAGCGTTTCTTACCGATGACATGGGAGAAAAAGGGATGAGGTCATGCAGGCAACGATTAGGGAGTTAGGAAAGAGAGTACAAAGCAAGAGGTCTGAAATAGTAACTTCCAGAATCAGATGCTAGTGAGCAGAATAATCAGAATGAGCTGATGGATGCACAACCAGAGAGATGGTGCAGGGTGAAGGGCTACAAATTCCATTGGGCATTGAGATCATTTCTGGGAAATGTGGGACCCATGCAGACTGGAAGGGTCCCCCATCATGGGGGAATAGATAGGGTGAATGCATTGTCTTACCCAATGTAGGAGAATCAAAAACAAGAGGATAAATGTTTAAGGTGAGAGAGGCAACATTTAATACGAAGGGCAACTTTTCATTCAGAAGGTGGGGAGCATATGGAACGTGCTATCAAGGGAGGTAGTTGTGGCAGATACTATCACAGCATTAAAAATACACTTGGACTAGTACTTGAGTAGGAAACGTTTAGCGGGATATGGGCCAAACGCAGGCATATGGATTAGCTTATATGGGGCATCTTTGTCAGCATGGACAGGTTGGGCCGAAGGGTCTGTTTCTGTGCTGCAGGACTCCATGACTCTATGACCAGAATCAATATATTTGTGGGCAGGTTTGCTTGTGAGTTGGGGAGGATGGGAAGTGGGGTGGAGGTTGAATCAGGGTGGTCGGGAGATGGGAAGCTGAGATTTGAAAGAAAGAATGAAGAAGTGGAAATGAAAGGCAGAAAATCCGTTTGGCAGGATATTAGATTAAAAGTTAGAAAATGGACAGCAGGGGAACCAGTCTGTAAAACAAGAAAAGGATTACAGCGAGGTTGCAGTGATCTAGCAGAGAGCTGATGGTATCGGCCGATGTGGTCGGGCAGTGTTTTAGCTATAAATGCAACACGTCTCGGAGAGGTTGCACTGGCAGCTTACATTTCCTGATTACAGGTTTTTCAGATAAGATGGAGCTGGATGTAAAGCAAGGGTTTGCTTAGAAACAATCTCCGTTGTGTGAAGCGATGAGATGGTAAAAGGATCATTGAATGAAATGGTATGGGTTGAAATAAACAATGACAAAGAAGCATCCTCACTGTGAGGACTGGGAGTTCTGGATTTGATTTCAGGGAATGAATATCAGTGGGAGAGCAATTTTGTGCTAATGCTCATAATAAGAGTTAGATTTAGCGCAGTTAGGGAAAATTATGCCATTGGGAGTCACTTAGAAGGAGATTCAAGAGATTTAGGTAAATATGTCCCTACAAAGAGAAAGGGATGATTGCCAAATTACTCTCATCTCATCGTCATGTCAAAAAGTTGAAGGAGTAAGAAAAATAAAAGTCATGTTAAGCACTAATTCCTCGATACAGCAATAGCTAGAAGAGTTTACAAAATCTCAGAACTGAAGGAGTGAAGTTAAAATGAATACAAATGAATACTATTAGGAAAACAAATAGGGAAAATAGTATTGGCCTGTAAAATGACAGGTACATGGATAGGATAAGGTACACAGATAAGATAGGTTGAGAGGGATATGGGGCAATCACAGACAGGTGGGACTAGTGTAGATGGGGCATGTTAGTCAGTGTGGAAAATTTGGGCTGAAGAGCCTATGCTGTATGACTATGACTATGTAAAATTTAAATAAAGAGCAATGGGATAACTGGGGCAGAATGGGGCCCATTAGGATCCACATAGATAACATAGGCAGAGGCATGTATCTGGATAATGTTCTTATTGAGTACTTGCAATAGGCTGTGAGGGGGAATGATATTGATGTTGTGGTTAAAGGTGGGGTGTGGAGGGTTGAGTTTGAAGTGTTGGGATAAAAAAGATAGGAAGTACTAGAGTCATACAGCATGGAAAACGGGTTTTAGGCACATCATGCCCATACTGGCCATCAAGCACCCATTTGCATCAATCCACCAATATTTCGAGTTTGGTCTCCACATATTCTCATCAATTCTCCCCACAGATTCTACCACTCGTCCACTCACCGGGGAAAATGTACAGTGGCCAATTAACATAACAACCAACATGCCTTTGGGATTTGGGAGAATACTGGAGCACGTAAAGAAAACCCATGCAATCAGAGGGAAACTTCACACAGGCAGCATTGGAAGTCAGAATTAAACTACTGATGACAAGGGACTGTGCCTTTGTGCAGACTTGGACCTACAAGATGCTTTCGTTTGTTGTTGAAAATAAAGCCTATCGTGTGCGTTCACCTTATGCCAAGCGCTAGTGTAGTCATTGCTGATCTGCTGCCACTCCTGATGCCACAGTAGGTGAAGTTATTTTTTTTAAAATTTTTTATTTTTATTTTATTTTATTTTTTTTAATTTTTATTTATTAGAAGTACATTACATTACAACCACATACATTAGTACTCGTCACTTATGTCTTCTTACAATTAATGTACTCCATTTATTTTTTACACTAGAAAAAGAAAAGATTGAAAGAAAGAAGAAAGTGAAGGAAAAAGTGAAAGTGTAGAAAATGTGACAACAAAAAAGGACGAAGACCCTATAAGAGCAAAATTAAAAAACAAAAGAAAAAGAGTTAAGAAATAGACCCTAGAAAAGAAAGAGAAATAGAAAAAGGAAAAAGAGAGAAACAAATATTTTTATGAGCATTACGTAAATGGGACATACCAACTCTTCAACTAGCATCCCCCCTTACCTGACCTCAATTTTTTTTAAAGTACTTTTGCACCCTATATTTGTAATAATTCTATAAATGCAGACCACGTCAGGTGGAAGTGATCTGGTTTACCTGCTAGGAGGAGTCTTATCTCTTCTAGGTGTAATGTTTCGAACATATTTGAAGTCCACATATTTATAGTTGGTATTGGAGCCTTCTTCCAAAATTTTAGAATTAGCTTTTTTCCAGTTATTAACCCATAGTCCATTAGTTTCTTTTGAAACACATTTAGTTCTGGGACAGTAGGTGAAGTTAAAGAAGCAGGATAACCTTTGTGATTCTTTCACCAAGGCCAATCACATCCTAAATGAGAGACGAGGGATCAAAGTGATTTCCATCTTTCTGAAATGGCCAATTGCCCACAGGTGCATTTGGGGGCAGGAGTTCTTCATCAAAGAAATTTAACATTACTTTTTTTTTCATTTTAAAGCATCTTACCACTTTCTTCTTCGCTTGTATTCGCTGTTTCAGGGGTTTCTGTAAAAAGCAAAGGGTGATTAGGATTGTTACAATATATAACATTGAATTATATGATAGACACAAAATGCTGGAGTAACTCAGTGGGACAGGCAGCATCTCTGGAGAGAAGGAATGGGTGACGTTTCGGGTCGAGACCCTTCTTCAGACTATTCCATTGAGTTACTCCAGCAATTTGTGTCTACCTTTGATTTAAACCAGAATCTGCAGTTCTTTCCGACATATTGAATTATATGTTTATAAATGCCAATATTTTATGTTCATACAGGAATTCAGGTATTATTACCTCCTGCTCATTGTTTAAGACCTTCTTTGAAATTTACCTCTTTGGTCAACACTCTGGCTATTACAATTAATATTCCACTGAAGTGTATTCTGTGAATAGTGATCACATCTCCATAGGTTTTTTAATGTTTATGAATAAAGGTAAGTTTGGCCCTTTGGGGAAGGTACTAAATTGGGATAAAGCAGATTACAAAAATATTGGGCAGCAGTTGGGGAGATTAAATTGGACAAACAGCTATTATTAGGTTAATCCACATCAGACATGTGGAAGTCATTTAAAAACCAGCTGATCAGATTTCAGGACTGGCATATTCCAGTAAGGAGGAGTGATAAGGATCGCAATGAAAGGCGATCTTTGGATGACCAGAGAGGTTGTAAATTTGTGTTTTTTTTTTAAAGAGGAAGCTTATATAAGATTTAAGAAGATGAAATCAGACAGGCCGTTGAGAATATAAAGCAAACAGGAAAGATTTTATGCAGGCAATTAGAAGCAGACGTTGAGATTTATAATAGGCCAGCAGCAACATAGATCATTGACAGGGGGCAGTGGGTGTTATGGGTGTTCATTCATTTTGAACTGAAACACCAAATGGGAAATAGAATGTCAGCAGCCTCGGCTGTCAATGGGCAAGATTCATGTTGATCTAGTGATCACGGCAGGATATGCTAAGAACAAGTCTTAATACCATAGGGCAGGCAAATCAATTGTTTTAATTTAATTTTTAATAACCTTTGACATAATAAATATATTGGAGACTCATACCATTTCCAGGTGCTTCTAGAAGTCTTTGTACATCTAGAAAGAGGCAGAAACAAATATTCACACTTGGCTGTTTTAATTTGCATATTTATATGGCATTTGTTATTTCATTGTTAATATTCACTAGTCATGTGGGTTTCAGTTCTTGCGTGTATTCGCATTATCATGAAAGTTCCTGGAGAATAGATCAACCCACTGTGGGATTAGTTGAAGCTGAGCATTAACAGGTGCCCTTCTGTCAGGGTGCCATTAAGTTACTGACGAGAGAGGGATATATCAGGAGAAACTGGGCTGGCTAGGAGTTATTTAATTCCATTTGCAAACTCCTCACTTGCTTCTCCTAATAACCTGGGATAGATCAGGTCAGGCCCTGAGGATATGTGCAACTTAATGCTCTTCACAAGCCTGAGCACCACCTCCTTCTTCATTTCAACCTACCCTAGGCTTGCACTATTGTTGTGTGCGCATGTGTGTACACGTGTGTGTGTGTACGTGTGTGCACACACTCTGAACTTTTTTTTTGTTATGACAGAGTTTTATGTTAAAATATTCTGTTGTGCTGCTGCAAGTAAGAATTTCATTGTTGTGTCTAAGCCCTCCAGGCCAAGTCCCACAGGAACCTCACACTTTCCCACCTGAAGCATCTGATCCAATTCCAGTTCTGACACCATCGCCAGTGAAAGCATTATACAAGGATCCACCATGTCAGCATCTAAGGGCAGAATAGCTTTCAGGAGAGTGAGCAGTGAGAAGAGCATTAAGTTGGTTTAGTATGAGCAGCCAGCATATAGATTAATGTGGAGGTAAATTCAAGTGAAAGTATGCATGTTCCTTTAGTTTAGTTTAGTATAGAGATACAGCATGGTAACAGGCCGTTTGGCCCACTGCATCTGCACTGACTAGCAATCCCTGTACACGGGTTCTATCCTACAGTCGAGGGACAATTTACAGAAGCCATTTAACCTACAAACATCTTTGTAATGTGTGAGGAAACTGGAGCACCTGGAGAAAACCCACACGGTCACAGGGACAACTTACAAACGGTGTGCAGACAAGCGCCCGTAGTCAGGATTGAACCCGGGTCTTTGTCGCTTTGCTGTGCCACTGTGCGTCACTGTGTCCACCCCCCCCCCCCCCCCCATCATGGGTTTAAACTGCACAGCTAGAGAATAAAAAACAACAGCATTTTGAATAATTCATCCTGGGAGACTGAAAAATAGTGCAGAAGACGACATCATGATGTGTCCATCTGACAATGGAATTATGTGAAAGCATGGATCAGCTAGGATGTTCAGACTGGAGGATAGCTAATATTGTCCCCTTGTTCAAAAATAGCAGGAGCAATAAACTTGAAATCTACTGGTCAGTAGGGTGTATATCAGTGGTAGGGAATTTGCCGTAAAAAAATCGAAGGTTCAGGAGATAGACACAAAATGCTGGAGTAACTCAGCCGGATAGGCAGCATCTCTGGAGAGAAGGAATGGGTGACGTTTCGGGTCAAGACCTTTCTTCAGACTAGTTAGGGATAAGGGAAACGACAGATATACTGTAGATGGTTATGTGGAGAGATAGAACAATGAATGAAAGATATGCATAAAAGTAACAATAACAAAGGAAACAGGCCATTGTTAGCTGTTTGTAGGGTGAAAATGTGAAGCTAGTGCGACTTGGGTGGGGGAAGGGATAGAGAATAAGGGAATGCCGTGGCTTCCTGGTGAGAGAAATCAATTTTCATACCACTGGGCTGTAAGCTACCCAAGCAAAATATGAGATGCTGTTCCTCCAATTTGCGTTTAGCCTCACTCTGACAATGGAGGTGACCGAGGACAGAAAGGTCTGTGTAGGAATGGGAAGGAGAATTAAAGTGTTCAGCAACCAGGAGATCAGGTTGGTTCACGTGGGCTGAGCGAAGGTGTTCCGCCAAACGATCACCCAGTCTGCGTTTGGTCTCGCCGATGTATAAGAGTCCACATCTTGAACAACGGATACAGTAGATGAGGTTGGAGGAGGTGCAAGTGAACCTCTGCCTCATCTGAAAGGACTGTCGGGGTCCCTGGACGGAGTCAAGGGAGGAGGTACAGTGACAGGTGTTGTATCTTCTGCGGTTGCAGGGGAAGGTACCTAGCGAGGGCATGGTTTGGGTGGGAAGGGATCAGTTAACCAGGGAGTTGCGGAGGGAACGGTCTCTGCGGAAGGCGGAAAGGGGTGGAGATGGGAAAATGTGGCTGGTGGTGGGATCCCGTTGGAGCTGGCGGAAATTTAAGGGGATTATGTGTTGTATGCGATGGCTGATGGGATGGAAGGTAAGGACTAGGGGGACTCTGTCTCTGTTGTGACTAGGGGTACTGAGGAGACACAAGTGAGGGCCTCATCTATGATGGGAGAGGGGAACACCCCTTCCCTAAAGAATGAGGACATCTCGGATGTCCTAATATGGAACACCTCATCCTGGGCGCAGATGCGGCGCAGACAGAGAAATTGGGAGTAGAGGATAGAGTCTTTGCAGGAAGCAGGGTGGGAAGAAGAGTAGTTGAGATAATTGTGGCAGTCAGTAGGCTTGTAATAGCCGTCAGTCAATAGTATATTTCTTGTGATGGAGACTGTGAAATCAAGAAAAGGAAGGGAGGTGTCGGAGATGGTCCAAATAAATTTGAGTGCAGGATGAAATTTAGTGGTGAAGTGGATGAAGTCCATGAATTCTGCATGGGTGCAGGAGGTAGCACCGATGCATTCATCAATGTAACGGCGATAGAGTTCGGGGATAGGGCCAGTGTATGCCTGGAACAGGGATTGTTCAACGTACCCTACAAAGAGGCAGGCATAGCTAGGGCCCATGCGGGTGCCCATAGCTACACCTTTGTCTTGGAGGAAGTGGGAGAAGTCAAAGGAGAAGTTGTTGAGGGTGAGGACCAGCTCCGCTAGGTGGAGTGTTAGTAGGGGGAAATTGGATGGTTCTGTGGTCGAGGAAGAAATGGAAGACTTTAAGGCATTCCTGGTGGGGGATGGAGGTGTAGAGTGACTGAACGTCCATAGTAAAGATGAGGGAGTGGGGGCTTGGAAATACAGGTCATTGAAAAGACAAAGGGCGAGGTAGCTTGGGGTTCAGGATTTATGTTCCATTGGAAGGGCATGAACTGATTAGGAGGAGTCAGTGTGGTTTTGCAGGGGTATCATGATGCACTTGAGTTTTTTGAGGAGATAACTTGATGAAGGCAACATGGTAGACATGGGTTCATGGGTTTCAGTAACGGTTTTGACAAGGTCCTATATCGTAGGCTGGGCCAAAAGATTATGGCATAAGGGATCCGAGGTGTGTTGGCAAACTGGATTCAAAATTGTCTTGGTGATAGGAAGCAAGGGGTAGTGGTGAAGTAAATAGCGAAGAAGGTTGTGTAAGGGTACAGTAGGACATAAATCAGCTGGAAAGTTGAGCAGAGTGATAGCAGATGGAATGTAATCCAGGCAAGTGTGAGGTAATGCATTTCATTGACCGAGGCATTGAATATAAGTGCCGGGACATCATGCTGCAGTTCTACAAAGCATTGGTTAGACTGCAATTAGAGTACTGTGTACAGTTCTAGTGGCCACACTACACGAAGGAATGGGAATAGGAAAACGTTATTGTCACATGTGACTAGGCACAATGAAATTATTTGCTTGCATACCCAATGTATACAATTAGCAGCCACCTACGGCGCTGACAAAGTTACAAAGCACGCTGCCCTCCCCCCCCCCCCCCCGGTGGGTCCCACGTGCTTGCGGTAAGTAAAAAAAAGGGCGGGCCGACTGCGATGACGTCGGCCCGCCGCACGTGACTCACAAGCGCCGGCTGTGGCGGCGGCCGTCCTGATCGCGGCGCTGTAGCGGTGGCTGTGCCTGCGGCCGTGCCGCACACGTGCCTCACTGGCGGAGGCACGTGCCTCACTGGCGGAGGCTGTGGCAGTGGAGGTTTGACGCGCGGCGCTCGAGCCACACTGGCGGCGGCCCGTGCGGGCGGCCGTGCCGCACTCGTGCATCACTGGTGGAGGTTGTGCGGTAAGATTATAGTTTTCAACATTGTCGGTTTTATTTTAGCACCGTGCGGTGTTGGGAACACCGCCGCACGGCCCCGGAATTGTACGTTCTCACGAGTGCGCGGTCTATGGCGGCAGATTCTTCCCGTTTCGCCGCCAATGACCGCACTCGTGAGACAGGCCTTTAACAGATCCCCCACGCCGGGTCCCCATTGTCCTTTGTCCCCCTCCCATTGTCCATTGTTCTTTCCCTCCACCATCACGGTGGACCCCCCCACCCTGGGACCTCCATTGTTCTTCACCTCGTCTAAAGCCTTGGCACTATGACAGTCCCGGAATTTAATGCTAACATTGCATTTGCCTTCCTTACTACTGATTCAGCTTGCAATTTAACCTTATGTAGTAACAATAAATAAAGAGTAGAAGACATTCACTAGGACGTTGCCTGTAATAGAGGGCTGCAGTTATAAGGAGAATGTGAATCATTATGTCAGTTCTTCGGCATTGTTTTCAAGCCTCTCTGGATGAATTATTCCAAAATGACTGGATTGCATTGGCTGAGATAATTCTCACTGAAATGCAGGAGACTGAGAAGTGACTTTATAAAGATTCTAAAATTATAAGGGGCATAGATAGGATCATCTCTTCATTGGCAAAGGAATCTAGAACTAGAGAGAAGATAGACACAAAGTGCTGGAGTAACAATGGGTCAGACACCATCTCTGGAGAAAAAGGATGGGTGACATTTTGGGTCCAGACCCTTCTTCAGACTGAAAGTAGAGGAGCGGGAACTGGAGGTAAGAAAAGGCCAGAATAAAGCAGGACAGGCAACAGTTGACCAAGGAAGGGTGGAGCCCATAATGATCCATTGTTGGCTGGGGAAGAGGTGATTATGAAGGAATATAAGGATGGGAAGAGTGAAGTTAGTAGGACGAATAGGGTGGGGGAAGGGGGAAGGGAGGGAATGCAAGGGTCACTTGAAATGAGAAAAGTTAGAGAAAGCAGAGGTTTAAGGTGAGAGGGGAAAATTAAAGAAAATCGAACAAGTGCATTTTTCACACAGAGGGTTGTGGTTGTCTGGAACGAGCTATGTAATGAGTTAGTGGAGGTTGATGTAATTACAATGTTTAAAAGGAATTTGGACAGGTACTTGGAGTGGAATGGAGTGGAGGGATGCAAGTCTAAAGCGGATAAATAGGATTAGTCTCTCTAAGCATCTTGGTCAGCATGGGCAAGGTGACCCAAAGGGTTTGTTTCTGGGCTGTAGATTTGATTTGTAGATATGTGCCTTGTGAATTACCAGTGTGGTGAACAACAGACTAGAAATGGTTATTACCATGTCCCACCTTCTGAAAAATTAATTTCCAACTGCAAAACAAAAAAAAATAGGATCTCAAATTTCTATACCATGTCCTTCTGTTGTGGGTTTAATGAAAGCAATACTTACACACGAAACAAAACCAGAGTGGAAGGAATGGCAAACAGATAATTGCCGCAATTAGTTTCACGAAGCGATCAAAGCCACTGCTTTCTGCCATTTTCTCCTTTGGGTTTTGTTCTAGAATTCAAATTAAGACACATGCATAATTTTTGGAATCATTCAACTATTTCTTGCATTTCACTCATTTTGGTTGGAAGGCAAAACATAGAATCAGATACATGACCGAAAACTTTGAAGTTTGGTAAATTTGGAAAATTTTGCTTTGGCAACGTTCACTCAGAGGGTAATCCACAACTGGGACATCCGGTGGCACTGTTGATGGCTGCCTCTGCCTACAGTCTGTTTGTCTTTTTTATTTTTAGTTGCTTAAAGTATGTTTTATTTTTTTTTGGGGTATTTTATGTGGGGGAGGGGGGTAGGGTAAGGGGGAAACCGTCTTTCAGTCACTTCCTGGCGAGGATGCGACTATTATCCGAGTCGCGCCATCGCCTCCCCTCCTCGCGGCCTACCAACTGGATTGGCGTGGCCTTTCCTGCCGGGGACTGGACCAGAGCTTCAGCAGCGGTGGCGCAGCGCTGGATACATCGCGGAGCGGAGCGGGCGATGCCTCACCTGGGATCGCCGTTTGGGGCTCCGGAGTGTTGGGCCTGCTGAATCGACATCGCGGAGCTGTGGTTGCGACGCTGACCAACATCGCGGGGTCCTGGGACCCTTTGCCGGGGATCGCCAACATTGAATCTCCGCCCAACTCGGCCTGTGGACTTCGGGTGCCGCGGACTCCAGTGGGAGTTGGCCAATTCAGAGGTCCAGGCCGCTGAGGATGTTCTTCCGTTCAACGTCGGGGTTCCATCGTTCCCGGCGGGAGGGCCCGAACATCGGGCCGCCCGTAGCGGCGACTGCGGGTGAACATCGGGGGAACATCAGCGAGGAGATTAACTGGACTTTGGTGCCTTCCCTAACAGTGGGGAACTTTGGTGCCACTGTGGGGATGTTTGTGTTGTGGACTATCGTGTTCTGTGTTTTTGTTTTTTTATTCGTATGACTGTATGGGAAATAACATTTCGTTGTCTCTTACTTGAAGACAATGACAATAAAGTTGAATCAAATCAAATCAAATCAACTGGAATAAGCTGCCAGAGGAAGCTATTGAAGCAGGTAGACAATAAACTAAACTGAACTAAACTAAACAAAAACTAAACAATTATGACTTTCAAAAGACATTTGTGTAGGTATATGGAAAGGAAGGGTTTTGAGGGATATGGGCAAATGCAGGGGCAAATGTGACTAGCCCAGAATGCCACTTGATCATCATTGGCAAGGTGGGCCAAAGGGCATGTTTCCATGTTGTACAGCTCTATGACTCTAGCTGTATGTATAACCTCCACAGTAAGAACATAAGACAGAGACCAGTACAGCACAGGAACAGATCGTTTGGCCCATAATGTCCGTCCGAATATGAAGCCACGTTAAACTAATCCTTTCTGCCTGTACAAATGCACCTTCCTCAAATAAAACTGAAAGTACACACATTTGGTCACATTTATAATAGACAATACACTGTTAATTCAAATGTAATATTTTCCAAATGTTATGTTAGATCTAAATTGTCTGATACATTTTCCAAACACAGCGCTACATTTAACACACATTCCAATTACAGTTGAAAATGAAGCAATCTGCAAAGTTAACAGCAATATTTCCAAAAACTGAATATTTACTGTAATTCTCACTGAATGTTACCACATTTGAAAAAATTATACTGAAAAGTAATCATATTACTTTTTGTAAATATTGTAATTCTAATTATTATCCAAAGTTAATGGCAACATTACTGAACCTTCAGAATTTCCCCCAAACATTATGGTACTTCTGCCACATATTGCAATCATGATGTCACAAACATGGGAGAGGTCTTTCAGCCCTTCGTATTTCTCCAGATTCTATCACTTACCTCCAACCCAGCGGCAATATACTGCAGTGGCCAATTATCCTATCGATATGCACATCTTTGCGACTAGTTTATATATTTTCTTAATCCCAACAGAAATCATGGAATTATTTTCCATCCAATCATGATCCACAGAGATCTTGCACTGTCCCTTTTTCTATGAGAACAAATTGCAGGGTGTCTCCAAGAAACAGAAACAGAAACACCCCATGCTGTTGGAATAATTCCCTCACTTTTAATGTCCTTTTCCTTTAAATTCATAAAAGAGGGATGGAAAACACATACCATATCTCAGTGATAATGGAATAGCTGGTGAGAGCTTATCTGGGTTCATGGAAGATTAGGGTAAAAGCCTGGAAGGAGGAGGTGGAAATTCATGCCCACAGAAAACAGAGGTAAAGGATCAGAGTGAAGAGGATGTGGTGTAAGGTGTTTGGGTTGCCGAGGGGCCTAAGATGCCTGGTTCTGCGAGGAAGCATAATATGTTTACGGTATTGATAAAATTACCAATTGTCTGGTCATTTTCAAATTGCAGTTTCTATAGTGCAAGATTTTCACGCAACAAAAGCTTTTCAAAGTACCTTGGTATATGTGACAATAAACTAAACTGAACTGAACCAGCCCCACATCATGCATCATGCATTGCAACCGCCAACACTGTAAAAAGTATATTAGACACTGTAAATTATTTTGGTTTAAACTTACTTAAAAACAGAAGGAGACCATTTCATCCATCAGATCCATCCTGGCATCCAGCACACTTGAAAGTGAGAGTTTTAATTGTCTCTAATGGAAGAAAATGGAAAATTAATTGGAGGGCTCCTTCAGAGTCAACACAGGTGCAATGACACAGCGGTTTCCTTTTCTGCTGTATAATTCAGGTCATGCTTTACTAATTTAACCAAGTCTTGTGAGGAGATGGCAAAGATGATAGATGAGGGTAGGATGGAGGATGTTGTCTACATGGATTTCAGTAAGGCAGTTGATAAGGTCCTCCATGGTAGGCTGATACAGAAGATTAAGGTGCATAGGATTAATAGTGACTTGGTTACATGGATTCAGAACCAGTTTGCTGATAGAAGAGAGGGTTGTGGTGGAAGGACAATAATCAGGCTGGAAGGCTATAATCCGTGGAGTTCAGCAGGAATCTGTAGCGGGGCCAGCACTGTATGTGATAAGAATTGGATGTAAACGTAGACGGGTTGGTTAGTAAGTTTGATATGCTGGCGGGATTGCTGGGGTCACAGACTGTGAGGAAGGCGGTCAAATTATACAGCGTCATATAGATCATCTAAATATAATGGGCAGAGAAATGGCAGAAGGAAATTTATCCGAGGGAGTGCGAGATGTTAAGCTTCAGGAATCAAGAGTGCATAATTGTCATATATACTGTACCGACAGGACAATGACATCCTTACTTGCAGCAGCACAACAGATTTATAAACACAGTACTCAATAGTTAAGATAAGAAACAAACAAAAAAAATTTCAATTATTTCAAAACCCCAATATAATGCAAAACAAAACACAAGTCCCTGGCGAAAACAAGACATTTCATAATTTGGATTAATTGGTTTAAGTGGTGTTGAATAGCCCGATGGCTGTGGGAAAAAGCTGCTCCTAAACCTGGAGGTCATGGTTTTCAGACTCCTATACAATGCAGAAGTGAAATGAGAGCATGGCCAAGGTGGTGTGGGTCCTTGATGATGCTGGCTACTTTCTTGACCAGTGCCTCCAATAGATCCCTTTGATGGTGTGGAGGTCAGTACTCATGATAGACTTTATATTGTCCATTACTTTTTGTAATCTCCTTCATTTCTGGAATTTGTCCGTAATGCAACATGCTCTCTTACCACACAACTGTGGACGTTCTAGAGAGTAGTTGTCGACTTGCAGGATCTCGTCAATCTTCCAAGGAAGTAGAAACATTGATGGGTGCTTTCTTAATGATTACATTGACGTGCTGGGCCCAGGAAGGATCTTCAAAAATATGCATGCCCATAAACTTGAAATTGTTGTCTGTCTCCACCATTGATGAAGACAGGTTTGTGGATCTTCGGCCTTTCTCTTCTAAAGTCAATAATCAGCACCTTGGTTTTACTGACGTTGAGAGCAAGGTTGTTGTTCTGGCACCATTCAATCAGATGTTAGATTTCCCTCTTATACTATGTTACCCATAATTCGCCCAAAAACAGTGGTGTTATTGGTGAATTTAAAAATGGAGTTGGAACTGTGTCCGGCTACAGTCATGGGTATAGAGTGAGTAGAGCAGTGAGCTGAGCACACAGCCCTGGGGGGTCCCTGATGGTTATCGAGGAGGAAATATAGTTGCTAATTCCTACCGATTGTGTTCTTTTGATGAGGAAGTTGAGAGTTCAGTTGCAAAAAGATGCGCAGAGTCCCAGTTCCCTCAGCTTGAAAACACGTTTGGAAGGGGATGCTGGTGTTGATCGCCGAGCTGATGCCAATGAACAACAACCTGATGTATGTGTTTTTATTGGACAAGTGGTCCAATGCAGAGTGGAGAACCAGCGACATCACATCCCCTGTTGATCTATTGTGGCGGTCAGCAAATTGGAATGTCCCAAAGATTCTTGCAAAGGTAGGAGCTGATTGGTTTGGGAGATTGAATGTAAGGGGAAAATATGCAATTAATGGTATTGACCATGGTTCAATGTTTCAATGGTACTTTATTTGTCACATGTACCGAGGTACAGTGAAATTCAGTATTATATGCAGTTCAGTACAAGTAAACATCTTAGATAAGCATCTTAGGTACAGTACAAGTGTATAGCAGTTGTACATTGAGACAGTATATGGAGATGCCAGTTTGGCACCATTTTCAAGTCTCAGTTTGTAAATGCAGGGTCCTTGACCTGACCATGAAGGCCCGTTATCCTGGCGGCATTGTGGTGTCGGCCTGGCCAAGTGTAGCCATTGGTGTCCTCCACTGCTGCTCCATCACTGTAGATCACATCCTCGGCCTCTTGGAGCAGTGTCCGGTCCAACCAAGCACAAATGTTGCAGGACCTCCAGCAGCCTTCTCCACTGTCAATGCAATGCACTCCCTCCCGCCACCGGTCTGCTTACTGGCCCTCCATCTGACTCCTTCCACTCTGGATGGGTGTGCCGGGTGGGTTCCCGGTCCGCGCCGCGGGTCCTCGGTTTGTGGCGGGCGAGCCGAGCCTGCTGGTGGCTTGGCCATGGCTTGTTGGGATACTCCTGCCACGTGGCTTGCCAGGGTTAACCTTAACAACGTTGATGTACAGAGGGGTGAAAGTCCATAACTCCCTGAAAGTGTCAACACAAGTAGTTAAAGAGGTGAAGAAGGCATATAGTATGCTTGCTTTCATAGGTCAGGACTTTGAGTATAAGATTCAGGAAGTTATGATGTGGCTTTAGAGTACTTTATAAAGTAAATGCAAGGCATTTATAGGGTGGACAGTCAAATGTTTTTGTTACGATGGAAATATTAAATTTGAGAGGGCGTAACTGAGGTGAGAGGGGCAAAACATAGAACCGTAATTAACTGGATGCCACAATGCTGTGAACAAGCTGATGCTGTAATTCATTACTTTGGCTGTTAGTCTACTTGGCTTCAGCTTCTGCCTATAT
This sequence comes from Malacoraja senta, assembly GCA_038087875.1. Taxonomy (NCBI): domain Eukaryota; kingdom Metazoa; phylum Chordata; class Chondrichthyes; order Rajiformes; family Rajidae; genus Malacoraja; species Malacoraja senta. The sequence continues at coordinate 26,375,306 of CM075984.1, forward strand.
GGCTATTTGAAAAATAAGGCACAAAACATATTTCCCCATGAGAGCCAAAGAGCTGTCAAGTCCAATTACATATTTTGTTGTTTTAGATGCTAACATTTCCTGAGAAGCTTCTGAAGAGTATAATAAGGCAGAAAACACTAATGCTAAGTGGCTATGGTGACATTAAAATGGATAACATCAAACCTGGAGGTGTGACAAATAGCTGGGAGATTGGTACTCGACAGTTGAAAGGCAGGGATAGAGTGGCTGTGTGGGCAAGCAAGTGGCAAATTGGATTTAATGCAATGTAATGTGAATTAAGAATGAGGTGAGACAAATCACATGCTTGCAGAGATTGTGCAGAGTCATTGGGAGCTGGATGCACTATTTGTTAATCTTTTAAAGTGATGGAGCGTATTGATGGAGTGGTTGGTAAATTGTAGGAGATGCTGGGATTCATATACTTGGGCAGAGAAAACAATAGCAGAGAAGTCACAAAAGCTGGAAAGCAAGGTGATTGTCTTTGTTGGTGACATTAACGCCCAATATTGACTGAACTCCTCACTGCCAAAGGCTTAGCAGGGGCAGAATTTGTTAAGCGTATTCAAGAGGGTTTCCTGAAAGTATGCGGATAGTCCAACCCGAGAAGGGAACATAATGGATCTTATGTTGGGAGACAAGTCTCGCAGGTGACTGGTGTTTCAGTGCAGGAGCATTTTGGGGATAATGATCACAACTCCAAAAGTTCAAAGATTGTTCTGAAAAAGGATAAGTTTAGACCTACTAAATTAGAGTAAGGGAAACTATGAGTGTATTAGGCAAGAGCTCAGGAGGGTACATTGGGATCAGTTGTTTTGGTGAAGTGCACATCTGACATGTGGGAGCTGTTTAAAGGCCAGTTGATCAAGGTTCAGGACCAGCATGTTCCAGTAAGTAGGAGAGATAACAAGACAAAGTAAAGGAACCTTGAATGGTTGTCAATGCCAGTGACTAACGGTGTTCCACAGGGGTCAGTGCTGGGGACGCCGCCCTTCATGATATATATCAAAGATTTGGATAAGGGGATTGAAAGCTTTGTGGCCGTTTGCAGATGATACGAAGATAGGTGGCGGGGCAGGTAGTGTAGAGAAAGCAGGGACTCTGCAGAAGGACTTGGACAGGTTGGGAGAGTGGGCAGAGAAATGGCAGATGGAATACAGTGTAGCAAAGTGTGCAGTCATGCATTATGGTAGTAGGAAGTGAGGCGATAGACATATGGATATGCAGGGAATGGAAGGATATGGATTATGTGCAAGCGCAAATTGGTCTTGGCATCATGTTCAGCACAGACATTGTGTTGAAAGGGTCTTTTCCTGTGCTGTACCGCTCTATGTTGTATGTTTTATGAGTGTATTTTATGTTGTATGTTCTAGGTCATGGTGATCTGCCGAGAACACTGGTAAGGCTGTAGCATTGTTACTAAGTCCAATTCTAGTCAACACTCGAAGTTACTGAGTCTGAAGAAGGGTTTCGGCCCGAAACGTAACCTATTTCCTTCGCTCCATAGATGTTGCTGCACCCGCTGAGTTTCTCCAGCATTTTTGTGTACCTTCTAGTCAACACTCTTCAGGTGGTGTCCTTGAGAGGGGGTAGGAAAAAAAACCTTCCAGTCATGAAGAGCTTCAACTTTTAGGACAGACTGACAAGGCTTGGGTTGTTCTTGATACAAATAAGTTTGTGAGAATTGATTGGGGTGATAATAATGCGCAGGTCTGGTGCAAGTCCCAGAGAGCACACATGAACCTGCGGGCAAAGATATGGGAAGCGGGGAGTTAACGATAGACAGAGCAGGTATGACCTGGAAGTTACTGTCTGGATGCAGAGTGGAATCAGAGCTTTCAGAAAGGAAAGGGGAAACAGACAGAACATTTGCAGGACTATAAGCAGGGATCAGTCGATGGGTTTACTTTGCTAGGTGCAAATTACCTTTTTTGCCACAGAGCTTCTACAACTTTATGTTTAAGATGCTGGAAAAATTGAAGGTAGACAAAAATGCTGGAGAAACTCAGTGGGTGAGGCAGCATCTATGGAGCGAAGGAATACTTGACATTTCGGGTCGAGACCCTTCTTCAGAGGAAGACCCATCGTCTGAAGAAGGGTCTCGAACCGAAACGTCACCTATTCCTTCGCTCCATAGATGCTGCTCACCCACATAGTTTCTCCAGCATTTTTGTCTATCTTCTACAACTTTATGATAATTTTTGGCCGAAGAGATTTTAAAGATCTTCTGATCGCAGAACAGAAATGAAACGGGACAGAAAGGTTCAGTGAGGGAAGGGTAAAGTTGAAAGCACAGCCTCTAGTGGGGGAAGGCCCAGGGGAATTCAGCAGTGTGGAAGAGGGAGTGCAACTATCTCAGTCTTGAGGCTGGAAGAGCGAGGTTGGGCAAGCGTTTGAATGAAGAGGAGACATTTAAGATTGAATTTTGTGACAATGGTAGTCACTGGAAGTCAGTGTCCGTGAGGACAGAGGGAATGGGTGCGTGGGATGTGGAAGTGAAGGCTAACTGGCAATTTGTGGAAAACTGAGCATGGAGTTGCTGAAATTCACTTTAGATGCAATCTGTGCCATACAGGAACGAATTTACTGAATTGATAGGTTGGCGACAGTTTCACTATATCTGGCAATGATTTAACAAAAGATTATTAGATTTGTGAGTGGATTTCACCTCAACCTTCAAGTCTATCTATTCAGGTCTATCAGTGGACCAGTCCAAGTCCCTGTCTCATGCAGACATATGAGTGTGTTGTAATCTGGCAAACAACACATGGGTGGTGGGAAGTTAATGGGGAGTGGGATTGCAAGGATCAAATGTTGAGGGATTGGGCAGCAGAAAACCGAACAATCAGCAGCTCCCAGACACTTATTATCTTCTATGCCCTGATGATATGAGACCTTATTTGTCGCACTAGATTGTTCTGATGCAATACAGCTTTGACTGTTTCCACTTCAGTGATAAATTTTAAAGCCATTATTACAACTGGCACACTTTATAGAGAGCTCTATTTTGGCTAACTTTCAATGCAGTTAATTCTCTCAGCACATTGCCGGATCATTGCTATTTTACTCTGTGAGATTTTTCTTGTTTGCAAGTATTCGTGCAATAGTCATCCACAATGAAAATACTTTTCGTTAAAGTTAAAGAGTTAAGCATGTAAAAAACACAATAAAATTGCAAGTCTTCTTCATTTGTAAACATGATTTGTTTTTATCTAACTCTTCAGGGGTTTATTTGCTTTACAAAGGAATCGGAAGTGTCTGTGCCAACCAAGTGACCAGCTAATTGCCCATCTGCCCAGCTTCCCACTGAGATGCCATCATACCCTCTCACTCTGAGCTCTCCCAGTCCACTCAATTCCTGGGGAGGTTACGTGGCATTTGTACTTTGAGTCCATTGTGAATACTGTGGAGAAGAGGGAAAGGCCTTTGAATCACAAACTGCAGGGTAGAAGGGGAATGATTGCTGCAAATATTTTATGTTTGGTAAATTGTATTTTTTGAAACAAACAGGATTTTCTACATCTGTGAGAATGTTATGAAATTCCACTTTAGCTCTTTCGAGACTGTTAAATCTCTCAGAGCTTTTCACACATATCTGACTTATTTCTCAACAGTGCTGACTTGTTATCTTGACAACTATATTTTATTGTGCTGAAAATCTCCACAGCATCTGATGCACATACACTATAGCTTGTGGGCTGTTGATATTTTCTCACTCCCTTCTGAGACAGTCCCTTGGAATCCTGGATGACTCGCTTTCACTCCAATTCCATTGGTTCTTAGGTGGTTGATTGAACATGTTTACTAATTGCGATATGGCCTGGTTCAACAGCAGGAATGCCCAGGAATGAAGGAGATTACTAAAGTGGTGGACACCACAGGATCCATCATGGGTACTGACCTCCATACCATAGAAGAAATCTATAGAAACCATCCTATCAGGATGCATTTCAGTTTGGTATGGCAACAGCTTTGCCAAAGACTGCAAGAAATTGCAGAGAGTTGTGGACCCACCTCAGTACGCCATGAAAACCAGCTTCCCCACCATCAACTCCATCTGAACTACACTAGCTCAGGAAAGCAGCATAATGAAAGACCTTCATACTCAGGTCATCCTCTCTCCTGTTGGGTTGAAGATACAAAAACAAAAGCCGTACCACCAGAATAAAGAATAGCTTCTTCCCCATTGTTATCAGACTCTTGGACGAACCTCTCATATACCAAGGATGTTTTCCAGATCTCCCAATCTATCCCGATGTGTGATCCTCGCACTTTTTTAACTTGCACTTCTCTGGATCTGGAAGACTAAATTCAGCACTCTATTTCCCTTCTCTTTTTGCACTACTTGTGAGTTCAATTAGTTCATTCTGCCTCTGACTGTGTCCCACCTCATACTGTAAGTGAAGATGTCCAGGTCAAAATGTTGCAGCAGTGCAAGGTGTGGGACTTTGTGAAGACTTTATTCTTGTTACAGATTCAGACTTTACTTTAGACTTCAGAGATACAGCGCGGTAACATGCCCTTCAGCCTACCGAGTCCACGCATACCAGCGATTGCCGCATACACAAGCACTATCCTACACACTAGGGACAGTTTATAAATTTACCAAAGCCAATTAACCTACAAATCTGTACTTCTTGGGAGTGTGGGAGGAAACTGGAGCACCTGGAGGAAACCCATGTGGTCACAGGGAGAACGTACAAACTCTATACAGGCAGCACTCGCAGTCAAGATCGAACCTGGATCTCTGGTGCTGGAAGGCAGCAACTCTACGGCTGTGCCGCTGTGCCCCCCTTAATCCCTCGCCCCTGAAGAGATCGCAACTCTTCTTGATGATTCTGTAAACTACAGCAGCAATTCCTAACTTCATAAAATCAGCTTCCAGTGTGTGCAGTGATCAGCTTGGCTTCTTGGTTGAACATCAGGCATCAAAGCAAAACATAATCAGCGTTCAGACCGTTTGCTGTATGAGTCACTTGATATTCATGGTAAAACCATGATTTTCACACTGTGACCTGTTACTGTGGATTTCCCAGTAATAGGCGTTGAGGTGGTTTAGGCCACTTAGCAAGATATACTCAGCAAGATGGGTCTACGTTCACAGCATGAGAGGAAAGATCAGCCAGGGAAAATGTCCACATGAAGCTTTACAGCTGTTTTATAATCATAGGTTATAACTGGCCAAGGATGTTTCAGATGGCACAATAGAGCGTTCTGTTGAGGTATTTTCTGAATGGGATTGTACCTCCATACCATGGAAGAAATCATGCTGAACAAACTGAACTCACCAGTATCGAGGCTATTGCCATGAGTTCTGTGTATTGATCAACCATTGATAAAGAGCTGCAGAAATGTGGTGCCAAGTGAACAGTTTGCTAGCAATGTAGAGAGAGAGAGAGAGATACCACTTACGACACAATCACAGTCATGGGAATGGCTGACTTAATCATTCCAATGAGTCTACGTGGATATTTTTCAGCAGGGTATCGAACATTCCATACTGTTCATTAACACACAGATAAAATAGATTGTGGACGTACTTAAGTTTCAAGGATACCGCAAGGATACCGCATACCCTTCGGCCCATTGAGTCCATGCCGATCTATGTTTATCCATACACTGGTTCTATCCTGCACAATTTACAGAAGCCAATTAACCTACAAACCTGCACGTCTTTGGGATGTGGGATGAATCCGGAGCACCTAGAGAAAACCGACGGGGTCACAGGGAGAATGTACAAACTCTATACAAACAACACTCGTAGTCAGGATTGAACCTGGGTTTCTGGTGCTGCAAGGCAGCAACTCTACCCCTGCGCCACTGTGCCGCCCCAGGTAAATGAATGCCATGTAGATTCAAAACTGGCTTACTGATAGAAGAATGAGGGTTGACTTGGAAGGACAATATTCATGCTGGAGGTCTGTGACCAGTGGAGTTCTGCAGGGATCTGTACTGGGACATTTTCTGTTTGTGATATATATAAATTACTCAGACTTAAACATGGATGGGTTTGTCGGTAAGTTTGCAGATGACGCCAGGATTGCTGGGGTTGTGGAATGTATGCAAGGCTGTCAAGGTGTACAATGGGGTATAATTTAATCCGAGCAAGTGTGAGGTTTTATAGGAGGCCAAATGTAAGGGAAAAATATACAATTATTGGCGAGACCCTGAAGAGCAGTGATGTACAGATGATTCTTGGGGTGCAAGTCTACAACTCTCACAACAATGCATATAGATAGAGTGGTAACAAAGGCATATGGTATGCTTGTTTTCATAGGTTGGGGCATTGAGTATAAGTCAGGAAGTCATGATGCAGCTATATATAACTTTGCTTGGGTGGCATTTCTCCATTGCATTCAGTTGTTTTTGCCCTGTTGCAGGAAGGATGTGGAGGCTTTGGAAAGGAGATAGAGGAGCTTTACCAGAATGATGCTTGGATTTGTGGTTATTAGCTACAGGGAGATGTAGGACAGACTTGTTTATTCTGGAGCAGGCATGCGGCCTTCTAGGCCATTAAGTGCGGCCTTTTGAATGAATCCAAATTTTGTAGAACAAATCATTTTATTTTTATTAATATGTTTTTGTTTGTCTTTTATCATTTTTATTTTAATCTTAAAATGAATGTATTTGAAATACCAAGGAGTAAAAGAAGATTCAACGAAATAATCCTCCCCGACTGACGGCCACAATTAAAACATCAGTAAGTCATGAGGGATATTTTTACACCTGTTATACTCATGACTTAGTTCTAGAATGTACGTTAACCTCCCAGCCTGACTGGCGCCACCACCGCCTGAGGCTGGTTGACGAGAAGGAAAATGTCGGGGAGAGTCCGCTGGCCGTCCAGTCTTCAGTATCATCTACTTTTGACAGCGGTGCACGTGGCTTTCATCTGAAGTTGAATTTCAATATATCTAATTGAAGTTTCTTGGATGCGGCCTTATTAGATTACAGCTAACTTAATGCGGCATTCCAACATGAAAAGGTTCCCCATCCCTGTTCTGGAACACCAGGCATTGCAGGGAGACCGGATAGTGGTATATAAAATTGAGAGGCATAGATAGGGTAGACAGTCAGTAACTTATTCCTAGGATGGAAAAATCAAATATGGGAGGGGATAGCTTTAAAGCATGAGGGACAAAGTTTAAAAGAGATATGTCGGGCAACTTTTTTACCGAGGTTGGTAAATGCCTGGAACGCGCTGCCAGGATTGGTGGTTGAGGTAGTGGGATTTAGGAGATTTTTGGATCGGCAGGGAATGGAGCGATATGGATTATGTGCAAGTAGATAAGTAAGTAGTGGTCTTGGCAACATAGAGTCAAAGAGTCATAGAATCATACAGCACGGAAACAGGCCCAACTTGTCCATACCGACCAAGATGCCTATCGACACTAGCCCCACCAGCCCACGGAAGGCTCATATCCTTCTAAACCTTTGTAATCTATGTACCAGTCCAAATGCCTTTTAAATGTTTATGAAGGAACTGCAAATGCTGGTTTAAACCAAAGAGAGACACAAAATGCTGGAGTAACTCAGCGGGACAGGCAGCATCTCTGGAGAGAAGGAATGGGTCTGAAGAAGAGTCTCAACCCGAAACGTCACCCATTGATTCTCTCCAGAGATGCTGCCTGTCCCACTGAGTTACTCCAGCATTTTGTGTCTGCCTTTTAAATGTTGTTATGGTAACATGTTCATCACATGCCTGTGTGCCGTAGTGCCTGTTCTTGTGCTGTACTATTCTATGTTCTAAGATCACTAGCGTCTCATCAGGAACAACCAATCTCCTGCCCTTTGTGATGGGGGTGTCGTCTTTTACCCCATGGAAACTGCCTGCAGCATTCTGCAGGACTCCTTGTTTTTGCAGAGGATTCATGGAATCTTGTTAGCTGCAGTCAGTGTCTGCAGGTGGAACAGTTCAGCTTATTCAAGACAGTTTTCACAAAGCTCTTTTACATGTGCAGTATGGTTCTCCCTGCCTAATGAGATATTTCTCAGATCAGATGCAGTTGTTTGATGTTGCAGTTTTTGAAGGTGAAACAATACTTACAGGGATGGTTAGAATTTTAAAGTTGCTTCAGTTCCTCGCCTCTGCTGCAATCTTAGAACCGTTATCCCATTTATTATGATTTAATTATGTTTAATTATACATGGATACAGCATTAATTGAACAAAGTGCTTTAATAGTTGGCAGCGCAGCAAACAAATGAGAATTTACTGCATTTTAGAAGCTCATTCAATATTTACATTCTTTAAGTACCCAGCTTAATGCTTAATAAAATAATACTTAAATAATGATTCTGATGGTAACACGAAACACACGTTCACAATGGACACACATGCCTTAAAGTTCATCAGTCAAGAGTACCAAACATGGTGTAAAAATTAGAGTGCATTGAAAACCACCTCCAAACTTCAGTTCTATTTAGGACAATGACATTGGTGTTGGAACACCTCTAACCAAGCATGCAAGAAATTGCAGCGAATTGTGAACGTAACCGAGACCATCACACAAAGCAACTTCCCTTCCATTGACTCAATTTATACCCCAGAAGGGCCCCTTCCTGTGCTGTACTGTCTATGTTCTGTGTTCTTTGTTCTATGATCTATAAGTGTGAAGTGTGTGACTCCATTTATTGGCTTGGCAATACCAGGAATGTAATCAAGAACAAGTCTGCACCCTCTTCTCCCTCTTCTCCCCTCTCCCCTCTCCCATTGGGCAAAATGTATAGAAGTATGAAAACACACACCACCAGATTCAGGGACAGTTTCTTCCCAGCTGTTATTAGGTAACTGAACCATCCTACCACAACTAGAGAGCAGTTCTGAACTACTATCTACCTCATTGGAGACCCTGGGACTATCTATGATTGGACTTTACTTGCTTTATCATGCACTAAACGTTATTCACATTATTCCCTTTATCATGTATTTGTACACTGTGAATGGCTCGATTGAAATCATGTATTGTCTTTCCGATAACTGGTTAGCAGGTTTTCACTGTACCTCGGTACAAGTGACATTAAACTAAACTAAACTAAACCTCACCCAACCTCCATTCACATGGGGAGAAGACTTCACCCATGATTCCTTCAGCCCACAAGAGCAGGTAGCTTAGTTTAGTTTAGAGATATAGCGTGGAAACAGGCCCTTTGGCCGACCGAGTCTGCGCTGACTAGCGATCCCCATACACTAACACTGTCCTACACACACTTTGGACAATTTACAGTTTTATCAAGTCAATTAACCTACAAACCTGTAAACCTTTCAAGTGTGGATAGAGTTTGTAGCATGGCACAATCTCTTTGTGTTTACCTGCATAATGAAAATGCATCCATTCATTGAATAGCATGCTCCCCAGTAGCTGGAGGAGTGGTGTTTGTATTTTGATAGCTGGTGGGCTAAATGATGAAGGCAAAATGGTCTGGTTTGTCAAAACCGATGGAGATAGCTGGAAGCAAGAGTTTGTACTTGTCACAGAACAACCACCTAACTGATAACCTGACTGAGCTGCTCTATGAACCTTTCAAATGAAAGTGTTTCTCCATGCGGCTTCAAAGTCATGCTTGGGAGAGAAACAATGCTATTAAAACAGCAAAATGAGTGACTCCCATGACATTGTGTACCACATTACAGCACAGATGTGTCACAGTATCACTGAGAGTGCGCTGCTTCACTATTGTATGAGCCTCTGACCTTATCGTTGCTGGGAGGTCAGTGGAGACAAGAGTAGGGCCAATGAAAGTGCCGGATACTTTCAGTCACAGTCTCATAACTCGCATAAGTGTCTTATTCAAGATCCCTCGAGGTCAACGATGACTTGCTTCCACTTCGGTTCTGTCGATTCTGAGGTGGTCAATGAGCATGGGAACAGCAGACTGTCACAGGAGAGGATAGAAGCAAACAGCTGGAGTAACTCAGCGGGACAGGCAGCATCTCTGGAGAGAAGGAATGGGAGACGTTTTGGGTCAAGACCCTTCTTCAGATGGAGGGGCCTGATTTAAATGAAAATCAAATGGTGCAGGTGCTGGAAATATTAGATTATGGATTGCTTAGCATTTTGGGTAAGGTGAGAGACAAGTGTCAGGTGTGTTTATTTGACATATGAATGGGAACAGTGAAATTCTTATTTGCTGCACCTTTACAGGCACATTGGACTCATAACAATGACAGCAACAAATAAATAAATATACAATAAATTGTCAGTTATTCAAAGTAACTAGACCATGATAGTTCAAAAACAAAAATACGTAGCGCAACCATGGCACTGCAAAGTCCGTTGTAGTTTGGTGCTGAGGTAGGGTTGCGGTTAAGGTTGTGCAGGGCGGTGCAGGGTCCTAATGATTTGATGGGAGGAGGCTGTTCTTGAACCTGGAGATAACGGTCTTCAGGTGCCTTCTTCCAGATGGTAGCAGTGAGAAGAGAGCATAGCTAAGACATTTCTACTCATCCCAGTGTGTGTCTTTGATGACATTAGCTGCCTTCTTGTGGCAGTGCCTTCTGCACATCGCTTCGATGGTGGCGAGGTCAACACCTGCGATGGATCGCCATTTTCTGCAGCCTCATTCGCGTGGGGTTTTTTCTGGATGCTCCTGTTTCTACCCACACTCCAAAGATGTACAGGTTTGTAGGTTAATTGGCTTCTGTAAAATTGTAAATTGTCCCTTGTGTGTGTAGGATAGTGCTCGTATACGGGGTGATTGCTGACCAACGCGGGCTCAGTGGGCCGAAAGGCCCTGTTTTCGGGCTGCATCTCTAAAGTCTAAAGGATCAGGCAGATGAAATTAATTTATCTAAGCATCATGTTCAGCACAGACATTGTGGGCCTAAGGGCCTATTCTTGCTCTGTACTTTTCTGCTGTTCTATGTTCTATGGTAGATGGTTCTAATGGGAAAAAAAGTGAGGTAAAAAGCACCAAGATAATGATGTTTCTGGAATTAATATATGGTAATGTTATTATATCATAACAGAGTTAGTGACTTGCATTATTATTTACCTGGGACTGTGTTCTGTGGAGAGTGAAGAAGCAGGCTTGTTCTTATTAGAAAGAACATTAAGGAAAGATTTAATAGCTTATATTAGAGTATATAAGCAATGATCATTTCCAATGGGTCAAAAATCAGGCACATTAATATAAGGTACTTGATTAAGGATGCAGATAAAGTATAAGGGTAAGTGATGCAACACGGTTAAATTATTATGATCTGGGAAACATCCAAACAAGTAGTTGAAGCTTCCATAAGGAAACTTGCTAAATATTCAAAGGGGAGATACTTGCAAGGTTGTTGGGAAGGGGGTAACCGTGGAACTAATTGAATTGCTTTTTCAAACAGCAAGCACAAGGGCCAAGTCCTCTTCTTCTTTTTGTCCCTTTTCAAAATGTTCAGAAACTGCAACTACTGTAATTTGCTGGAGGTTAATGCTAATAGCTTAATGAGTCTGATGGTCGGATGATAAAATGGTTCTTTCGGAAAGAGGGTGTCAAGTCCATTAATTCTCATTGTCACATAGTCTGCAGTGCACCCTCAAGACACAGCTCTCAAGTCCCAATTTTTGGTAAGTGCAACACTTAAGTTTACAGATATTGTTGAGTCATTATAAAACTGTATATTGAGGAGACAACATACATTCAGCAAAATGGGAAAAGCGGCCATCCATAAGACTTATTTAGATTAGTTTAGAGATACAGCAAAGAAATAGGCCCTTTGGCCTACCATGTCCACCGACCATCTATCACCCATTCACTAGTTCTATGTTATCCCACTTTCACATCCTACACACTAGGGCCAATTTACAGAAGCCAATTAACACACCAACCTGCGTGTGTTTGGAATGTGAGAGGAAACCAGAGCGCCTCGAGAAACCCCACGTGGTCACAGGGAGAACGTACAGACAGCACCCGTAGCCAGGATCAAATCCATGTCTCTGGCGCTGAAAGGCAGCAGCTCTACCGCTGTGCCACTGTGCCACCCAAATATTTGTGAGGATTTTAAATGAAACCTCTCTCATGATCTCAGCTTAAGTAGGCTAGTAGATGCTTAAACCATTAGCAAACCATGGTAAAGGATGTTGTGCGAGATGAGCTTGCAATGGCAGCACATACAAGGAACGTATGGCTGATTTTAATTGCTGCTATGAAAACTCACTGTGTTTCTATTCTACATCTTATACCAGTAATATGATAACATGTGAACTACTGTCTAATTTGTTAGGATTGACCATTTAAAAGAACCATGAGCTAGATGACCATATTATAAGGCTAAATACCTTTCACAGATTAGTTGAATTGTTCACTGGTGGTAATGGAGGACAAATTAAAACAACAATCGTAGTGGAGCGAAGTAGTTTTTTCTCGGTTACAGATTAACCATAATCCTCAAGAATAAAGCTCAAACAATTTATGTTAGTCATCAAAATTATTGGATATTGCCTGAAACACCCATGGGTGTATGCTATCATTATGATATATTTTACATGATACACCATAACATTCACACTAAAGGGTTAATAATTGCAATATGACAGCTGCTTTATTGTGAAATCATTTGCAGTTAATTACTGGGAAAGTATTCAGTGCGGTTTAACCATGATGAGAGCAACCTAACACATCTATGTAGGGCAGTATTTAAAAAAAGATGCAAAGTGCTTCTTCTATTTATTCTTGCATATGGCATGTGCAGCCTAAAGTTGTAGGACAACTTGTTCTATTTGATCTTATTTGATTGTGCATGCTGAGTTGATTGCATTTGTCGAAACAGGGCAGACCACGTGAAGGTTGCAATCTTCCACCCCATGCAAAGTGCTCGAGTAACAGGATAGGCAACATCCATTGAGAACATGGATAGTTGACATTTCGTGTCAGGACCCTTCTCCATACAGTATTAATCTGTGAGGTCAACATCAAGAAGTACTGTGACTGGATAAATAATATACCATTACTGATTTTTGTTTTGATGTATTAGCCATTGGATGACAACCCTGAGCTCTAACAATATTTGAATCGTATTGTAAATATTGCATGTAGTCTTCCATTCGTAAGAAATGCATGGATTGGGTTTGTTTGTTTTGCAACCTTAATGCAAAGTTCTTCCCATTGATTACACTTTAAACAAAGAATACACATGCTAAATGTATGCCTTTACCTAACATCAACAGAATTTCAAAGCAGCAAATATTTCAGAGGTCATTAGTCACAGTGAGGTCCTGAGTGCTGAGGAATATGAATCCAGACTGAGACTGGATGTTGACGAGACAAATTTGTTTCACTACTTCGCTCACTGGATTTCTGTCATTACTGTCACATTTTCTCATCAGATGGAAACTGATTAGCCACTCTATTGACAAAAGCTGTCACAATATCTGACAGGCAACTGATCCCACCTCTCAGGCTGGGAAAGAATTGGCTCATCAATAACAATGTTCAAATGCTGCTTGCAGGAAAGGATGAAAGTTATAGGTCAGTTAGAGTTATAGGATCAAGGGGTCGAGGCCCCTTCACTCCTCCACATGACGTTGGGGACCTGGAACATTGGGTCCATCATGGACAGCCCATCAGTGACACACCTGAATATTACTCAATTCCTCGATTTTGACACCCAGACGTTGACCTCTTTGGATTCTCCTTAATTTAATCTGCCAGATCTGTCTCCTGACACCTTTTGCCCTTCTGATTTTCTTCTTAAGTGTGTTTTACTCAATCCCCTATACTTGTCCAGGGATACTCTTGATCCCAGCTGCCTTTTCCCTGACTTATGTTTCTTTTACCTGACTCAATTTCTCTTGTCATCCAAGGTCCCTTACCCCTATTTCCTTCGCTCCATAGATGCTGCCTCACCCGCTGAGTTTCTCCAGCATTTTTGTCTACCTCCCTTACTCCTATCTGCCTTGCAATTCACTGTAACAAGAACTTGCACACTTCCACTTTTACTCTTTTGAAAGCAACTCACTTGCCTGCAAACTACTAATCAACTGCTGATCAGATTTCACGACCATCATGTTCCAGTAAGGATAAGGATGGCACGTTAAGGTAACCTTGGATGACAATAGTGCTGTTAATTTGGTCAAAAATAAAGAGGAAATCAGACAGGCCTTTGAGGAAGACACAAAATGCTGGAGTAACTCAGCGGGACAGGCAACATTTCTGGATAGAAGGAATGGTTGACGTTTCGGGTTAAGACCCATCTTCAGATTGAGAGTCAGGGGAGAGGGAGACACAGAGATAAGGAACAGTAAGGTGCAAAAACCCCCATCAAAGGGGGGTGAAGATCAAGGAAAATGTAAAATAGATCATTGTTAGCTGGGAGAAGGTGACAACGAAGCATATGGAAATAAAATGTAATCAGGGGGTTTAATTAAATTTTACTGTATTCAATTTTACTGATTGAATTTGTCTTTTTCACCCAGGATGGCATGGGGCTGGGACTCACTGTCTGATGCATGAGAGAAGGCATAGCCTTCATCATATTTAAATGTAAATTTTGTCACAAAATTTAAACCCCAAAATGTAAACCCCACAAAACTATTGCTGGTTATGTACTGATGTGATCTCACTCCCTTTCAAACGCTGGGTTCAAACGAAGGGTCCCGACCTGAAATGTTACCAATACATGTTCTCCAGGGATGCTGCCTCATCTGCTGAGTTACTCCAGCACTTTGTGTTTTCTTTTTGTAGACCAGCATCTGCAGTTCATTGTTTCCACCTGCAGAAGCAATATCTGTTTTCAGGAGTCTAGTGTTGGCACCAGGATGCTGTGTCCTGCCCAGTGTTGAAGACTGAGTGTAACGTGCCTCAGTGATGGGGATATTGGCCTGGGAGAAGGCATTGGATTGGTTTACTAACAAATACAGTGAACTTTTGAGGATTTTTTATGATGATACTAACACATTTAAATTTGTAGCGCAGTTCTTGGGAATATGCTGGATTCAGATTCCTAATGTGGTTCAAATTATTTTCGCATTTGACTCCACCAGCTACATGTGTGCCAATTTTACAAGATATCCACACAGACATCCCCACTGATACTCAAAAGCTGCTCCACACATCAGTGTGGTAGAGTTTTCCAACTATTCTTTGCAATTTGCCAAGAATTGATAAACGATTACGGAATTTAAACTGCAAATTAACATTATGCAAAATGCTTGCAGTTTAAATAATATTACTTTGAAAACCAGCTTTATTCACAAAATAGCTGCTGTATAGGTTGTGAATGGATTGTAATGTTGGTAACAGAAATATTTTTAGCTGTATTTGGCCAACTGCATAAAATTACAGTCAGAAGGATCACATATTGTTTTTAATGCAGCTGAAGTTGCATTCTAAAGCTCTGATTAGAACGGTTCATAGAATATTCTACATTCAGCAATATGCAAATTAATTTGAGCAGGAATTCCAGAAATATATATCTACTTTGGAAATCTGGCACAATTTTCACTACAACAGTCGATAGTGCAGGAAAGCAGAGATGCTGACTATGCCCATGCTGGGTGGTGTGGTGGTGGGGGTGGGGGGGGGGGGGCGATAGTGGTGGAAGAGAGGGAGGGGGAGGGGCAGAGGAAAGAAGGAGGGTGGGAAAAAGAGGGAGAGGGAGGGGGTAATGGGGAGGGAGAGGGAAGGTGCTGGGGGAGATAAAGACAGACCATGGGGGAATAGAGAGGGAGGGGCAGGGGGAGAGGGAGAGGGCAGGGGGAAATAGAGAACGGGGATCAGGTGGAGAAGAGTAGAGGGAGGTGGAGGCGGAGAGAGAGGGAGATGGAGAGTGTGGATGAGGGGGACAAGGGGAGGGAGTGTGTGATAGAGGACACTGCTGCTAGCATTGAGCAAATGCAATAAAATGTACAAAAAGGAACTGCAAGTACTAGGTGTGAGTTCAAGGAACAAGAAAAGAGGAGAAAGAGCAGAGAGAAGGGGGGGAAGGGTGTTTGGTCGTTGGCTAATATTGGATAATTCAATGTTCATACTATTGGTAAGCTACCCAAATGGAAATTGAAATGTTATTCCTCCAATTTGCATGTTGTTTCACTCTGGCAGTGGAGGAGGTGCAGGACAGAAAGATCAGTATGGGAATGGTTAGCAACCGGGAGATCTAGTAAGCCTTGGTAGACCGAGCGCAAGTATTCGGCAAAATGGTTGCAGAGTCTATGCTTGGTCACCTTATACATGTTCCCCGGAAAAGTTGCCTGACCCGCTGAGTTACTCCAGCACTTTGTGTCTGCAAATCCAATAAGGTGACCTGTGATGGAAATGTTGACTATTCTGTGCTCAAGTATTTCAGAGATGTACAATAAAGTATATTTTTAATTTTTAATTAATTCTGCCTTTCCAGCAAACGCCCCCCCCCCCTCCCCCAAGATAAATAGATTCTATTCATCATACAAGATCACAACTGCCAGCCAACTCCAGTTCCCATCAAGGCAACTAGAATATAATGTGATTGAACAGTCAGCATGAATTTATCAAAGGGAAATCAGGTTTGACAAATATTTTAGAATTTCCTGAGGTTTCAACCAGCAGAATAGTGTCACCGCAGTCACACTGGGCCCCAGTGTCGGCACCCAGCCTCTCCCAGCCTTAAGGGCCTGTCCCACTTGGGCGTCATTTGCACGTCATTTACGCGACATCCTAAAAATTGGTTGGCGCATCGTGACGCGCGCGTGGTGAGGCGTGGTGGCTTATGCAGTGATGCTTCCCTATCGCCCCAGGATTTTGGAATGTTCAAAATCCTCGCGCGCCACCTGCGTGACGTATCCCTTGGCACGCTGACGTACTGATGGCGGACGTTTAGCGCATGGTGACGCATGGATACGCACGGTGACGCACGAACATTGCCTATGCTAATTTATTATGCGTCACCATGCGTCAACGTCCATAACCATGCGTCGTCACGCGCCGCCCGTACGCCGTTGGCACGCCATTTGCGCTTCATTTGAGCGCCGCACCACGTGATCACCCGGGTATAAAGCGTGCCATGTTTTGAAAATTTTTCACTGGGAATATCCTTGCCACGGAGACTGGCGCTAATTGCCGCACGATGTCGTACTGCTAGACGATTTTCGCGCGACTGTTGCGCATCAGTCACTGCCAGCCTGTCACGTAAATGACGCGCAAATGACGCCAAGTGGGTCAGGCCCTTAAGTGTCAGCATATCAGTCGTTGTTGACACTCTGTCTCTCTCAGCCCTAGCGTTGACACACTCTCCAGGCCATCGGGTTGGCACACTCTGCCTCTCTACTATCGCATTTACCAGCACTTGACACCTTCTGTGCCTCAGCAATTCAATGCCAGTCCAGATGTTTTTTAAATGTTGTTAGAGTACCTGCCTCCACCTCATTCTCAGGCACTATGTTCCAAACTTCATCCACCCTCTGCAGGAAAATAAATTCTTCCTCAGTCTATGCTGAACCTTTTACTCCTCACCTAAAGCCTGTGCTCTGGTCTTAGACACCTCTGCCATGGGGAAATGTTTCCTCCTTGCTACGCCCCTCATAATTTTATAAACGTCTATCAGATCCCTGCTCAATCTTCTCTGCTCCAAGGAAAACAAACCCAACTGATTATATACCTGAAAGGGTTCATCTCAGGCAACATCCTGGTGAATCTCCTCTGCACCTTCTCCAGTGCAATCCAGCCTTCCTATGATGTGATCAGAACTGCATGCAATAGTCCATCTGTAACCAATGAGTCATGGAGTCACGGAGTTATACAGCATGGAACAGGCTCTTCGGCTAATTGTGTCTATAGCAGCCAGATTAGCATTATAGCCAGCTAACCAGAATGCGTTATCATGTTTATAATGTTGTACTAAAATATCCATGCCCGAGCCAATGAAGGCCACCATCCCATATGCCTTCTTCACCATCTCAGAAGGGGATTAATAAGGTGTGTCAGCCCCCCCCACTTTCTTCGTAGATTAAAGAGATTTGATTTGAATACTAACAAATTTCTACAGAAGCACTAAAGAAAGCATACTGAGTGGTTGCATCACGGCCTGGCGTGGCAATTCCGATGCACAGGAATACAAGAAGCTGCAGAGTGTGGTTGACTCAGCATGATCCATCAAGGGCATAGCTGTCCTCACTATTGAAAGTATCTACACGAGGAACTGCCTCAAGAAGATGGCATATATATCATCAAGGATCCCCACCTCTTCTTGCCCTCTTCTTGATGTTACAAACGGGCAGAAGGTACAGAAGTCTGAAGCCTCACAAAACCAGGTCAGGAACAGCTATTGTCTTGTTCCTGTTTTTGAATTGACCCGCACAACCCAAATCCTACCTTGGCAACGGAACACTATGCATCACTTTGGTATGGGCAAGTTGGGCCAAAGGACCTGTTTCTGTGCTACATGACTCTATGGCTATGACCACTTACACCACTATAAGCTTTTGCAATTGGGTATTTTGCACATATCTTGCTTCTTTTTGCAGTCTTTTTCTTCTCACTGTCTTGTCACAATTTTGGGAAATTTATGTAGTGTGTTGTCTGAGACGATGCGCCTGTGATGTCACTGGCCAGCAAGATTTTCATCCTACCTGTACCTCACCAGATGCATATGACAATAAACTCGACTTGACTTGACCATTTAACTGTTTCTTAAATTTGTACATCAAGATTCCTCAACATACCCCATGTCCTTATCATTCTTGGTGTGGCGTCAGCCTATACACGGGCCACTTATGCTCGAACCCTCGTCAGGAAGTACGAGGGCGGGCACGTGACGTCATGGGCTAGAGGGAGTGTCCTGGTACTTAAGGTCATCTCACCTCGAGACCTTAAGGTATTCAACCGGTAGCTGAGCCCGAGTGAACAACCTCGCTCAGCTACAGTAACACTGTTATTATAGTTAGCACCAACCTAACGTGTCACCACTGAATAAACGACTCTTTGAACCGGCCTGATGTCTCACCTTTATTCACCACGTTTGGTGCCGCTACATTGGTGTATTTTCTATCTTTATTTGATCACATTGATTATTGTGATTATTTGCTTCTTTAAAACATCAATTCAAACTTCTCAGGATTAAGTTCCATCTGCTATTGCTATACCCAACTGACCTTATCTTTTTTGCAAGTGTTTTACTTTCCTGGCCTGACTAACAATACTTCCCCGGTAAACAAAGTGCAAGTTGAAAAGAAAGACTAGCCTTTAACTGAGCTCGATCACTCTGCCTCTGAGAATAACTGTTCCCATGGAGGATTTATTGATTCGTGGTGACAAACAGATCATCACTATTCAATCATATAGCCAACCAAAGGCTTGGGTAACATCATTTTTAACAGAGCACTGTAAATTAACCACCACCTTATCATTGTTCCTGTTTATCCATGCATTAAGCTATTTAAATCCAACCCACTTTAATTAGTTGGTTAAAATCTGGAAGTGCGTTTAATGGAAAGAGCAATTTACAATGTCGGGATTAATCCGCGATGAGTTATTTCAAGGAGTCAGGGAAAACCTGATTGTGGAAATGAGATACCCGTACCTTGAAATAATTGCCTTGAACGGAAGCAATAGCATGGGCAAGATAAACTGAATGGAGACACAAGTGATTGCAGATGCAGGATTTTGGAGTAATTCAGTGGGTTCAGCAGCATCTATGGGGGAAAGGAACTGTTAATATTTGGGGTAAAAACCCTGCATCAAAATAATCTGTGTTTTTTGGTAAATGAATACATATGTAACTTTACGTACATCTTTCAAATGCTTGTGCTTATGTAGATTGAGGGAGCAGAGTGAAAGAATCGTGTGCATTCTGGTGGGCCAGACTGTCAGCAACCTCGGGCTGTTGAGGTAGGTTGTTGGCTGCAAACATGATTGAAATCCATAATGACCGTTTTGGATCGTCGTGGTCACCAGTATGGCGGGCGAATAAGCAAGCCATGCATGGTGAATCAAAGAGATCTTTATTGTTGAAGTAAAGAGAACAACACACACGCACGGGGGAAGGCTGACCCGGGGCTCACTACTTATATTGGGGCACACCCCTAAACCTCGTAATAACTCCTTCCCGCCATAACCCAGTCACGTGACCCTACCCCCGACTGCCGAGCGTTCGCATAGTAAGTGGCCTAACCACCGGGTGGTGCCACAGCTGTACGGAGTTTATACGTTCTCCATGTGCCCTAGTTTCCTCCAACGCTCCAAAGACGTACAGGTTTGTAGGTTAATTGCGTCTGTAAAATGGTAAATTGTCCCTAGTCTGTAGGCTAGTGAACGGGGTGATCACTGGTCCGCGTGACTCGATGGGCCAAAGGGCTTGTTTGCGCACTGTGTCAACACACTCATGCACCTCACGCAAACATGCATGATGGTCGGTGGGGGCGCTGCGAGTCAGCTGCCCTGCCAGCAGCGTGTTCGTCATTTCTTTTTTTTTTTTTAGTTTGTTTTAATGTCTCTTAGTGTGCCTTGTGTGGGGGGTGGTGAAGGGTTAGGTTAGGGGGGAACCGTTTTCGGTCGCCTCCTCCACGAATCAATAAATCCTCCATGGGAACAGTTATTCTCAGAGGCAGTGTGATCGAGCTCAGTTAAAGGCCTTTTTCCATGTCGCCTCCCTTGAAGCCTAACACCAAGGGATTGGTGCGGCCTTTCCCGGAGTCGGGCCCGGAGTTTCAGCAGCAGGCGCAGAGTGGATTTTTCATCGCGGAGCGGGCGAGCCCTTGCCGGGGTCGCCAGAAGAGAGTGCTCCGATCGCTGGCCCGCGGACTGTTACAGCCTGAAGCCACGGTCTGCGGAGCTTCTAGCCATGGGCGTGGAGTCTGGAGCCTGGGATCCCTCGCTAGGGATCGGCGGAGAAGAGCTCCGACCGCCGGCCCGCGGCCGAGAACATCCTGAAGGCGCAGTCTGCGGAGCTTTTAGCTGCGGGCGCGTTGTGGACTTAACATCCGGAGCGCGATCCCTCGCCGGGGATCCCCGGAGAAGAGCTCCGACCGCTGGCCAGCGGCCTACAACATCCTGAAGCCGTGGTCTCCAGTAGGGAAGCGCCGATTCGGGACTTACCGTCCCGACGAGAGGGCCTGTACATCTGGCCGCCCGCAGCGGCGACTGCGGAGGATTATGGCCCCGACCACGGGGGAACAATGCAGGAGGACTGACTGTACTTTGTGCCTTCCACCACAATGAAGAATGCTGTGGTGGATGTTTGTGTTAAATTTTATTGTGTATTGTGTGTTCTTTTTTGATTGTACCGCTGCTGGCAAATTCATTTCACTGCACTTTATTGTGTATGTGATGAATAAAACTGATTGATTGATTGATTGATTGATTGATCACATACACAGCGGCAATGGAGGGTTGGAGAAGTTTTCAGAATGAGCTGGCAACCTCCAGCAAACCGTACAAATTCATATGCAGAGTAAGCAGTGTAAAGTGAGGACCTGGTCAGTTCATAGGGCTGATGATGTCAGGGTTTTGTAGGAACTTTGCAGTTTTTCACCTGGTGACAATTTAATGATGTGTGCTTCTGACATCGGAAGCACAGATCATGTGCCGAGTGACAAGAAACAACCTGGAAACTGTTGCCACGGTGCTTCACTTAAAAGTGAATGTTATTTCAGGTTGCACTGAAACTATTTGTCAGGTGACTGCAGTTCTAGGTCAGAGGAACTACTCACCAGAGCCCCCCGATCACAGATGTTCTGTATCCAGGTTGAAATGTTGTTATTACATATGTGTACTGTGTGAAGTCCTTCCATTCCCTCCAGACCCTTTGCAATGTTCCAGATCCCACACACAAAACAAGAGCCCCAGACACACACATACACGGCCGAGGGCATATACAGAACACATGCACACCCACAGCCCACACACACAGACCACATATGCTCATGCATAGTAAGTACACAGCCTTGCATGCCCATAACCTACGTACACATCCACAGCCCCATAAACTCAAAGATTGCACACCCACCCACTGATCACTCAGACTGACAACTCACACACACCCACATCTTGTGCACACGCATACTCACTCACATCCCTAGCTCACACACAGCCACAGTTGTGCACACACACTACGCCCACACATACACGTGTGCACTCACACACTCCCAGACCACATCCACTGCCCACACACATAGTCGCATGTTATCATTTGAATGCCTCAGTTCTATGCATCAATTCAGTACACTGGCTATAACCTGCTCTTGAGGAGGAGGAAGTAGATTTTATTTACATCACTAAATGAGAAATATTTCTCCCCGCTTCTGGAGTGAGATAAAACTGTGGGCAAAATCCCTCCCAAAGGTCTGCCGACGGTCTCCCCAGTTTATTGCAAACAAGCCTTTGTAAATGTTGCTCTTCTTGGTGAAAATGTTGGAGTGAAAATATAAATTATGATGAAGGGGCATTAACTGGTAACATTTGCTGAGTACCTCTCTCCACAGATGGTGCCAGAAAATCAATAGATTTTCATTTACAAACCAAGGCCAAACCAAGCTTTGTCATTCCTCTTGGTCAGTAGAAAGAATTTAAATTTGTCAAATGAATGAGTTTTGATTGTAATTGTTCCATGCACATTCATTTGATGTCTGTGAAGTAATTTAGTTGTATATACCTGGCTTTAGTTCACTAATATCCAATGGAGCTGATGCAAACTAAACAAATCATCTGACGGTCATGTGACAGACCCAGTTCCATTGTCCAATGAAGCATGGAAACAAAGAACTGCAGATGCTGGTTAATACACAAAAGGACACAAAATGCTGGAGTAACTCAGCGGGTCAGGCATCCCTGGAGAACATGGATAGGTGATGTTTGGGGTCGAGATCCTTTTCCAGATTTCAGCATCCCGGGAGAAATGTTTTGGGTCGAGATCCTTATTCAGACTACAGCATCCCTGGAGAACATGGAGAGGTGACGTTTGGGGTCAAGATCCTATTTCAGCCATGTTGCTTGCACAACCGAGCCCCACCAGAACTTCATGCAGTAATGAGTTCTGGGTGACATTGCCACGAGTGGCCCTGATGAGATGTGCACCAAATCTTTGCACAGAAGGCAGACCTCAGGTCTGTGGTAATAATGTGTGCATCGTTTGGTTTGGTTCAAAAACTGAGAGGGATCTGTGGAGCCAAGCACTGAGCTATTGTCCTTGGCTCAATGGATGAGGCAACATTTGGGCAGCAGGCAGTGAGCGTAAAGACCAACTCCAGAGACTGTGAGCAAAACCTCGGCTGGCAGCAGGGGGTGTCGGACATGTTGCCAAACGTTAATCAGTCTGCGCCCTGCATTGAGTACAAAAATGCTTGCCCTACTTAAAAAAAATATTGCCTCCCACTAT
The DNA here is from genome assembly GCA_038087875.1 of Malacoraja senta. Taxonomy (NCBI): domain Eukaryota; kingdom Metazoa; phylum Chordata; class Chondrichthyes; order Rajiformes; family Rajidae; genus Malacoraja; species Malacoraja senta. Next base: position 26,398,592 of record CM075984.1, read on the forward strand.
TGCTATTCCTGAATCACCATTTATAACACAGTGATTTGTATCATGCTGTTTCAAAGATCTTACTGCATGCAAATTACAAAATGCACTTTCCCACATCACAACAACAATCCATTTCAATAACTCTGAAGCTTTACAGAAAGTCCTGAAGTTGCAAGGAGTGTTGTGTGAGTTTCCCGTGCCAGCTCTGCATCTCCAGCTCATAGCCTGACTTGCTGGAAATTGCAGCTACAGTTTATTTCCAAGACCAGTCCAACTCCCTTGCCACCGACAATGCAACAGGGTTATTGATGAGCAACTGAGCTGGGAGTTCAATCTCACTGTCCATAACTCCTCTGAAGTTGGGAGAGTATGCACTGCACATTGGATGGGAGAGTCACTGTACAAAGTGACTGCTTTCACACAGCCTGGAGCTAAGTGCCCAGAATCACAAATTCCTGGGAGCTGCTCTTGTCAATCCATCAATGCACAACACAAGGAGGATTATATTCTGCTGTCCTGCTGACAATTGTTACCAGAGCTACTGGAAACGTGAAGGTATATTCTGAACATTGAACTCCATCCTTTCTGTACCATCTTCTGAAAAGCCGATGTGATTCGATCAGATTTATGATCTGTACTCAATTTTGAAATACTGGATGCTGTTGGAGATTCCTCTAATTACTTTTCTCTTCTCACAAACCCAGCAGCTTAATGTTGACTCAGAAATTCATTGATATAAATATACTTTCCTTTTGGAAGAACATGTTTTAAGGTTTTCCAATTTCAGCTAATGATATTGCAAAGACTATCATAAGTATTTGGTCTCTGCCTGCACTTTTGTTAAAAAGAACCAGTAATGGGAGAGAGCTTTTGGACCAAAGTGTTGGAGTAACTCAGCAGGTCAGGCAGCACCTCTGCAAAACATGGATAGATGATGTTTTGGGTTGGAACCATTCTTCAGACAGTCGGAAGAAGTGTCCCAACCCGAATCCACACCTATCCATGTTCTCCAGAGATACTGCCTGACCTGCTGAGTTACTCCAGCACTTTGTGTCCTTTTGTGTAAACTAGCAAATGGAGTCCCTTGTTTTTACATGTATCTAAACATGTTGGGATATCTAGTAGCGCCAGCTGAGCATTTCCCTCAGTTGTGGGGGCCCAAGGATTCACTGCGCCTGCCTCATGGCAACATCTCTGAAGTGGAGGCCTTCATCCACTTTCTTCCTGCCCTATGAGAATGACTGTGCTTCTACTAACTTGACAAACATTCATTGTCTTTTATTCCATCTCGGAAGGTGTCCAGAACGCCCATGAATATATCCCGACCAGTCACTAAGCCAAATATTCCAGACATGTTGAAACTCTGTGAGGAAATGTCGATCCTCACTGCATGATAAAAATTAGGAGCAGTTGATAACTTGCACATACCAACTAAAACCAAGTGGAGTACTGTATAAAACAACCTTACCTGGAGAACAGTGGATTGAACAGGTTAAATTTCATACAGCATCCACGATGATTGTAATGTTGGTCGAAACATGCTGTCAAATGTCAAGATCTGGACTTATATCCTGGTCTGGCGATTTCAGTTTATATACCCCTTTATATTTCTGCTTCAAGTTCTGTTAAGAATGGATCTCCTCCAGTGTCTTCTCCTAAGTCACACAATGCCATTGTGAGCCGTACTGACATCACAATGACCTCTACCCGTTCCATATAACATTTCACCTGGTGTTGTTTAAATGTCAGGACAACACCCAGCATTCAGGGCTCTTGCACAACTCTGCTTCAGCCCTTCCCCTCCCTACACCCCTTCCCACTCTCAGGATATTTGCCTGCATTGGTCATGACTATGTAGTGTGGCAGTATACATGTAACCAAGCACCAGGCCTTGTCCTTTAGGTTAATGAAAGACAAAAACAAAGCAGATTATATCCAGTAATTTCACAGGATAGACCAAAGGGCCAGCATTGAGCAGTTGACCCAAAATGCCAACTTCCACTGGTTAATGTCAACATGTATGACTCAATTTGATTTCAACCCAAAATCATCCAAGGAAACCTGTGGGCTTAATTTAATTTCCAGAGAGTCTGCAATTTTTCTTGTGGTTTCTCCCCTGCTCATGCACAGAGGAGTCCAGACCACTGAAACTCCTGTACCTGCCTGGGGACCAGGATTATGGTCAGTGCACAATGAGTCCTCAGAGGATGAGGCATCAGGAGTGCTCTGCATTGCTCCAAGTTTGGTTTGGCATCGGTTAAAGGGATCCCCCCCCCCACTGCCCCTCCCCGCACACCCCTGCACGGATCCAATGCTGGGAATCCACCTCAGGAGGTTTCCTTTAAATAAGATATCTATCCACAGTAACAGCTCTCCATCGAGTCCCTCTGCACCTGCCCTTCAAAGGTGGTCCACATCTCTGCAGTTCATGACTAGTATATAGTGGGTGGAATCGAATCAGACGTTATGAACTGCAGGGACCCTATACTGATCCAAAAGCCTGACCCAACCAGCCCACCAACATCGCCTCCATCCATCACGCTGCCCGTCCAATGTGTGGAGCACCGCCTTCATGGTATTTTGTTACGTTAAAGATGGTACAGAAACTATGTTTTCAATTTGAAGCACAGGCTGTTTAAATATTAATCACTCTTGAGTCTTGTAAATATCATTATTTGGCAAATTGCAGTCTTGTTATTCATTCCTAGTGATTCAGTAATCTATACCCACACAACTGACTAATTACCTGGAAGCTGCAAGTTGAAATTGTTCTGGATGCACCATTGACTAGTGTCAGCCCTTACCTGCTACACTACTTAATATATAGTTCCCTGTGGCACCAGGGATTCACTAAATGTAAACTACTGATCCCAATGAGTGCCCATGTCCTCAAAAGTACTTTAGATTTCATATTTTTTTATCGTTTAATTTTGGTAATCTAAGGAAGGAAAAATGGGTAAAATTAATTAAAATAATAAATAGAGCAAATCCAAAAACTGAACCTAAATCGGAGAAAACAAAATAGGAGGCAGCTGAAAGAAGATGGAAAAAAATATCATTCATGACTCAGTGAAATGTTACATTATATAACTGGGCTTAGGGTTAGGGCCAAGGGTGGTAGCGCTTTAGGTAGTGGGCATTATTTTGGTGACAACTCTGGTTTAAAGTCTTGTTCCAGCACACAGTCTTGGTCCATTGTTGTTCATATTTATCTGGACAGGAAGCAGCTGCTTGAAGATATGGCAGTCAACCAGTGATTAGGCACGCTGTTTGTTCAGGTGCCAGAAGGTCTCTTCACTGATGTCTATTTTAAGTGTGACAACATCAATATTTTTTGGGGTGCAATGCAACCATGCACATTTTCTGTCCGAGTCGCATCTTATTGAAAATTGGATTGAACACTTTATGCCGCAATTTACCTCTGCAAATTGAAGTTTAAAACACCCGTTTTCCATGAAGGGGTGCATGTGTAATGGAATATTGCCAAGTAGGGTCAAGTCTCATTAGTCCAAATACATATTTTCCAAGCACTGCAGCAGCATGAAGTATCCAGCCTAAATATCAGAGTGATTCCTCGGGGTATGCTGACTAAAGGTTACGAGGATAGCTGTTGATGTTTCAGAGTGTTTCACAGCACATTGTAGAAGTTTGAACAAAAAGTGTGTGAGTGACCCAATTTATAGGGCCACACACATTTTGCTCATGATAGTTTCACAGCAATTAACCTACAAACCTGCACATCTTTGGATGTGGGAGGAAACCGGAGAAAACCCAGGCGGTCACAGGGAGAACAAACAAACTCTGTACAGACAGCACCCCTGAAGTCAAGATCAAGCCCGGGTCTCTGGCGCTGTGAGTCAGCAATTCTACCGCTGCACCTCTGTGCTGCCCTAAAAGTATGAAAGATTTTGGCACAGATTTAGATTGGAGGCACCAGGATTTTCCTCAGAGCAAAGACATTGAGGGTTGGGGTTTTTGATGGAGGTGTGTAAGCTCACAGGGTAGATGGAGGGAATGTAGCAGGTGGTTGAAGTATTCGAAGGGGTGATGAATCAAAGGACATGGTTGTAGCAATGCATGGAGATCTGTTTTCACATACAGGGTTGTGACGCAGGGCTCATTGATCACAAGGATGGCAGTACGAATAATTTCCAGCATTTAAAATAAAATTAAAAGGCATGAGGGAGATCTTTCAGCAGGGCGAGCATACATAATAAATAATTCAACAACTAAGCTTGCAGAGAAAAGACCACTAAAGTGTGCAGTGCTATTTCTTGCCAAAGCCTACATAGTGCTTTCATTCGAACATGGGAGTGGTCCTCCAGAACAATTTAAACAAAAGATTTTATTGAACATTAATCTCACAACAATAATAATAAAATAAATTTACAAACGATACAACTTTAAATCATCAGCCTTATGCTATCCTTTGTGTAATAGCCTTCAAGCCTGGGTTTCTACTTCTAAAGAATGGCCAGAGGACCACCTAGCTGTGTCCAAAGCTGCTATCCAACTCCCGGACTGACCCGAGCACATCCACTTGCCTGATGGAGAGGCCAACTCCTTGCTCCAGCTCCTGGACCCAACCAGGAGAGAAACCATTCTCTTAGGAAACATGGGAGGTGAGCTGGACTGCAGATGAGACCGAAACAATGAGGTTTGTAGTCCCCCCTCCCCTGCAGAGTGCTGCAAATGCACAAGCTATTGAGACTAAACTGATACGATACAATATGATACGATAGAACTTTATTTATCCCAGGAGGGAAATTGATCTGCCAACAGTCATAAAACAGAAGATACATGAAATTAAAGTGACGAGTGGAAAGGATTGAGGATGTGCAAAGATTTGGGGAGGGGGAGAGGAGTCAGTCCACCACAAGACAGGAGGAGGAGTTGCACTGTTTGATAGCCACGGGGAAGAAGGATCTCCTGTGGCGTTCTGTCCTGCATCTTGGTGGAACCAGTCTGTTGCTGAAGGTACCCTCAGGTTGACTAGTGTGTCATGGAGGGGGTGAGCTGCATTGTTCAAGATGCTCCCCAGTTTGAGGAGCATCCTCCCCTCCAAGACCTCCTCCCTTGATGAACTTAAAGCTAGAGTTACCTACCTTAGAGAACTGAGGGACTGCTGTATGCTTTATGATACAGAGACATGGCTCATGGCTTAATAATTAACTCTGTGTGGTGCTCGGACAGGGAGGTCCTGGCAAGCTCCTCTCCCTAGGACTGGAATATCTTTCAGTGACGTGTTGTCCCTACAACCTTCCTCAGGAAATCATTTTGGATATCCACTGTAGTCTACATCCCACCCTAGGCCGATGCTAAGCTTGCACTTGAGGAACTGTACACTGTCACCAGTAGGCTTTGAAACAAAGTACCCTGAGACCTTTTTCATAATAGCAAGAGATTTCAATCAGGCCAACTCAAGAGCTGCTGCCAAAATATTATCAGCACATCTCCTGCCCAACCAGAGGCCTAAACACCCCAGACCACAGCTCTACAACTATCAACATTGCATATCGCTCCATTCCCAGACCCACACCGGTAAATCTGATCACCGACTGTGCTTCTACTCCCTGCCTACAAGTATAAACTAAAGCAGGAGGATCTAGTAGAGAAAGTCGTGCAATGTGTGAATGGGTGATCGATGGTCAGTGTGAACGGTGGCCGAAGGGCCTGTTTCTATGCTGTATCACTAAACTAAATTGGATTGATATTCACATTCTGCGCCGGGGTAAAATGATTCAACACAGAATCACGGAAGGGCAGTCGACCTTCAAAGTGAACAATTTTATTCTAGAATAAAATATCCACATTTGTACACTGTGGTCTGCTTGACTTTTCCACTTGTTTCCACTCTGCTGCAGATGGAGCTGTTCAGCAGAAATCGAAGCGGAATTTCAGCAAAAGAGCACAAACTCACAACTTCAGAGGTACACTTTCAATGCTTTGTTTTACATTTCCTTCACAGAAATCTAACTGACATTGTGCCTTGTGCCTCCTCTTTGAATTAGCCCCTCTGCCAGTTCTTCCACCATTACGCTGCCGATCTTTAAACTTCAAATATTTATCTAACTCCCGTTAATATGTTTGTACCTGAAATTAGTAGTTATCTGAGCAAGGTAACAACTTGGTAGACTGTTATTGATTTATTATAGCTATGTGTACCTAGATCCATTCAAAATCTGTGTTTGCTGCTATCCAAACAAACACACACCATACTTAAAAAGAAATAAACAGTGTGCAGGATATAGTATCACTAGAAAGAAAGTGCAGGTAAAAAAAAATGCAAGGGCTGCAATGAGGTAGATTGAAAGATTGGGAATTCATCCCTAGCATATGAAAAGTCTGTTAAAGAGTCTGATCAACAGCAAGGAAGAAGCTGTTCTTGAAACTGGTGGTACGAGCTTTTGAACTTCTGTACCTTCTGCCCGATTGGAGAGGGTAGAACAGAGAATGACCGGGGTATGTCCTTGATTATATTGCCTGCCTTTGTGAGGCAGCTTGAAGTGTAGATGGAGTTGATGGGGGGAGAGGCTGGTTTGTGTGAAGGACTAGGCTCTGTTCACAATTCTCTGCAATTTTGTGCTGTCTAGGGCATAACAATTGCCAAACCAAGCTGAGATACTTCTTGATAGGATGGTTTCTGTGGTGCTTCTGTAGAAATTACTAAGAGTATTTAGAGATAAGCCAAATTTTCTGATGAAGTAGAGGCACTGATGTCCTTTCTGACAATCTTGTTTCATTTCAGTTCGAGTGATAGATTTAAACACAGAAACAGTCCTTTCACCCAGCATGTCCATGTTAAGCATCATTGAGCCATCTATACTAATCCCATTTCCCAGATATTGGTCCATGACGTCCTGTGCCTGAACAATTCTAGAATGCGTCCAGATGCTTTGTTAATGTTGTGAGAGTCTCTGACTCCACCACCACCACCTCAGTCAAATAATGCACTCCAGTTTCCAATCACCCTCTGGGGGGAGAAAATCTTTCCTTAGATCCACTCTAACTTCTTACCTCTTAACAAAATGAAAGTATAAAGGTTTTAGATGTAAAGGTGTAATGTTTTAAATCTAAAGGTTATACCTGTGACATGCTACAGGAGAGACAACTTCCTTTATTGCCTTTTATTGGTGGCTGTTTAGTCTCCAAGCTTCTAGCACAATATAGTGCCTTAATAGGCGTATGCACTGGTGGAATTGCCAAAGAGATCTGAAGACAAGTTATGAATGAGCATGATTTCACTTTGAATGAAGACCTTCATTCCCCACCTCTCTGTCCAAATCTAGCAAGGTGAATGGAAGTGCTTCCTTGCCAATCTCAATTCCTAGGCTGAGTGAGGCCTTAAAGAACAAAGCTGCATTTGTTATGGAAGCCTCCATCTCAGTTCCTCGGAATTGAGGATTACCAATGTCTATTCTGGTACTGAGGTGAACGTTGAGTTCATTGAGGACCTTGAAGATCCTGCCTCAGATGGGGCAGGCGGTGCCTGCTGAGATGAGTGGGCTGGTAGTTTGGGAGGTGGTGGGCTCTATTGATGAAGTATTTTAGATCCTCCTTGACTAATTCCATATATCTTTCCACTAACCACTGTTATGCTGGAGCTCATGATAGAGTGTCAGTTTGGGAGTGTGGAATATAATTGGAGCCACAAAACTGATATTAACCTGGGAGAGGACTCAATGTTAGTTTGCTTCTACTGCCAGAAGATTTTGAGAACATTGCAGAGACCGCGCTGATGGTGTCCATCCTTGGTTTGAGGTGCCTGCTGGCTTGTTGTGGCAGTCCCTGTTTCTGAAGTGTATAGGACAAAAATTGATGCTGGCTTTAAAGATGGAATTTTTTTTAACACTCTTCCTCAAATGGTCATAGGCTGCGCATGTGTAATCGGGATGGTGGTGAATTTCATTCATCTTTTCCTTTGCTGAGAAGTGGCTCCAAAGACGTTGGAATTAGCCCACGATTCCCAGGATCACATCCTAGATCTTTATTAATGGAGGGCTGTGTTATGCAATGGGTGAAGGATCTCTGCCTTCTACACGTTTTGCATAATACCTATTCACTCACACTTCCTTAAAAGAGTTGAGGTTATCTTAATGCTCAGCATTTGGAGTGCACCCATGCCAGCCTTGTCAATGCACACTGCCTCAGTAACTGAGGTTGGAGTGATCTTGGTTTTCAGGTGGATATTAAGAAACTTAAACAGTTTTTGGTGTGTAGATTAACTCCAATGTAGACGAATGGTTGTTGGATCTAGGCTGAAATATTGCAGTGAAGGAGATTGAAAACAGGGTTGGAGCAATGGAGTACCTTGCTTGAGTCCTGGCTCACTGGTGGATCCATTGGATAGAATCATTTATTGCATGTCAACATATAACAAATATAGGATGGAAATACATTTTGGAGGGTGACCAAATTTGAGACAGAGCTAACGGTTTTGTCGAAGTGAGAAGTGAAAGTGTTGACGTCTTCTGCCAATTAACCACCCAAGGTTTAAACTCTAAACATTTGAATTTCATGACAATGATTAATCTTTTGTATCTAACTAGCCAGCACCATGCACATGCTCTATGTGTGGTCTGGCTCCAACTGGCAAGATGATGTCATATCACTAGATCCATTGGCAACCATATGAACCACACTGCTGATTTGACTAATCTTCCACATGATGTTACATTGTGGATCGAATTGGGAGGTTTGGCTCTTTTGGAACTGTCATTACTGTAATGAGAAACTAGTTCAGACACTCAATCACACAGATGAAGAATACTGGTGATTTAAGCCATTCTCTTCAGATTTCTTGGAAAATTATTTTTGTATACCCTTACAACTGTCACAAAATTAAATTCCATATGTTTTTCCATCGACCTCCCAGAAGATGCCTGCTATACACATTCCTAATTTGACAGAAATCTCCCCATTTAAAGGGAAAAAAGAAATACACAACAAAACACAATGGGTGGTGACTGAAACACATTCATTCAATTTATTAACTTCACTGTACATGTTTATCACTGAAGCCCAAAATTACTAAGCAGTTTATGGAATGTCATTGCACTTTAGAAGAAATTCAACTTGTTAATTAGTGAGCAGATTAAAACCAATCTATGAAAAGCAGGATTGTGTTTAACCCTTTGTTGTAAATCAGGGGTCAGCAACCTTTTCTGCCAAGGGGCCAGGTCATATGTCTGTGAGTGGACGGCAGGCCATATCTATCATGTGTACACATGGATCCCGCCCCCATCCCGCCCCAGATGGCAGGCATCAAATCACATGTTCACATAGATCCTGCCCCTTCGAGGACGCCACCCGGAGCACTGAGCTGAAATATCATACTCACTCATCCCCGGCCTACTGACAACCCCGATCCCAACAGTGAAGCCCAGACACAGAAGGTGCGCGGCCATGCCGGCGGCTTTGTGCAGGATGCGATACAGCCAAATCACCATCCAGGTACCGGAGGTAGAAAAAAAAATGCTGGTGAAACTCACTCCAGCATTTTTTTTCTACCATTGATTTTTCCAGCATCTGCAATTCTTTCTTAAACATTCCAGGTACCGGAGATAACCGAAGTCTGCGGGCCGGATGATTGAGGAAAAAAAACGCCTGCGGACCGGATGATTTTGCGTTACAGGCCGGATTCGGCCCGGGGGGGGTCCGTAGGTTGCTGACCCCTGTTCTAAATTGTCCTTCTGGCTATCTTCCTGTTTAGTTTGATCTTCAAATGATTCATGGGATCGACCTGCACATCTCTAATTCCACCTTGTCAACAGACCATCGACAATGTACCACAATAGAACAATGATATCCATACAATAAAATAATAACTTCTATACAGATCTTCATACATACCCACATCCAGGAAATTAGAGTTGTTGACTCTCTCCACCACTGACCCGTCAATGAAGACATGTTTGTGGATCCTTAACTCCCTCTTCTAAAATCAACAGCCAACTCCTTGCTCTTGCTGATACAGCGAGCAAGGTTGTTCTGGCATCATTCAATCAGATTATCGACCTCCCTCCTATGGTCTGACTCATCATTACCCGTATATCGTCCAACAAAAGTGGGGTCATAGACAAATTGATAATGGCATTGGAACGGTATCTGGCTACACATTCATGGGTATTGAGCGAGTAGAACATGGGGCTGAACACACAGCCCTGAGGGTGCTCCTGTACTGATGGTTATCGAGGAGGCCAATTTATGCTGGTTGTGATCTGTTGTTGAAGAAATTGAGAATCTAGTTCAAAGGTTAACACAAACTGTCAGAAGGCCCCAAAATGGAAAGGACTTGAATGAAGGATCACCGAGAGGTGCTGAAGAAACCCAAAATCCAGACCTGAATGGGAACAAAAGATTATAGACCAGGAACCGACAGAACTCAGAACTGCTATTGAACCGACGGAACTCAGAACTGCTATTGAACCGAAGAGTTAACGTTGGTTTAGGACCGACGAATAACAAGAGGAATCGAATATAGGAGCAAAGAGGTCCTTCTGCAGTTGTACAGAACCCTAGTGAGACCACACCTGGAGTATTATGTGCAGTTTTGGTCCCCTAATTTGAGGACCTCTTGCTATTGAGGGAGTGCAGCGTAGGTTTACAAGGTTAATTCCCGGGATGACGGGAATGTCATATGCTGAGAGAATGGAGCAGCTGGGCTTGTACACTCTGGAGTTTAGAAGGATGAGAGGGAATCTCATTGAAACATATAAGATTGTTAAGGGCTTGGACACGCTAGAGGCAGGAAACATGTTCCCGATGTTGGGGAGACCAGAACCAGGGGCCACAGTTTAAGAATAAGGAGCAAGCCATTTAGAACGGAGACGAGGAAACACTTTTTCTCACAGAGAGTGGTGTGTCTGTGGAATTTTCTGCCTCAGAGGGCAGTGGAGGCAGGTTCCCTGGATGCTTTCAAGAGAGAGCTAGATAGGGCTTTTAAAAATAGTGGAGTCAGGGGATATGGGGAGAAGGCAGGAACGGGGTACTGATTGTCTGGAGGCATGGCAAGTGTGACACAAACACCCAGTTCCCTGACCTTGGTAATCAGTATGAAAAGGATGATGCTGTTGAATGCTGAGCTGTAGTCACTGAACACAGCCTGATGTGTGAGTTCTTATTGTCCAAGTGGTCCAGTGCAGAATGCAGAGAGCCAGTGAGATCACATCCCCCATTGATCTATTCTGGCACAGGCAATTTGTAATGGGTCCAGATTCTTGCTAACATTTGCCATAACCAACTTCTCAAAGTACTTCACTACCACGTACATTAGTGCCACTGGTTGGTATTCATTGAGGCATGAACCTCACTCTTCTATCACTGTAACTTTATGTATAAGCCTAGCTTATATGTATAATTATTAATTATATTAACCTAGCTTGATGTATAATTCATGTTTTTTGTGTGTTTTCTGAGTCTATTTGCTTTTGATGTTCATTGAACCTGTACCTCAGAGGATGTACATATGGTAACAAACTTGACTTAGATTACTCAAACTTCTATGTCGAGAGTTTGGGCTGAAGTCCTATTGTGGACCAATATTGAAAGAGTGCTTTCATTCAAATAAATGATTGAAATAGGCACATTTTTCTTTTAAGATGAACGTAAATAATTCCTGGGCACTACTGAATAATAGAACAAGGGGTTTGCCCTTGCCAGTATTTAGCTTTTAACTAACAACACTCTTGTTAATATTCAATATTCTCACAGAGAGTGGTGAGTCTGTGGAATTCTCTGCCTCAGAGGGCAGTGGAGGCGGGTTCTCTGGATGCTTTCAAGAGAGAGCTAGATAGGGCTCTTAAAAATAGGATATGGGGAGAAGGCAGGAATGGGGTATTGTTTGGGGATGATCAGCCATGATCACATTGAATGGCGGTGCTAGCTCGAAGGGCTGAATGGTCTACTCTTGCACCTATTGTCTATTGTCTATTGTCTAACACAATAGTATGTCATTTGGTCATTTATCATTTTTACTGTTTGTGGAGCCTTGCTGTGTGATAATTGCTGCTGTGTTTTCCTACTGAAGAACAATGACAACAATTCAAAGGTAATTAATTGGTGAGAAAAAGTAGAGCATACTGAAGATGTGAAAGATACATCATTCATCCCTTTCTCCCTGCCTTCCCTCCCTCCCATTCATCCTTTCCTTCTCCTGACAGTCCCATCATTCCTTCCTTCCTTCTTTCCGTCCCCTCTCTATTCACATCTTTCTTTGCATAGAGGTATTGTCCTTCAGATCCTGTGTCCACATCATCTACACAAATAACCACACCAACCCATTCATTCTCCAACATTCCCAGATTCCAGTGATAATTTGTAGCAGCAAATTAACCTACCAACCAGCATGCCTTTGGAATATGGGAAGGAACTGCAGCACCCAGGGGAAACCCACACAGTCATGATTAGAGTTAAATGGTCCCTGATTATATTGGCTGCTTTCTTGAGGCTGCGAGCAGTACAGGTGGAGTTGATGTGTGTGGGCTGGATTGTGTGATGGACTGGGCTATATCCACGAGGCCTCCTAATTTATTGCGATCTTGGGCAGAGTTTTGCCAAACTAATCTGTAAAACAGTGTAATTGTAGAAATTGGGAAGAGTTGTTGGGTATGTGCCGAATGTTCTCAGTTTAGATTTGTTTAGAGATCTAGCATGGAGATAGGACTCCACACTGACAATTGATCACCTGTTCACATTAGTTCTATGTTACCTCACTTTCTCATCCCCTCCTTACACTCAAGGGGCAATTTACAGAGGCCAGTTAATCTACAAACCCGCATGACTTTGGGAAATGGGAGGAAACCAGAGCACCCAGAGGAAACTCATGCGAACACAGGGAGACCATGCAAACTCCACACAGACAGCACCCGAGGTCAGGATCGACCCCAGGTTTTCTGGTGTTGTAAGGCATCAGCCCTTTCAGCTGTGCCACCCTAACCATATGAAGTAGAGACTTTGGGTGTTTTCTTGCCAGTAGCTTCAATGTGGTTGGTCCAGGACAAATTGTTGGTGATATTTACAGCTCAAAACGTGAAGCTCCGAGCCATCTCCAATTCAGCACCATTGAAACTGACTGGAGCATATACACCACTTTGTTTCCTGAAGTCAATAACTAGTTCCTTTGTCTTGCTGTCATTGAGGGAGAGGTTGTTGTATTGACACTACGTTACCCAAGCTCTTTATTTCCTTCCTTCACTCCATCTCATAGTTGTGGAGATCCGGCCCACTATGGCGAATCTGCATTTTGTTTTTGGCACAGAAAAATGTACCCACTTTATTTAGAAAGGATTATATTTTACATGAAGTGAATAGTGCTTGTTTACACAAAAGCAGTGCCTCGGAGCAGATGTCCTTCACCAGCACAACAGCCTGAAATAAGTTATGGATTTGACATAGCAAGTGCTTGACAGGTATTAGCATCTTTATTACTGTTTCAGTGGAGGTTTATAGAGGTTGCATGGGTATATACAACCAGCAGGAGTTTACATTAAGCAGCAGTGTGCATATTTTAAAGTCAATGAACCAGTTTCAGCACCAGTTTGTCTAACAAGGATCAAACCTTTCTGTGCATGCTGATGCTGCAGATGGCAAGCCTTCACACTGTGCTCAGAAAGCATTGCAGTTGCACAGGCCAATGTTTGCAATTTGCTGTGAAGTTAAAAGCAGTATTCCTGGGAAATAATTGGGGAATCCAGGAACACCCACCGCCCCAGTCTACCCTACATTACAAATCCTGGCCAAAGCCCCACGTTTATCCATGCTGTTTCAGAGCTCTGCACGAGTTCAGCATGCTCAGATAGTTAGAGTCTGTTTCTGTGATGATGTGCAATCATACAATAGCTACTTTTGTGCAGCCATCTTCAATGTTCCAGGCAGAATGGTCTTAATCTCTGTGTTTCTCTGATTCCAGTTAAAATCAAATGAAGTCATGAAGTCATACAGCATGGAAACAGGTCCTTCAGCCCAACTCATCCATGCTGACCAAAATGCTCCATCTTAGATAGTCCCATTTGCCCTAATTTGACCCTTATCCCCCCCAAACCTTCCCATCCATGTAACTGTCCAAATCTGTTTTAAATGTGGTTATTGTACCTATCTCAACTGCATCTTCTGGTAGCTCATTCCATATACTCAGTGTGAACAAAATCTCAGGTTTGTAATACGTCTGTCCCCTCTCACCTTAAACCCTATAAATTCTAGTTCTTGATTCTGCTACCTGGGGAAAAAAGTCTCTATGCATTCACACTATCTATTGCATCATGATCCTATGAAAACTTTTTCCACCACATTTCTGGTAAACTTTCCCCTTCTCACTTAATAGCTATGTCCTCTGTTGTTGGACATTTCCACCCGAGGAAAAAGGTTCTGACTGTTTACCTTATCTATGCCTCTCATAATTTCATATATTTCTATCAGGTCTCCCCTGACTCTCCAACATTCTAGAGAAAACAGTCTGCCTATCCAACCTCTCCCTGTAATATACCCTCTAATCCAGATATTCTGGAAAAATAAGCATTCTGGTAAACCCCCTCTGCACCCTCTGAAGCCTCCACATCTTTCCTGCAATGGGGTAACCGGTACAACATGCAATACTAGGAGAGGTTGGACCGACTTGGAATGCTTTCTCTGGAATGCCAGGGTTGCAGGGAGACCTGATCGAAGCATATAAAATTATGAGAGGCATAGTCATAGCTATAGAGTCATACAGTACAGAAACAGGCCCTTCAGCCCAATCTGCATACGCCAACCAACATGCCCATCTGCACTAGTCCCACCTGCTTGTGTTTAGCTTATATCCTTTGAAATCTATCCTATCTATGTACCTTTCCAAATGGCTTTTAAACATTGTGATAGTACCTGCCCCCAACTACCTCCTCTGGCAACTCATTCCATATACTCACCACCTTTGTGTAAAGAAGTTGTCCCCTCAGGTACCAATTCCTAGATATGGTAGACAGAGGGTAGACAGTCAAAACCTTTTTCCCCAGGATGAACAAAAAAATACTCAAGGCACATCTTAATGGTAAATGTGGCAAAGTTTAAAGGAGATGTGTGGGGCAGGTTTTTTTGGTCTTTTTCACACAAAGGGTGGTGATGGGCCCAGAACCCGTGCCAGGTTTGGTAGTGGAAACAGATATGGTGGTGGCAATTAAGAGGCTTTTGGATAGGCATATGGATATGCAGGGAATTGAGAGATATGGATCATGTGCAGGTAGATAACAGATGCCTTGGCATTGTGTTCAGCACAGACATTATACACAGGTGTACTCCTTTGGGACATTGGAAATCTCCCTGACTTCCCACATCCCTGCAGGCAGGTGCATACAACTGCTCTACCTACACAAGGTCACAGAATGTTTAGGGAAGGGAAAAAAACAGACTGTACCTCATCTCATACAGTCATTCTTAACACTGAAGCCTCTCAAGCCAAAGCCTTCACACTTACTATCCACAGCGCACTTAACCTCCACACGATCACTCCCAGCACAGCTGCTCTGCTTGTATCTACCTCCTTTTATACACCATCAGAGGGAACAGTCACTCATGGATATGAACTGCTTTCAGCTTATCCAACTCATGAGGAAACCCACCTCCGCTTGTCAACTGTGGTGCCTCAATCATTGGCTGGTCTCCTTTTAAAACCCCTGTCTTCTTCATCTGATAGAAATATATAAAATTATGACAGCCATAGGTAGGATAGACAGTCGGAACCTTTTTTACCTGAACTGAATAATCAATTACTAGAGGGTATCGTTTTACGGTGATATGGGCAAAGATTAAAGGAGATGTGTAGGGCAATTTTTTTTACACGGATGGTGCTGTGCCTGGAAACATGCTGCTGGGGGTGGTGGTTGAGGCAGATATGATTGTGGCATTCGGGAGACTTTTGGAGAGGCATATGAATATGCAGAGAATGGTGGGATATGGATTATGTGCAGGCATGTTAGAGTTGGTTCTGGCATTATGTTCGGCATGGACATTGTGGGCTGAACGGCCTGTTCTTGTGCTATATTGTTTTATTGTTCTATTGTCTGAGGCCTTCAGCAAAGAAGTCTCCAAACCCTGTTCATATGCTCCCCCTTCCCTCCCATCTCATCACTCTCACATAGGACACATCTCATTTTTTATTCATCACCTTAATATTGGCAGTTGGTTTGACATCACTTGTATGTTATCAGTTCCCTGAATCACCTTTGTATGCTTTTGCTATATCTGAGTTTATATCTAAATGGACATTATACCTTGTAATTGTTTTAAATTAATTCATGGTATTGACTGCATTTTCCACCCATCCCTTCCTGACTAAATAGCTGGCCATGTTATTTCACAAACATATTTAGACACAACCATCTTGCTTTGCGAGTGAGGTTACACACAAACCAAATAAAACCATAGTGACAGACTTTCTTTCAACAATATGATACGATACGATATGATTGAACTTTATTTATCCCCAGAGGGAAATTGGTCTGCCAACAGTCATAAAAACACGAAATACATGAAACATGAAATTAAAGTGACGAGTGGAAAGGATTGGGGATGTGCAAAGATGGGGAGGGGGGAGGGCAGTCAGTCTCAGTCTGCCCCATGACAGAAGGGAAAGGAGTTGTACATTTTGTTAGCCACAGGGAAGAAGGATCTCCTGTGGCAATCTGTTCTGCATCTTGGTGGAACCAGTCTGTTGCTGAAGGTACTCCACAGGTTGACCAGTGTGTCATGGAGGGGGTGAGCTCTATTGTCCAGGATGCTCCGCAGATTGAGGAGCATCCTCCCCTCCATGACCACCTCCCAAGAATCCAACTCCGCCCTCAGGATGGAGCCAGCCTTCCTGATGAGTTTGTTAATCCTATTGGCGTCCGCAGACTTCGCCCTGCTGCCCCAGCACACGGCAGTGAAGAAGATGGCACTGGCTCCCACCGATAGGTAGAACATCTGCAGCATCTTACTGCATCTTACCATCTCAAAAGGTACAGCCGGCTCTGTCCCTTCTCGTGCAGGGCCTCAGCGTTCCTGGACCAGTCCAGTTTACTGTCCAGGTACACTCCAAGGTATTTGTATTCCCTTGTAAATTGCACATCCACACCTTTGATGGTGACGAGGAGACGGGGGTGTTCCTCTCCTCCTAAAGTCCACCATTAACTCCTTAGTCTTGTTGGCGTTGAGCTGCAGGTGAACACCAATGAATCAAATTAGTTGTTATAACAATCTGTTGTTTTGGCTACTGTTTACTAACACTGGATAAAAGAATAATGGACCAAATGTTCTAATGTGTGTGCAGTATTAGGGCTTTGAATAATCCAAATGTAGATCACAAGCATATTGTTTGGAGTAAGGACACAAAGTGCTGAAGTAACACAGTGGGTTGGGCAGCATCTCTGGAGAACCTGGATAGGCGATGTTTTGAGATGGGACTCATCTTCAGACTGATTGCAGTAAGGGGAGAAAGCTGGAAGAGAGGTAAGGGCTGGACAAAGTCTGGCAAGTGATAGGTGGATACAGGTGAGGGGGATTTGTTTGATTGATAGATTGATACTTTATTATCACATGTGACAGGTCACAGTGAAATTCTTCACTTTGCATACCATACACAAAGTATGCAAAGAGTCGCCACATGTAGGGCAGTGACAAAGTTACAAAGTAGTCCCCAATGGTCCCTCTTTATTCTAGGTGGCCCCCAAAGCCGGGTCCCTCATTGTTCTCTGCGGCCTCCCTCCCCCCATGCTGGGTCCCTCTTTCTCCGCTTCCTATCACATTTGGATTACAATCTTCCCCTCACTAAGCTATTCCACCCTTCTCTTGCAGCTTCTTGATATGATAAACATTCTGTCCATGGAGTCCTTTTCTGTCCACAACCCTGTTTGAGCAATTTGCCAGGACACTGGTCCCTGCACAGTTTGGGTGAAACATGTCCCAAGCCATCACTTTCTGTGCCAGTGCTCTGAACTGGAACCATGAATATGGTAAATACAAAACTCATTTATTTTAACCGTTTGATTTATTTCTACTTATCAAGTACAAAAAAACTGCAGATGCTGTAAATCTAAAAAGAAAAGAGAATTGCTGGAGATGCTCAGCAGATGTGGTAGTTTCTGTTGAAAGAGAAATAGGTTAATGTTTCAGGAACTTTAAAATGAGAACAAAATCAGTTTAAAGTTCCAGGTGGAGTAGATATGGATAGGACAAAGGGAATATCTGACAGGGTGAGGTCGCTGAGATGAATCCACTTTTTATTGAGCCATCTGGTTGATAGATTAACAAAGGGAAAAGCTGTAAAAGCTATGAAAAGCTATTGCTGAAGCTGAAAACAAATCAATAATGAGGAAGAAGAAGACAAGTATGAAGATTGCCTGAGTACCTATGCACATTCAGGTGCAATCTGTAAGGAAAGCCAGGTAAATCTCGGTTGAAAGCACAGACTGGTTGATAGGTTAATTAGAGTCATAGAATCATACAACATTGAAGCAGGCCCTTCAGCCTAACTTGTCCATGCTCAACTACTTTCCTCGCCAGCTCGCTCTCTATACCAACCACCTCTCTATGTGAAGAAGTAACCCCTCAGGTATTTACTAAATCGTTCCCCTTTGATCTCTCTAGTTCTTGATTCCTCTACTCTAGTTTTAGAGATGTAGCCTGGAAACAGGCCCTTCGGCCCACCGAGTCCATGCCGACCAGCGGTCCCCATACACTAGTTCTATCCTATACACTAGGAACAATTTACAGAATCTCATTAACCTAGAAACCTGCAAGTCTTTGGAATGTGGGGGAATACCAGAGCATCTGGAAAAAAAACCACACGATCACAGGGGAAACGTACAAATTCTGTACAATCTGCTCCTGTAGTCAGGTTTGAACATAGGGAATGATGCTGTAAGGCACCACCCTCTGCTTCCTATCATAAAGCCAATTCTATATTCAATTAGTTAGCTCGCCCTGGATCCCATATGATCTAATCTTCCATAGCAATCTATCAAACTAAACATTAGTTTAGTTTAGGTTAGATTAGAGATACAGTGCGGAAACAGGCCCTTCGGCCCACTGAGTCCGCACTGACCAGCAATCCCTGCACACTAACACCATCCTACACACAATAGGGACAATTTACACTTATATTAGGTATGTTACAAAACTTACCTTCAGTCACGCTGTAATTCTGCCACTGGCCGTGTGCGCGATTTTGGCGCCTTTAAGGGGGGGCGGGGTTAAAACGCGGTTTCTCCTCCCTGGTCCTGGTTAATATTTTGTTGGAGTACAAGCCTTGGCAGACAAATCGTTCCTACCGGCGTTTTGTGAATTGTTTTTAAAAATTAAATCGTCAATGTCAGCGCTACAGTAATTTTAAAAGCAGCTCCTGAAGCGTCAACGCCGATAACGGGGACGGATTTCACACACGGGACAGGTAAACGAAAGTGTTTTCTTTAAATGTCTAAAAGTGCTTCTTAAGAAGCCTTTAATTCACATTTTTTCATGCGACACGGTGATTTTATTCCCCGAATTAACGGCAGTATTTTTCATGCCAATACGGGGTTAAATTCACCGCAAATGAACGTTCCAAAAGATCGCATTCCAGAAATCCTCACTCGCAAGATGAATTAAATCCCCATTAATTTACAGGTATTAAACATTCAATTCCTTCCATTTGGCCTGTAAATTCATGAAAATTAGATTTAAAAATTATGTTATATTGTGAATTATTGTGTGAATGTTATTTGGACACTTAGGCTATTTAAAAATGTTAATCTATTCTTAAGAAATTGATAGATGTTTAGATCTAGTAATTGAATTTTGTAATTAGCTACAATTAGGTAACTAACTAATTATATGCTTTACTTTCATGTCTTCGAAGTAAGATTGTTTCATATTTGTTTCAGAATGCTTCAATCTATAATAACTGAAAATGTCTTTCAGTTATCATAATTTTTAAGAAAGTTATGGGCTTTTAACTGTCCTCGATCACAGCTTTTGTGGTAAGTCAATGGAAAAGCAATAGGGAACTAGATGCTAATTTCTGAGTATGATAATGGCCATAACTTTTTTAATACTGAAGATATGAAAGTGAATTAAGTGTCAAATTAAACTTATTTTTATGCTTTATCTGAAGGGATAAATTGCAGACTTTATTTTTTAAATCTCAAAATTTTGTAACATTGCTACTTAAATCAAGCCAATTAACCTACAAAACTCTACGTCTTTGAAGTGTGGGAGGAAACTGATCTTGGTGAAAACCCATGTGGTCACGGGGCGAACGTACAAACTCCATACAGACAGCACCCATAGTCGGGATCGAACCGGGGTCTCTGGCGCAGCAAGCGTTGTAAGGCAGCAACTCTACCGCTACACCATTATGCCACCCTAGTGTATAAAATCATGAGAGGAATAGAGTGGGTAGATGCACAGTCTCTTGCCCAGAGTAGGGGAATCGAGGACCAGAAGACCAGACGACACAGGTTTAAGGTAAAGGGGAAAAGATTTAATAGGAATCTGAGGGGTAACGTTTTCACACAAAAGGTGGTGTGTGTGTATGGAACAAGCTGCCAGAGGAGGTAGTTGAGGCTGGGACTATCCTAATGTTTAAGAAACAGTTAGACAGGTAAATGGATAGGACAGGTTTGGAGGGATATAGACCAAGCGCAGGTAGGTGGGACTAGTGTAGCTGGGACATGTTGGCAAGTTGGGCTGAAGGGTCTGTTTCCACACTGTATCATTCTATGATTCTATGACTCTACCCTAGGAAATAGACTCTGTGCATCACTCAATCTATTCCCCTCATGATTTGATACACTCCTATTGTTTCACCACTCAGTCTCATGCGCTTCAAGAATGAAAGTCCTCGTCCACTGAATATCTCCCTATAGCTCAGGCCCCGAGTCCTGGTAATATCCTTGTAAATCTTCTCTGCACCCTTCCCAACTTAATGATATATTTGGTGCAGCAGGGTGACCATAACTGAACACAATACTCCAAGTGCGGCCTCATCAATGTCTTGTACAACTATTACATAACATCCCAACTCCTCTACTCAATTCCATGACCAATGAAATTCAAAATGTAAAACGCTTTCTTCATCATTATCTACCTGTGACGTCACTTTCATGAACCATGGAGATCCCTCTGCTCTACAACTTTCCTCCGGGTCCTACTGTTCACTGCCCAGATTTGACTTCAACAAAATGCAACACCTCATGCTTTTCTGAATTAAACTCCATAGTCATTCCATTATCACGATGCTGTTGTAATTCTTGGTAACCATTTTTACTGTCCACTATGGCAACAATTTGAATGACATTTGCAAGACATTTCCCAGAAATGCCTTGTACATACTCATATAAATCGTTGATATAGATGACAAGCAGCAAAGGCCCCAGCACCAAACCTTGTGACTAGTATCATTGCGAGTTATAGACATCAAGTCCCAGAAACAATCTGTCACCACCAGCTTCTGTTTCCTACCATATCGCCAATTCTATATTCAGTTGGTTAGCTCGCCCTAGATCCCAATGATTTAACCTTCCATAGCAACCTACCATGTGGAATCTTATCAAAGGCCTTGCTGAAGTCCATGTAGACCATGTCTACGGCTCCATCGTCATCAACCTTTCCCATATACAAAGCAGGCCCGTACGAAGCTTTCCAAAAAGAGAGGGCGGCATGACAGGATTACAAAAAATGTAATGTGAAATAGTGTGCGGCTGCGCACATCACGAGCGCGAAGCGTGAAGTCCCTCGATGCCGGGGTCCAGGGCCCGCTTAAGGGCCCTGGAAGTTCTGGGGCTTTAGATGCTCTCTGATGCATTCTGAGCCTTATTTTGGAGCATTTTTCCACCAAATTAATGACCAATATTTCAGACATTAACAGGAATCTGAGAGGTAGCTTTTTCACACAAAGGGTGCTGGGTGTATGGAACGAGCTGCCAGAGGAGGTAGTTAAGGCTGGGACTATCCTAATGTTTAAGAGACATTTGGACACGTACATGGATAGGATAGATTTAGATGGATATGGGCCAAACGCGTGTGAGTGGGACTAGTTTAGATGGGACATGTTGGTCGGTATGGGCACGTTGGGCTGAAGGGCCTGTTTCCACACTGCATCATTCTATGACTAAAAAGTTAAGAAGAAAAATGCATGTAGATAAGTAGAGCAGATTTGAAAGAGGAGTGAAATGTAATGGCAGAGAGAGGTTTATGGGTGGAAAGGAACATAGGAAAGGAGGGGGGAGAGTGGGCTTGGGCAGATGGGTGAAGGGAAAATAGACACAAAGTGCTGGAGTAACTCAGTGGGTCAGGCAGCATCTGCAGAGAATATGAATAGGCGACGTTTCACAGAGTGCTGGAGTAACTCAGTGGGTCAGGCAGCATCTCTGGAGAAAAGGTATAGAATATATTTCGGGTCAAGACCCTTCTTTAGAGATTTTAGAGATTCCTTTATTTGTCATTCAGACCTTTTGGTCTGAACGAAATTTCGTTGCCTGCAGTCATACATATAATAATAAATAACAAGACACACAATAAACACAAATTAACATCCACCACAGTGAGTTCACCAGGCACCTCCTCACTGTGATGGAGGCAAAAGTCTTAAAGTCTCTGTCTCTTCCCGCTTTGTTCTTCCTCTTCAGTAATATTCATGATGTGACATGCATAGACATTCCTGAATGTTACCCAAACCATCGTGAGCTACTTTGTGACGGTGCTTGCCCTCTCCTATAACGTCTCTGCTGCCTTGGGTGATGCAGGACAGGACACAAGCTTTGGGACACAGTGTGAAGCTGTTGCCGTCTGTCCCAGCCTGGTAAAAACCTGGATGGAGTGGATGTGGAGAGGATGTTTCCACTAGTGGGAGAGTCTAGGACCAGTGGCCACAGACTCGGAATTAAAATGCATTCCTTTAGGAAGGAGATGAGCAGGAATTTCTTAAGTCAGAGGGTGGTGAACTGTGGAATTCATTGCCACAGACAGCTGTGGAGGTCGTCAATGGACATTTTTCAGGAGGTGATTGATAGATTCTTGATTGATACGGTGTCAGAGGTAATGGGAAGAAGGCAGGACAATGGGGGTGAGGGAAAGATAGATAGTCATAGAGTGATACAGTGTGGAAACAGGCCCTTCAGCCCAGCATGTCCCATCTGCACTAGTCCCACCTGCCCACGTTTGATCCATATCCCTCCGAACCTGTCCTATCCATGTACCTGTCTAACTGTTTCTTAAATGTTGCGATAGTCCCCGCCTCAGCTACCTCCTCTGGCAGCTTGTTCCACACACCTACCACCCTTTGTGTGAAAAACATACCCCTCAGATTCCTATAAAATCTTTTGCCCTTCACCTTAAACTTATGTTCTCTGCTCCTCGATTCATCTACTCTGGGCAAAAGACTCAACCATATCTATTCAAATCATGATTTTATACACATCTATTAGATCATCCCTCATCCTCCTGTGCTCCATGAAATAGAGTCCCAGCCTACTCAACCTCTCCCTATAGCTCTGGCCCTCTAGTGCTGGCAACATCCTCGTAAATCTTCTCTGTACCCTTTCCAGTTTGATGAGATCTTTCGTATGACATGGTGCCCAGAACTGAATACAATACTCTGAATGCGGCCTCACCACCTTCTTATGCAGCTGAGTTATTCCAGCACTCTGTGAAACGTCACAGAAACATAGAAACATAGAAAATAGGTGCAGGAGTAGGCCATTCGGCCCTTCGAGCCTGCACCGCCATTCAATATGATCATGGCTGATCATCCAACTCAGTATTCCGTACCTGCCTTCTCTCCATACCCCCTGATCCCTTTAGCCACAAGGGCCACATCTAACTCCCTCTTAAATATAGCCAATGAACTGGCCTCAACTACCCTCTGTGGCAGAGAGTTCCAGAGATTCACCACTCTCTGTGTGAAAAAGTTTTTCCTCATCTCGGTCTTAAAGGATTTCCCCCTTATCCTTAAGCTGTGACCCCTTGTCCTGGACTTCCCCAACATCGGGAACAATCTTCCTGCATCTAGCCTGTCCAATCCCATAAGAATTTTGTACATTTCTATAAGATCCCCTCTCAATCTCCTAAATTCTAGCGAGTATAAGCCAAGTCTATCCAGTCTTTCTTCATATGAAAGTCCTGACATCCCAGGAATCAGTCTGGTGAACCTTCTCTGCACTCTCTCTATGGCTATAATGTCCTCCCTCAGATTTGGAGACCAAAACTGTACGCAATACTCCAGTTGTGGTCTCACCAAGACCCTGTACAACTGCAGTAGAACCTCCCTGCTCCTATACTCAAATCCTTTTGCTATGAAAGCTAACATACCATTCGCTTTCTTCACTGCCTGCTGCACCTGCATGCCTACTTTCAATGACTGGTGTACCATGACACCCAGGTCTCGCTGCATCTCCCCTTTTCCTAATCGGCCACCATTTAGATAATAGTCTGCTTTCCTATTTTTGCCACCAAAGTGGATAACCTCACATTTATCCACATTATACTGCATCTGCCAAACATTTGCCCACTCACCCAGCCTATCCAAGTCACCTTGCAGTCTCCCAGCATCCTCCTCACAGCTACCACTGCCCCCCAGCTTAGTGTCATCCGCAAACTTGGAGATGTTGCCTTCAATTCCCTCATCCAGTTCATTAATATAAATTGTAAATAGCTGGGGTCCCAGCACTGAGCCTTGCGGTACCCCACTAGTCACTGCCTGCCATTGTGAAAAGGACCCGTTTACTCCTACTCTTTGCTTCCTGTTTGCCAGCCAGTTCTCTATCCACATCAATACTGCACCCCCAATACCGTGTGCTTTAAGTTTGTATACTAATCTCTTATGTGGGACCTTGTCGAAAGCCTTCTGAAGGTCCAGATATAACACATCCACTGGTTCTCTCTTATCCACTCTACTAGTTACATCCTCGAAAAATTCTATAAGATTCGTCAGACATGATTTACCTTTCGTAAATCCATGCTGACTTTGTCCAATGATTTCACCACTTTCCAAATGTGCTGCTATCCCATCTTTAATAACTGACTCTAGCAGTTTCCCCACTACCGATGTTAGACTAACTGGTCTGTAATTCCCCGTTTTCCCTCTCCCTCCCTTCTTAAAAAGTGGGGTTACGTTTGCTACACTCCAATCCTCAGGAACTATTCCAGAATCTAAAGAGTTTTGAAAAATTATCACTAATGCATCCACTATTTCTGGAGCTACTTCCTTAAGTACTCTGGGATGCAGCCTATCTGGCCCTGGTGATTTATCGGCCTTTAATCCATTCAATTTACCCAACACCACTTCCTGACTAACCTGGATTTCACTCAGTTCCTCCATCTCCTTTGACCCACGGCCCCCTGCTATTTCCGGCAGATTATTTATGCCTTCCTTAGTGAAGACGGAACCAAAGTAGTTATTCAATTAGTCCGCCATATCCTTGCTCCCCATGATCAATTCACCTGTTTCTGACTGCAAGGGACCTACATTTGTTTTAACTAATCTCTTTCTCTTCACATACCTATAAAAACTTTTGCAGTCAGTTTTTATGTTCCCTGCCAGTTTTCTTTCATAATTTATTTTCCCTTTCCTAATTAATCCCTTTGTCCTCCTCTGCTGGTCTCTGAATTTCTCCCAGTCCTCTGGTATGCTGCTTTTTCTGGCTAATTTGTACGCATCATCTTTTGCTTTGATACTATCTCTGATTTCCCTTGTTGAATATCCCTGGATGTTCAGCTCCCAGCCTTGGTCACCCTGGAGCAATGTCTCCGTGATCCCAACTATATCATAATCATTAATAGCTTTCTGCACGTTCAACTCATCCACCTTATTACGAATGCTCCTTGCATTGAGACACAAAGCCTTCAGGCTTGTTTTTACAACGCTCTTACCCCTTATACAATTATGTTGAAAAGTGGCCCTTTTTGATTTTTGCCCTGGATTTGTCTGCCTGCCACTTTTACTTTTCACCTTGCTACCTATTGCTTCCGCCCGCATTTTACACCCCTCTGTTTCTCTGTTCACCCATTTAAGAACCCCACCACCTCTTATTCTCTGTTTATTATGGTTTTCTTCTTCCCCCCCTACATGTTGGGTCTGAGTGCTTTCCTTCTCTGCCTCCTGCCTCACACACTGTCTAATAGCTTTCTCTATTTGAGTCCCTCCCCCCAACCATTCTAGTTTAAAGTCTCCCCAGTAGCCTTTGCAAATCTCCCCGCCAGGATATCGGTCCCCCGCAGGTTCAAGTGCAACCCATCCTTTTTGTACAGGTCGCACCTTCCACAAAAGAGGTCCCAATGATCCAGAAATTTGAATCCCTGCCCTCTGCACCAGTCCTCCAGCCACGCATTTATCCTCCACCTCGCTCCATTCCTACTCTCACTGTCGCGTGGCACAGGCAGTAATCCTGAGATTGTTACCTTTGCTGTCCTTCTCTTTAACTCCCCTCCTAACTCCCTAAATTCTCCTTACAGGACATCTTCTCTTTTTTTACCTATGTCATTGGTACCTATATGTACCACGACCTCGGGCTCCTCTCCCTCCCCTTTCAGGATATCTTGGACACGTTGAGACACATCACAGACCCTGGCACCAGGGAGGCAAACTACCATCCGGGTCT
Organism: Malacoraja senta; assembly: GCA_038087875.1. Classification (NCBI taxonomy): domain Eukaryota; kingdom Metazoa; phylum Chordata; class Chondrichthyes; order Rajiformes; family Rajidae; genus Malacoraja; species Malacoraja senta. Next base: position 26,425,153 of record CM075984.1, read on the forward strand.
CCCGACTGTGTCCACAGAATCGCCTGTCTGACCCCCTAACTATAGAGTCCCCTATTAGTATTGCCCTCCTCTTCTTTTCCTTACCCTTCTGAGCAACAGGATGGTCTCTGTACCGGAGGCCCGGCCGCTGTTGCTACCCCCAGGTAGGCTGTCCCCCCCCAACAGTGCTCAAACAGGAGTACTTATTGTCAAGGTGTACAGCCACCGGGGTACTCTCTAGTCCCTGCCTGTGCCCCTTGCCTCTCCCAACCGTGACCCACTTGCCTGCCTCCTGTGGTCTTGGAGTGACCACCTTCCTGTAACTCCTCTCAATGACTTCCTCGCTCTCCCTGACCAGACGGAGGTCATCGAGCTGCTGCTCCAAGTTCCTAATACGGTCCCTTAGAAGCCCCATCTCGATGCACCTGGCGCAGATGTGGACATCTGGAGGGCTATCAGACTCCATGACTTCCCACATCTGACATCCAGAACAACAAACTGCCCTGGCCCTCATACTCCCCTTACCTAGGATACAATACAAAACAAACTGCTACAATACAATCAGCAGGGATCTGACTCCCAATCAGCTGCTCCCTCTTGTCTGCTTCCACCAATCAGCGGCTTCCTTAAGCCCACTTGTTTTTGAAGTGCGAGTGGAACTTGGAACGTTGCAGATTTCGGCTCCTCCTCCCTCTGCGACCGCTCCTACGGCTCGGGCCTCTGTAAGAAGCAAGCCCCGTGCTCCACTTTATCTCCTACCGCTCGGGTGTAGTTCCTCCCTCTGCAACCTCTCCAACGGCTCTCGGGCCTCTGTAAGAAGCAAGCCCCGCGCTCCACTTTATCTCCTACCGCTCGGGTGTAGCTCCTCCCTCTGCGACCTCTCCAACGGCTCTCGGGCAAGTTTGCTGATGATACAGAAGTGAGTGGTTTTGCATATAGTGAAGATGGTTGTGAAAGATTGCAGCAGGATCTGGATCAATTAGCCAGGTGGGCAGAGGAATGGTTGATGGTTGCATGGTTCCTTGAAGGTCGTGTCGCAGGTATATCAGGTGGTCAAAACGTATTTTGGCACTTTGGCCTTCATCAGTCAGAGTATTGAGTATAGAAGTTGGGAGGTCATTTTGCAGTTGTATAAGACGTTGGTGAGACCGCATTTAGAATATTGTGTTCAGTTCTGGGCACCATGTTATAGGAAAGATGTCAAACTGAAAAGAGCACAGAGATCCCCATCCTGAATCAGTCCAATCAGGGTTGTGTCGTCCGCAAACTTGAGAAGCTTGACAGAGGTGTCTGTGGAGGTGCAGTCATTGGTGTGGCGAGAGTAGAGGAGAGGGGAGAGTACACATCTTGCGGTGCTCGTATGCTGAGGGTTTGCGGGTCCGAGATATGCTTTCCCGTCTCACATGCTGCTTCCTGTCTGTCAGAAAGCTGGTGATCCACCGACAGAGGGGTTCAGGCACAGTCAACTCAGAAAGTTTGGAGCCTAGTAGCTCTGGCACAATGGTGTTGAATGCAGAACTAAAATCAACAAACAAAATCCTCGCATAGGTCCCCTGGCGGTCTAGGTGCTGGAGGATGAAGTGTAGGCCCAGATTGACTGTGTCATCCACTGATCTATTGGCCCAATATGCAAAATGCAGAGGGTCCAGTAGAGGGATTGTGATATTTTTCAGCTTGGCCAGCACAAGCCTTTCAACGGTCTTCATGACTACAGAGGTCAGTGCGACAAGCCTGTAGTCATTAAGACCAGTAATCCTTACCTTTTTTGGGTACAGGGACAATAGTGGAGACTTTGAAGCAGGCAGGGACAGTACATCTTTGCAGGGACTGGTTAAAAATGTGTAATTGGGTGTGAAGTGTTGGTTGTGGTGGGAAAGGGTCCACTCTTTTCATACTGGAGTCTTGCCTTAAGTAGGTGTGAAGTGGTGAATGGGAAGGAGAGGGTGCAGGGTCCATTCTTTGCAGACTGGGGTCTGGCTGTGTTTATTGGGGAGGGGGTACCAGGGTTACGTTTCTGATTTTCAAACCTGCAGTAAAACTCATTCCGGTTGTTCGTCAGCTGACGATTGTCCAAAGAGCGGGGGGCTTTCCTCTTATAGCTGGTGATTTCTTGCATGCCCTTCCAAACTGAAGAAGAGTCACGAGCTGAGAACTTGCTCCTCAACTTTTCAGAGTACATTTCCTTGGCAGCTCTGATTCCTCTTCTCAGCTCTTTATCGATTAAGCTACCTTTTAACTCTTTAACGATTAGGCTATCGGCTTGATGCATATTTGCCCCCCCCACCCCCCGATCTCGAAATGGAAATGTTACATATGTATATAATGATCCCATTAAAATGTATATTTATGTCACAAACTATGGAATTCATATTTTTATCAAGGATATTTTATCAATATCATATTGTTATCAAGGAAAAGAAAGCAGTTCCAATTGTTTGATATTATTTGATATTGTTTAAAATTATTCATATGGAGGAGAAAATATAATAGCTCTAAAACCTACCTTAATTTTGCAATCTCACTAAAGATAATCCCCCTTTCCCTCTTCCCTCCCCATCTCTCTCCCCTCCCTTCCGCTCTCTCTCTCCCCCTCCCACATCCCCCCTCTTTCTGGTGGGGGGGGACGAAGATGAAGGTGGTGCGGGCGTGGGGCGATGAAGGTGGCGTGGGCCCAGCGGGGTGGCGTGGGGGAAGATGGCTTGGGCCCCGGCAGCAGGGGGAGGCGAGGGGAGCGGGCCCCGCCGCAGCGGCGTCTAGTGTTGGAGTTACAGCCGCTGGGTTCAGATTCAGCCACTTCTGCCCGGCGACGGGAGAACGGTCTCCTGGTCGCCTGGCTGTCCGTTGGTGAGGCTCCGACGCCGCGGATGGAGACGCTGGACCGGGTTGGCAGACACCGCACCCCGCACTCCCCCCCCACGGGCCCGGAGAAATGGGCACTCCCTTATCCCGCGGGCCAGATTAGACCCCCTCATGGGTAGTTTGAACCAAGGATAAAAAAACAGATTCCCCCTCCTGCAACGCAATATTCCACTACTTACATGGAGTAGACGACACGAGGCATCGAGCTCAATGTGTGGAGTGCAAATGTGGAGCCCACTGCGCACACGCGGAGAGATGGCGTCATTTTGCATCACTTCCCCAGGTGTGCAGGCGAGGATGGTCGCATTTTTTCCTCCCAAATCATCCAGCGGCCGGAACCAGAATTTCGGGCGCTTTTCCGACAAATTGGAAACCCTGATTTTTTTTCCCGATTTTTTTTTCTCCTCGGGATTTTTTCTTACTCTGGGGGGAAAAGGGGGGGTGTCGCACCCAACGAACCTATAATTGGGTGCAACAAAGGGGAAAAAGGTCGCACCCAACTCACCCCCCCTTTGGACGGTCATGCAAAGCCCTACTGACCAACTCCTGTCTATCCAAACGCATGTGTATCTTATTCCTCAGAATCCACTCCTGTATAGGGGTTAGGTTTACTCACCTATAATTCCCAGATGTTTTATTTGCAGCACTTTGTAAATAGAGACACAACATTAACCACTGTCCAGTCTTCAGGCACCTCACCTTTGTCTGACGATGATTCATATATCACACCCAGGACTATTGCAACTTCATCACTAGCTTCCTGTAGTGTTCTTGTACACAGCTGATTTGGCCTGGGAGATTTATCTACCTTCATACATCTTAAGATGTCCAGCACTTCCTTGACTCTAATGCTGTACTCAAGACATTTCTATTAAATTTATCTGGTTCCCTAGTCTTCGTGTCTTTCTACACGGTAAAAACAGAAGAGAAATATTAATTGAGAACCTTGCCATCTCGTGTGGCTCCACACATAGATGACCACTTTCTACTTACGCTCTTTCTAGTTACGCTCTTTCTCCTAATTTTTTTTTTTTAAATCCTTAAATCTTAGCTGATAAAGCTATCTCAAGGCCCCTTTTTGCCCTCCTGATTTCCTTCTTAAGTATACTCCTCAATCCCCTACACTCCTCCAGGGATAGACTTGATCCCAGAAGCCTATACATGACTCCTCCTTTTTCTTTACTGGAATCTCAATTTCTCTCGTCATCCAGGATTCCTTACTCCTACTTGCTTTGCAGTTCACTCTAACGGGAACATGTACACCTTGAATTCTCACATTCACAGTTTGATTTCTGAGGGAGATTTAACAGCATCTCACTTTCCTGGCACAACTTTGCCTGGAATCAACCTACTCCAATCAACTTTTGCTAGTTTAACATCCCATCCAAGAGGCAAGACTTCTGAAAGTGCAGCACTCCTCATCTCTACATTGGAATTTTAATGGAGATAATTGGATCAGTTATATGCAGCAGGGCTTGAATATATGGCCCTCTGAGTTTGATCAGGGTGGCCCCTGCTGACTATCAAGTGCTTCATATTGAAATTTGGTTAAATCGGTGCCTTTCTCTATTTTTACTTCAGATTTTTTGGCATCTGAAGAATTTGCTTTAGTAATCCATCAGAAGTATAGCAATCCTTTGGAACACTTTTTTTTGGGATAGATATCATTAATTGGTAAAACTGGAAATAAAGAGCACAATCACATTAATTACTGGTTTCTCTTTATTAGTTTTATTTTATTGTCCAGACACTTTCGCTGGTACAAGGTTTAGCGACAAATTATGAAACATTATTCATTGTTAAGTTATAACGATAGGCCAAATATTCCACAAGGCAGAACAAAGCCAGTGTTGTTGAAGGCTTGTTTTCACTGTGATGAGAAGTGTGTAGTGCGTCACCACAGTGGGGGGGAAACGAATGTTTAAACTATTCATCCTTCTGATAGAAAATTAATGAGGAAACCAGTAATCAATTCCAAATTTGGAGAAAATACTGCACTAAGCACTGTGGTAAATAATGAAGGGTGGCTGCAAAGACTTTAGAGAGAAGTGAAACAATTGGAAGGAAAAATATTGAAGACAATATTAACCAGACTCCAATTTTAAGAATATAGGACCTTATGGAATATAAGCAGGAGTAGGCCATTTGGCCCCATGTGCCTGCTCCACCATTCAGTAAGATCATGGCTGATCTTTTACTTCAGTGACTTTTGCTGCACTTAGACCATATCTCATGATTCACTTAATATTTAAAAACTTCTAAATCTTTTGAATATACTCAGTAACTGAGCAATCAAAGTAGTAAATTCCGAACATTCACTGCTCTGTGGCTGAAAAAAATATATTTTTTTCTATCCTACTTCTAGAAACCCCAGAGAGGAAATATCAGGAAGGTTAAATCACATGTGAACCTAGGTGAGCTAGCCAATTAGATACAATGACAGTACGAAAAAGAGGGTGGTGAAAGATGATTGTTTTTCTGACTGGTCTGTAACAAGTATATATGCCGTAACTTTCATTGCTGGGGCCATTTTTGTTTGATATTTAAATTAATGGTTTGGATGTGAATGTAACGTGGCATGGGTAGTAAGGTTGAAGATGACACTGAAATTGGTGGTACAATGGACAGTGAAGAAGGTTATCTATGAACACTTTGGGATCTTGATGAACTGGGCCAATGGGCCGAAGAATGGCAGATGGAATTTAATTCAGTTAAATGCAAGATGTTGCATTTCCTTAAGGCAAAACAGGATTTACACAGTAAATGGCAGGGCCCTAGGGAGAGTGGTAGGAGAGACCATCCTCGAGGTGTGGATGCATAGTTCCCTTAAAGTGGTGACACAGATAGACTGGGTGTTGAAGAAAGATATTTGGCACGATGGCCTGCATTGGTCACTGTATTGAGTACTGGTTTTAGGATGTCTTGTTACAGCTGTAGAAGATGTTGGTAAGCCATATTTGAAATGTGTGTACAGTTCTGGTCACCCTGCTATAGGAAAGATGTCAATAAACTAGAACAGGTACAAAATATATTTACAATGATGTTACTGGATCTGGAGGTTTTGAGTTATAAGAAGAGGCAGGCAAGGTTGGGCCTGTTGCTGTGCTGTATCGTTCTATGACTCTATGACTGCCAGGTCTACATCTAACTCTGTCAAGCTGCACAGAAAGCTTTTATATTTCAATGAGATCATCTCTCATTCTTACATAAAAATATAGAGAATAAGGGCTCACGCTGTTTAACCTTTCTTTATTGGAATCAATCAGCTGAGCCTTCATTATGTTCTATTTCTGAACTAAGAATGCCAAACTCGAACATAATATTTCAGATGCTGCCTCACCAGGATCCTAGATTACTGCTGTCAGATGTCTTTACACGTGTACATAAATCCTCGTGATGGAGGCCAACATTCTGCTGCTTTCTTAATAGCTGTTCCACCAACATGTTAATTTCCGGTGATTTGTATACAAGGATACCCAATGGCCCTCTGATTACCAACACCTTTCATCTCTCACCGCTTAAAAAATACTCTGCTTTTCTCCTTTCACCACCAACCCAGACAGAAAAGCAGGAGAGGAGCTCTGCGGGCGGTCAGAGCATATCCTGCAATTCTTCAGTTGCTTCCTGCATCCAGACTCAACTCCAGCCATTTGGCTTCGCTGAAACCAGATGTTCCCTGGTTTCAGCGACAGGAAAGTGAGGTTGAATCCGCACAACTTTCCCTCCTCAACAATCTAAATCATGCACAAATCATAGCATATGTTCTATGGCGATGGGAGGGCCTCAATTCAGAAGATGAGGAAACACTGATCGTTGTACACATCACAACACTAGGTCTTACAACATTATAGATATGGCTTAGTTTAGATTAGTTTACAACATGGGAACAGGCCCTTTGGCCCACCGAGCCCGCACTGACCAGCAATCCCTGCACACTTGCAGTATCCTACACACATTAGGGACAATTTTTAATTATACCAAGCCAATTAACCTGCACCTGCATGTTTTTGGATTGTGGGAGCAAACCGTAGATCCCAGAGAACCCACGCAGGTCATGGGGAGAATGTACAAACACTGTACAGACAAGCACCCATAGTCAGGATCTAATCCAGGTCTCTGGCGCTGGAAGGCCGCAACTTTACTGCTGCGCCACCATGCAGCCCATCAATGATCTTGATAATGAGTGACGAACAACAACAATTAAGGAATTAGCTCAAATTCTTCCACATTATTTTCATCTGTCATGTTGTCTTAACCTGTCTACATCCCCTTGAAGCCTCTCGACATCCTTTTCATTCCCCACCCTGTTACTCAGACTTGTATCATCTGCAATCATGGATATATTGCACTTGGCATCCTCCATCAATTATTGATCTAGCTTGTAAATAGTTGGCGTCCTAACATCGATCCCTGTGACATTTTCTAACCTCAAGATGACCTGCCCATTGCTATTATTTTTGTTTATAGGGTTACGGCATCAGAAATTATTCTAGGATGTGAAACTAATCGGTTTGACTTGGGGCGGCACAGTGGAACGGCGGTAGAGTTGCTGCCTCACAGCGCCAGAGACCCAGGTTTGAATCTGACTACAGGCGCTGCCCGTGTGGAGTTTGAACGTTATCCCTATGACTGCGTGGATTTTTTCTGGGGGCTCTGGTTTTCTCCCACATTCCAAAGACGTACAGGTTTGTAGGTTAATTGGCTTTGGTAAAATTGTAAATTGTCCCAAGTGTTTAGGATAGTGCTAGTGTATGGGGTGATCGCTGGTCTGAGCGAAGGGCTGGTGTCCATGCTGTATCTCTAAAAGTCTATAAAAAAAGTTGTAAAAAGTGGTTCAACTTGTTTCAGAGGGCACTCCTAAACTGCCATTAAAGATATTCAATGGGAGATATTCAATTATTTTACTGATGGAAAATTGGATGGAGAGATCAAACTCATCACACCAGTCCTGGGCTTTTGTGGCAGAGACGGGTCCTAGGGTATGAGATGGTTCTGAACATTGGTCGGTTGGTGTACATTTTTACCCCTCTGGGCTACCTGCCCTCCCTCCTCTCACTTCCCTGTGGGTTCCCATGAGAGACCTGGCCCTACACAGTTACCCATGAATATATTAGATGGCAGCACATCAATTAAATCTGGTGCAATAGTTTGTAACCCACCTCAAATTTCACTTGCGCAATCTACAAGAACATTTTCTACTTTTTTTTACTTTAAAGATCTGAATATCCATCTAAATAGCAGCAAGGCTCCAACTGATCAAAAGCAGTCACAGTAAATGGATCAAAGAGGCATGCTTCTTCTTTTCAGCTGAATAATGTCAAGCATTGCCACTGTAGCTAAATTGAACCTGCTTTCTTCTCACCTCGAGCTTTGTAAGCAAGTTTATAAAATGGGAGCAATTCTGCAAGTTTCCCTATCATGAATAGAAATGGATATTTAGAAATCATTTGTCGTAAATTTGTCCAATTGGAATTCAATGATCAACGGGTAGTCAGTCCATCAGGCCTGCTCCTTTATTCAATTAGATCAGTGCTGAAATGTACATTAATTCTGTCCACCTACCTTGATCTATCTATCCTTTGATAATGATAAATCAGTGAATTATTCCCCCAAAACGAGGTAACCCATAAAAGAGTATGTTCCAGATTCCCACCTTCTGTTGTGCGAGGAATATTTTTCTCTAATTGGCTACTTAGTCCTCCAGAGCGTTCAAACAGCCTCACCACTTGACTGACTCAGGAAAATAAACAGCATTTCGAGACAAAGGAGCAGATGGATATCTTGTCATCTTTGCATCGAGTTAAAAAAGGGCCATGCTGGGCTAGATTTCTCTGCTATCACCATGCAGTATTTACACAGTTTGTGGGTAAATAATATCAAGCGGAAGTTTAAAAATCAATTATCCATAAAATTACATTTTCAGCATCTGCAAAAATCATGCGAGTCATTTTTGAATACTAATTAGTCTTGGCTCCTTTCCAAAACATGACATTCCATTAAAACTTAGCAGCTGGGTGTACTTCTATGCAACAGCTGTTGTGAAAAATAAACAGGCACCTGTGAAGAAAGGAGAGAAAGAGGAATAAAGGAAAGGAAAGAGAGAAAATAAAATACTATTCAGTAGCCCAACTTGCGATTTCAGCAAACATCAAAGCACTTTATCATTGATGAAATACAGTGCAGTTTTTGTTAGAAGCTGGCGATTCATCAATCAAATCACCAATTAGTGTTTTACTGGTTGAGGCCAGGACAGAGGCAAATTTTCCCTGCTCTTCTTTCAGTGATGCCTTTAACAATAATTTAGTGGGCAATCCAAATTTCCATTCAAAGTCTCATCATTAAGAGGCACCCCAGTCCTGTCAGGTTGAGCTGATGTTGTGCTCATGCTTCCGGACTGAAGCTTCACAGTGATCACTCAGTCAGCAACTGTTAAAGCTGCTTGCTAACCATGCTAATTACACTGAACTGCACTGGGAGTCTTTGCAGTGGACATCAAAAGCATGATTAGAAAATGCAACAGTTTGTTCAAATGTGCAAAAGATACTTATTAGCAGCAAATGATTGCCGTACCTGATCTATTTTATTTAGCATCCGCCCATTGAAAAGACAACATGGGTCCCAATATGGATTAGAAAATTTAGCTGAATCCTGATTGCTACCCACATTAAATTCCTGAAATTTTGATCAGAAAGATTTTGTTTCCAAATTTTAGCCCTTCCAATTATATTGGACTGGATCAGAATGGGCCCAGCCCGCTGCCAGCATACATGGGCTTCCCCTGCCTGGATGTGAAGGATCAAGAAAGGTTAAGTCACAAGAGTCCATGGTGTTAGAGGAAAGATATTGGTGTGGATAGAAAAATAGCTATCAGGCAGGATACAGTGAGGAGGGATAAATGCGTCATTTTCAGGTTGGCAACTATGACAATGTGGAATGGAACGTATAGCCCAGCAATACACCCTTCAGTCCAGCATGTCTGAGTTAAACATGATGCCGTTAAACTAATCTTTTCTGACTGTACATCATTCATATCCCACTTATTCCTGCAGATCAATGTACCTCTATCTTAAAGCCTCAGAAATGCCACTATCCTATCTGCATCCACCACCACTCCAGGCTGCGCGTTCCATGCACCCACAACCCACCGTGCAAACTTGATTACAGAAAATCACAAAACATAGAAGATAGAATAATGCAGCACAAAGATAGGCACTTTGGCCCATGATGTTTGTTCCAAACATGATGCCAAGACCATCTCTTATCTACCTGCACATAATCCATATTACCCCATTCCCTGCATATCCATACACCCATTTAATTGTCTTTTAAATGCCATTATCGTATCTGCCTCAACCACCATACCTAGATAAGCATTCCAGGCATTCACCTACCTCTCTGTAAAATACTTGCTCCACACATCTCCTGTAAACTTCGTCCCTCTCACCTTCAAGCTATACCTTCTAGTATGTATTGTTTTCATCCTGGGAAAAAGGTTCTGGCTGTCTACCCTAATTATGCCCCTCAACATTTTATATGCTTCTTTCAGATCTCTACATAACCTCTGCATTCTAGAGAAAACAATCAAAATCTGTCCAACCTCTCCCTGTAGCTATTACTCCCTAATCCAAGTATCATTCTCCTCTGCACCCTTTCTAAGACCTCCACATCCTTCCCATGTGGTAGGCAACTAGAAATGCGTGCAATACTCCAAATGCTGCCTAGCCAGAGTCCTACAAAGCTGCATTATGACTTCCTAGCTGTTATACTCAACGCCCTGATCTATAAAAGCAAACACTCCATATGCCTTCTTTACCACCCTATCTACTTGTGTTGTCACTTTCAGAAGTTATGCACTTGGACACTAAAATCCCTCTGTACATCTATGCTGTTAAGGGTCAGGCTATTACTGTATATTTTCAACTTACATTTCACCTCCCAAAGTGCAGCACCTCACAGATGCCCAGATTAAATTCCATCTGCATTTCTCTTCTCATTTCTGTAGCTGATTTATATCCTGCTATATACCTCGACAGCCTTCCTCACAATCCATGACACCAGCAATCTTGGTGTCATCTGCAAAGTTACTAACCAACCTGTCCATGTCTACATTCAAGTCATTTATATATATCACAAACAGCAGAGGTCGCAGTACAGATCTCTGCGGAACTCCACTGGTCATAGACCTCCAGCCTGTATATTGACCTTTTTCCCACAATCCACTGTCTTCTATGAGTAAGACAGTTCTAAATCCATACAGCCAAGACACTGTTAATTCCATGCACCTTAATCTGGTGGAACAGCCTACCTTGGGGAACTTTATTAAATGTCTTACTAAAATCCATGTAGACACCATTCACTGCCCTACCCTCATTGATCATCTTCATCACCTCCTCAAAAACCTCAATCAAGTTATTAAGACATGACCTGCCTTGTACAAAGCCATGCTGACTGTCCCTAATTAACCCATTCTTATCCAAATGGGAATAAATTCTATCCCGCAGAAGAAGCAGTTCCTGAATCCAGTGGTACGTACTTTTTAGTTTTTGTATCTTCTGCCCAGCGGCAGAGGAGAGAAGACAGATGAGAGTGGCTCTTGAATATATTGACTGCTTTCCGAAGAAAGGGTGAAATATAGAAAGAGTTGATGAGGAGGAGCCTGGTTTGTGTGATGTACTGGGCTGCCTTCACAACTCTCTGCAATTTCTTGCTGTCTTGTGTGGCTATTGATAGCAATGGAAGATTGAACTAAAGACTTGTTCAGGGAACAGTCCCTTCAGCACAAATAAAGAGAGCAGCTGGAGGAACTGGAGGATCAGGCAGCATCTGTTGAAGGAAATGGACAGGTTTGAGACAGTGAGGGTTGAGACCCTTACTCTAGACTGTAGAGTTGAGGGAAAGGATGTGATAAGTAGATTCAGTCAGGTGGAGAGTCCTGTCTGTGGATCTTGGAGAGGAGGTAAAAGTGAGCCGATGCTTGGGGTACAATGAAGCTGGAAACTTCTGAGGAAATTAGGTCCCTAATTGTCCAGAAGGCAATAGCCTGATGTTCAGTGATGGAGTTGTGTTTCAGAGCAAGGTATGGGAACATATCAAGGGGATTTGGGTTCTGTGAGGTAAATGAACATTTGCCAAACAACAATTATTTGGGTGAGACATGGAGTTACGATGATCACAAGCAAAAGCAAGGGGAAACTTTTTACACAAAGGTTACAGAACATGGGTTACATAACTTATAAAGGAATTAGATATCTGTTTGAAAGGGAGAATCAAACAGATCAAACGGCTGTAGATCAAAAACAGAACAAAGAGAAGAAAAAGCTGCATTGAAGAGCTGTCATTGGTAACTTTGCAATGGTGCAAATGACCTTGTGGTCAAAGAAATCATCTGATTATGTAGTCATAGCCAGACAGCACAGAAACAGGCCTTTTGGCCCATGGGGTATGTGCTGATCATCCACCACCCATTTACACTCATACCATTTTATTCTCCCCTCATTCACACCATCTCCTTCAGATTCTACCACTCGCCTATATATTAGGTACAGCTGCCAATTAATCCAATTAATCCACCAGCCAGCATGCCTGCAGGATGTGGAAGCAAACTGGTGCATTAACACAGGCAATGTGGGCCGAAGGGCCTGTTCCTGTGCGTACTGCTCTATGCTTTGTGTTCACACTGGTAAGAGATTTAAATGATTTTCATCCCCGATTGCTTTGAAGAAAAGTTATATCACAATACAAGGCAACTGAAGTTCCAGTGAATCGCTGTACTTCTAAAGTTATTGGGAAACCTTGAGATCACGAAAAAAGTTTCATTAGAGCAAGTTCTTCCTTTCACCCTTACTTGAGCAGCTTAATCCTTCTAAACATTATCCTTCCAAATCCCTTTAAACATCTTTTCCTTTTTCTCAGGAAAGATAATATGGCTTAGATGTCAAATTGCAGATAATCCAATAATAAACTGAACTTGATAGGTGCACAGCTAAAGGAATCCACACCAGAGACTCTGCAATGTCACATTTATTTGTTATCATCTGTGAACATTTAAAAGAAGCTGAAATACTTAACCCATGTTTAGTATCCCCAACAATTGTCATAATGAATGTTCTGACGAAACAACTTTGACCTGAAACATTAGGGCAGCACAGTGGCGCACCTGGTAGAGCTGCTGCCTCACAGCACCAGACCTGGGTTCGATCCTGACCTCGGGTGCCCTCTGTGTGGCGTTTGCATGTCCCCCCTGTGACCATGTGCATTTCCTCCAGGTACTCCGCATTAAAAAGACAGACAGGTTTCTAGGTTAATTGGCCCCAATAAAATTGCCTTTAACGTGCAGGGACTGGATGAGAAAGTGGGATAACATGGAACTAATGGGAATGGTGATCGATTCTTGGTGTGGACTTTGTGGGCTGAAGGGTCTGTTTCCATGCTGAATCTCTAAACTAAACTAAAATTTGCTCTGTTTCACTTTCCACAGATTTTGCTTCAGTGTGTCTCCAGCACCATCATTTTATTTATTTCAGATTTCCACCATCTGCAATATTTGTTTTAATTTTTCATAGAAAGAGTGCAATTGGCAAAGGGAGAGTTGCCTTTGCGACTGGATTTGAAAAAGAAGGGATGATTTTGGGAAACGAGACAAGTGGGAGAGCAGAAATCAGATGACAGACGGCAAGAGTTTTTAAAGCCAAGTGGGTAAATTCTGCCTATTTCACAGCTGAATTGAAAGCTAATTTTTATCACTGTTGTCGGTTTCTGCCAATTCAGCTTCCTGCTTGAGGAATCAGCCAGCGTATAACTCTCTCTCTTGGCCATGAAGACCTGATAGATTTCCAATCTCTAGGGGAAGGATCTGGTTACGAGTCTGAACCACCCCTTGGTTACAAGGCATGGTGCAGCTGTAATGTCACTCCAAAGGCTGGCAAGACTCTTCCTTCCAAAGCCAAGAGATATTCCAGATATGATCTGCTTCTCCCCTTAACACCAGAGGAAGGTTGATGGTACTTGTCCCTTGGGAATCAATGATTCCCCGAGGCAAGTGTCCATTAACCTGATAGGGACACTTACTGAAGATCATTTTAGTCATCTTAGTCAGAGCACAACTGAAAGTAGAGGAACAATCAGCATTGTAGATTAGCAGATTACATGAAAGATGGACTAGAAGTAAATGTGTGGATCTACATCTGCAGAAAGAATGATAAACCTCTGGTCCAGTGCTTTTAACCTGGTGTTTGACCTGCTGTCCTCTGCAGTCTGACAAAGAGATATTACTCTGTAAATCTCCTTCAAATGAACGTGTGCATGGGAAAATTAGCTTGGAACTCAATGAGTTGAAGCCACGCTTGCTTTACCCAAAGAACGTTAATTCAAATCACCCACTCAACCAAACTGCAACTATTCCTAAATACCATGTTCTTTGCAACATTTCCAAAACACCATACCTGTTATAAGGGGAACTCCACCAATCTCAGTTTCTGTAACAGTGAGACATCCGTGCTCTCTGTACCCAGATGCAATGCAACTCCCATATTATCTGTAACTGGTAACATGGGAACTCCAGGTCTCTCCATTCTCTGTAATACAGGGGAAATATTCTACTTTCTTTCCCCAGTCACACAGAGATTTTGCATTTTCCCTGGTAACATGTGGGCTTCCGGACTGTTGGATTCCTGGAACATATGGTGGTATAAAAATTTGTGCTGCTTTCACAACGTTCAATCCTATTGTCCATTACTGCCCGTGTGGAGTTTGTGTCAGTTCAAATGACATTGCTTGACTTGTGAGAGAGCAAGTGACAGGGCAACAGAGAATGTAACTGATGAGAGCTAGCATAGATCCAATGGGCCAAATGTTTTGGGGTCATACAATGCTGGGGAGCAAACATAAAATGGAAATAAATTTCTGTGGGCAGCTAAATTTGAAGAGAGCTTCATCATGTCAACATTTTCCAATAGAAAAGGGTGTTCCATATTCCCCTCGTGTCAAAGGCTGCAGTGAGGTCTCAAAGAGGTCTGTAGAGTGGCGGGGTTTGCTGCTGCCTGTGTTTTTCTTGGATTTGCCGCAGTGTGGAGGTCATATCCAGCCCGCCTCTGGACAGATGAATCCTCAACAACTCTTCATCCACTGGGCCTCTGATGATGATGTTCCTTGCAGTAGACAGAAGGAGGCCCCTCTGTAATTACTACAGTCAGGCATCAGCTTTCTTGAAGTAGGTCATGTTTATATTGCCCTGCCGTTTTCTTCTCTCCGTGGGTGAGGACAGTGATATGAGCACAGGGCAGGAACTCTCACACTGTCCATTCCTGGAAACAGAGAAGGAAGGTGGAGATCTGCATCGTCTGTTCCCACTGATACTCCATTTCCCTCTGGACAGAATGCACGTTCTGTCTTCCTCTGGTCAGTTCAAAACATTTGTGGTTCTCACTGAACCTTCATCAGAATTGGGGAAAAAGAGCAATAACAACGAAGGTGGAGGAGGATCTAATGGAGTACAGTCGTACTCCAATAACACACTTTCAAGTTGTTTGGGAAACTTAATGGATCAGTATCTGGGTCACCAGATGCCAAACTCACATTATCTCCAACATTCTAGCGTCCCATTTTCAAGTGCGGTCTAACCAATGTTTTGTATAGCTGTAATATAGCCGAGAAGACCTTCCCTCTTCCCTTCCCACTATCCAGAGACCCAAATAGTTTCTCTAGGTGAAACAGTGATTCCGTTTTTCCAGTCTAGTGTGCTGCATCCAGTGGCCGCACTAATGTGTTCTCCTCTACAATGGAGAAACCAAATGCATATCGTGTAATCACTTTGTGGAGCACCTGTGTTTGATCTGCTAGAGTTACATGGAGCTGCAGTTACCTGCCACTTTAATTCACTGTCCCACTGCCACTCTGAGGTGCGGACTGTTATAATAAGGCCCAATGTGAGCTTGAGGAACAACACCTCCTCTTCTGTCTTGCACAGTTACAGCCAGGAGGACTCAATATTGAAATTCTCGAATGTAGGCACAAAGCAACGACAGATGTTGAAATTTTGCATAGACCACAAAGTGCTGGAGTAACTAGTCAGGTCAGGCTGAATCTCTGGAGGATATGGACAGGCAACGTATCAGGATGGAACTCTTCTTGATTGATTGTAGTAATGAGAGAAAGCTGGAAAAGAGTTGTGAGCTGGACAAAGTGATATCACTGAGATGCTCCAACACTTTGTGTTCTACGTTGAATTCTCCAATGTTCGCTAACTTCTTCTTTCTGTTTGTATTACAATTGGCCATTTCTGCCTAACATCCGCCTGTGATTTTGGCTTGTTTGATGAACTTTTGTTATTTCCTCTATTAGTACAGCCTTACCTGCTCGGCATGTCCCCAAGCCCTGCTATCTGTAACACCTCATAGAGCCAAAGAAGCATCATGTGTTTCTAGTTGCCACCATTTCATGCATTTGACCTCACCCTGTCAGATATTCCCTTAATTCTACTCAACACTTGCCTGCTATTGAAAACTAACCTATCTTCTCTCTTTCCGGGTACTGACAAAGGATCTCAGATATCTCTCCACAGATGCCATCTACCTGCAGAGTGTTGCTGGCATTTTCTGGGGGTTTTCTTTTAGATTTCCATCAACTGCAGGTTATTTTTTCAGATTTTCAGCATAGTTACTCTGTTTAGATTTCTACTTCTTTTATGGTATAGCTGATTATTTTATAAATGTTTTTAGTGAGGTGCCCTCTCTTGGCAGATAAATGTTGGTACGCAGACCCTTTAGCAGCTCTTCTGCATCTCCTCTGTGAGTGATGCATCAACTATTTTACTTCGGAGTCACGTGAGTGACTACGTGAAGAAGACCCGTCAGGGCGCATGCGCGTCATTACGTCTGACGCATTGGCGCCCGGCAGCAGGAAGACGGAGCTCCTCCTGCAGATGAGTAGTTTAAAAGCTCCACCAAAGTCGGGGAGACTTTGGAGGAGTTAGGAGAAAAGAAAAATTGTTGCTGTGTTTATCCCTCAAAATACAGGAATAATGGAGAAAACAACAAGGTGTAGGCGTGCAACGGACAAGGGGAGAGAGAGCTGCGGGAGCGCAGTCTCTGAAACGCAGCCTGTCACCTCTGGGGAGTCGCAAGCCGGTAGCGGTGCGGCGACAGACTTGGCACTCCCAAGTGCCCAGCCGGGTACACAGCCAACGCCAGTCGGGCGGAAAGCAAAAGCTAAGTCTGTCAGGCCCATTGACTCGGCAGAGTCGGGCCAGGAAGAGTCCCGTCCGGGACAGGATACCGTGCCCCAGCGGTTATCCAAAATGGAGCAGCTCATACAGGGGCTGCTCCACAAAGCCACACTCCAGGAGGAGTTGTGTGGGCGGGAGGCCGTGGGGAAGGCTCCGCCGGCAGTGCCTGGTAGAGGCCTGCTTGAAAGCACCCTCTTTCAAGAGGTGAGTGCAGAAGGGCAGATAAGCTCTGACCCTGAGTCCGACGACTTCGAAACGGAGGACAGGCAGCAGCCAGAGCTGACACCGTGTGCAGCACGGTTTGCCAAGTCGTCGGAAGCTGGTGAGTCTCTGGGTGAGGAAATAGCCACCAGTATTAATTACTTAGTCTCACACCAGCTACAGGAGCTGACTATGGAGGAGACAGTAAAGAAGCATGAAGCCCCAATCAACTGTCCCCTGTTAAAAGTGCCTGTTCTGAACAGGATGATTTGGGGCCAGATGGGCATACAAATGTGAGCCCAGGAGGTGAAGCTCCAGCATAATTTAAAATTGCTGGGATCAGGCATAACTAGCTTTGGCAGGATGGTGGATGGAGAGGCCATGATGAAATTAGAACAAGAGGTGCTGGCGCTATTGTGTAGTGCCCACTTCGAGATTAACTGCCTCCGTAAAGCGGCGATAAGACCAACCTTAAATCCAAAATATGCTTCACTCTGCCAGCCTGGCACAGTGCAACCGGCAAATCTACTCTTTGGCGAGGATTTTGCAAAGCAGGTGAAGGAGCAGGAGGAGGAGGCCAAGACGGTGGGCTTGATTAAGCAACCAGCAGCCACATATCCACCGAAGCGGAAATATCCCTACAAGCGAGGAGACTGGTCCGGGCAAGGGACAAGTCGAGCTACTATGCAGCGCAGTTGGCGTTCGGCTGTAGCAGCGCCAGGAAAGGTGGGATATCCAGCTCAAGGCCGGGGAAGGATGCCAGGTGGTAATGAGGTATGTGGGTCTGGTTCTCATGTAGACAGATCCAAAGTAATACAATTAAAAGTTGGAGGAAGATTACATCTGTTCTTAGAGGAATGGAAACAAATGACCTCAGATATGTTTATACTGAATGTTATTGAAGGGTTTCGAATAGTTTAATTCAAATGTTGATTTACCCATGCAACATGTTCCAAAAAGGAGTTTTGACTTCAGTATCACTGAACAATTGGAAGTTCAGGTGGAACTTGAAAGCTTATGTAATAAAGGAGAAATTGATAAGGCAGTTTATCAAAGCCAACATTTGTGTCCAATATCTTTCCCAGACAAAAAAAGGATGGGGGAAGCAGAATTATACTGGACCTGACTAGTCTTAACCCTTTTGTACGGTATAGACATTTTAAGATGGAAACGTTTGTGACGGCTAAGCAACTTGTTTCCAGAGGATGCTATATGGCAACTATAGATCTTAAAGATGTGTATTACTCAGTGTCTGTTCATTTGCAGGATAGAAGATATTTGAAATTCAGCTGGATGGGGCAATTATGGCAATACAATGCACTGCCTAATGGTTTGTCTTCAGCTCCTAGAGTTTTTACAAAGTTGTTAAAACCTATTCTAGGCATGATGAGAAGTCAAGGGCATGTGCTCATGGCTTAGCTAGATGATATCTTGATTGTAGGACAATCAAAGGAAACAGCTGAAGCATCCGTGGCAGTTGTTAAAACCACTTTGCAAAGAGTGGGCTTCATAATCCATCCAGAGAAATCTAAATTAACACCTGTGACACAAATTGACTATTTGGGTTTCACAATAGACTCAATCAACATGATTGTGACCTTGCCCAGGCAAAAAGGGTAGAGCTAATTGAGAGCTGTATCAACTTGATTGCTGACACACAGCCTTCAATTAGACAGGTGGCTAGTCTGCTTGGGAAATTGGTGGCAGCATTTCCAGCAGTTCAATACGGGCCACTTCATTATCAACAGTTACAACGGTCAAAGGAACAAGCACTGAGGATACATTTGGGTCATTATAACAGGCCTATGCATCTATCAGTAGAGGCTGTTGCTGAGGTACAATGGTGGATTCAGCATGTGTCCACTAATAGTTCCAAAGTGTTATTGGACCAAGCTTCCATGATTTTGCAGACAGATGTCAGTGCACTTGGGTGGGGTGCTACTGATACGAGATCCAGCTGTGGAGGCAGGTGGACTGAGCAAGAGTCATTGCTTCTGCAAACATGGGGAATTAACCATTTAGAGCTTTTAGGAGTATTTTATGGACTCAAGGCTTATTGCACTAACAAAACTAGCTTGCATGTGCAGTGCCAAATAGACAACACTACAGCAGTTGCTTATATTAATCACATGGGTGGAATCAAATCGTTATCATGTGACAGGTTGGCAAATGAAATTTGGACCTGGAGTATAGATAGAGATATTTGGATTTCAGCTATCTATCTGCCAGCGAAACTCAATGTAGTAGCAGATACCAGGTCACGAAAATTCCATGATAATACAGAGTGGATGTTGAACCAGGATGTGTTCAAGAACATAGTACTTCAATATGGAAAGCCAGATATCGATTTGTTTGCATCCAGGCTTAACCACCAGCTGCCAAAATATGTGTCATGGGAACCAGATCCAGGGGCAGTGGCAAGTGACGCTTTTTCACTAAATTGGGGTGATATGTTTGTGTACATTTTCCCACCATTCTGCCTCATAGGTCGGTGTTTGCAAAAAATCAAGCAGGATGCCGCTTCAGGGGTTTTGGTGATACCAAATTGGCCAACTCAACCATGGTTCCCTTTGATGTTACAGATCGCGACACAACCTCCTTTGCTGATTCCAAAGAGTAGGAATTTGCTGGAGCATCCGGTAACGCGTGAAGTTCATCCGTTATGTGATCGTATTGATCTGTTAATTTGCAGGTTTTAAGAAGGCCTTACATGGGTCGAGGACTTTCTAGGCGAACGGTGGATATGCTCACTGCAGCCTGGAGAAAGAGTACTCAAAAGCAGTATATGACTTATGTAAACAAATGGGAAAAATATTGTGTTGGAAAGAATATTCAATATGATACTGTAGTTATTGAAAATGTGTTAGAGTTTATCTACACTTTATTATGATGAGGGTCTTAGCTACAGTGCTATCAATACAGCTAGAAGTGCTTTGTCGGCATATCTTGTAATAGGTACACGGACACAAAGTATAGGTTCTCACCCTCTCATATCTAGGTTGATGAAAGGAATCTTTAATTTCAAACCGCCTAAGCCTAGGTATATGGTTATCTGGGATGTAAGCGTTGTTCTTAACATGCTTCGTCATTGGGTCCCTGTCACCTCTATAACTTTGTCAAAATTAACCATTAAATTGGCTATGCTAATGGCATTGATGTCAGCACAGAGAGTGCAGACTTTGCAAAAACTTCAGATAGATAGAATGGAAGTGACTACAGAGAATGTTATGTTTTATATTTATGACCTGCTCAAACAAAGCAGGCCAGGTGTGACAGGATTTAAGATTGTGTTCTCAGCATATCCTACAGATCCATGTTTATGTGTAAGGACACATTTGTTACATTACATTGAAGCCACAAGGGCTTTAAGACAAGAAGAAACAGGATTATTTGTCAGTTACAAGAAGCCACATAAAAGAGTGGCAGTTCAGACTATCTCAAGGTGGTTAAAGCAAGTGTTGGTTCAGGCAGGAATTAACACTGATCTACATCCGGAGGAGGCGCTGTCCTGAACGGCTGCCTGTCCTGCAGCTGTCCGGTTTTCCCCTTCTTTTTTTTATTATTTTTAGTACGTTGAGGGTGCAGTCAGGGGGCCTAATCTTTTTATGTGTGGGGGGTGGTGGGGGGGAAGGGGGAAACTGTTTTTCGAGTCCCTACCTGGTCGGAGGGGTTGCCTTACTCTGAGCAGCGCCTTCGACCTGTCCTCGCGGCCTACCAGCGGGGCCTGGAGCGGCGTTTCCTGAGGGGACCTGGCCAGAACCTCGGCTTCGGCGGCGGCACAGCGCTGGAGCGCTATCGCGGAGCGGGTGATGCCTTGTCTGGGTCGCCAAGCTGGAACTCCGGTGTGCTGGGACCGCCGATAAAAACATCGCGGAGCCGCGGGTCTGTGGAGCGGCCAGCTGCAGGGACCGCCGATAAAAACATCGCGGGTCTGTGGAGCGGCCAGCTGCGGGGACCGCCGATAAAAACATCGCGGGTCTGTGGAGCGGCCAGCTGCGGGCGGCGGCGCTGACTTTAACATCGCGGAGCCTGGGATCTCTCGCCGAGATCGCCAGTATGTGCAGCTCCGTCCAGAGCGGCCTGTTGGCTTGGAAGCCGCGGTCTCCAGTAAGAAGGCGGCCGTTCCTGGCACCCCAAGCCGCTGAGAGGGTTCTCCCGACGCCGGAGTACCATCACCCGGCGAGAACGGCCAGGAACATCGAGCCTCCGTAGTGGTGACTGTGGAGGCCTCAATAGGCCCGACTATGGGTGGACATGGGGATGGGGACTGGACTTTGTGCCTTCCCCCACAGTGGGAACCATTGTGGGGGGATGTTTTTATGTTTAATGTTAAACTTCTTAATGCTATGTTGTATTTTTATTAGTGTGCTGCAAGGACATCAGAATTTCCCCTGAATAAGGGGATTAATAAAGTAAAAATCAATCAATCAATCAATTCCACTAGGGCAGCAGCAACATCCGCGGCCAGGGCGATGGACGTTCCCATCGACCATATATTAAAAGCCGCAGGATGGCAAAATGAACTTGTGTTCCAGCAATACTACCATCGGCCAATTGCCGATGGAGGGCTGTTCGCCAACTCAATATTAAGTGCTGTTGCTATTGTTTAAATTCTGTTTTCAATACTGTTTAATTCTGTTTCGTTTGTTGCCCTAAATTAAGAGGGTTTATTGTTTGTTTTATGACCCAAAATAAAACTCTTTTTTTTTTTGTGCATGATATTCAGTGTCATGTTTACATTATTGATTATACTCAGTTAATCGATGCAGTGAGAAGCCGGGATTTTGATCTGCGGCATAAAAATCACAGAGCTTTAAAATCTTCACGTAGTCACTCACGTGACTCCGAAGTAAAATAGTAAGATTAAACGAGAACTTACCAGTTTGAAGTTTGATCTTTATTTTATGAGGAGTTACGTTGGTGATTACGTGCCCGCCACGCCCAACCCTCTCTTAGAAAAAAGGTCATAATGGTAGTTCTCATGTTTCTCATCTTAATATGTTACTTCAATTATTGTGTTGTCTGTGATTTCATACCGCTGCTTTGAAGATTGACGCGCATGCGCCCTGACGGGTCTTCTACACGTAATCACCAACGTAACTCCTCATAAAATAAAGATCAAACTTCAAACTGGTAAGTTCTCATTTAATCTTACTATTTTATGTCCTTCACTCCGTTTCATTGCAAAACAAGAACAAGACTGCAAAATACAAGATATAAGTGCAAAATACAATTAGAAAACATGTCCACTGTTGACCGAGAGATGGTCCATAATGTTCCATTGCAGAGGCAGGATTAGGGTTATACAGGTTGGTTAGTTGTACACAATTAGCACTTACTGAATCTGGTGGTCCGGGTCTTCAGGCTCCTGTACCTCCTGCCAAACATTTGCAGAGAGAAGTGGGCATAGCCTAAATGGTGAGGATACTGGAAGATAAAATTGGTCCATTAGAGAGTCAGAGTGGACAGCTATCTGCAGAGCCAAAAGAGATGGGGGAGGTATTGAACAATTTCTTTTCTTCGGTATTCACCAAGGAGAAGGATATTGAATTATGTGAGTTAAGGGAAACAAGTAGAGTAGCAATGGAAACTTTGAGGATCAAAGAAGAGGAAGTACTGACACTTTTGAAAAATATAAAAGTGGATAAGTCTCCAGGTCCAGACAGGATATTCCCTAGGACATTGAGGGAAGTTAGTGTAGAAATAGCAGGGGCTATGACAGAAATATTTCAAATGCATTAGAAACGGGAATGGTGCCGGAGGATTGGCGTATTGCGCATGTTGCTCCATTGTTTAAAAAGGGTTCTAAGAGTAAACCTAGCAATTATAGACCTGTTAGTTTGATGTCAGTGGTGGGCAAATTAATGGAAAGGATACTTAGAGATAATATATATAATCATCTGGATAAACAGGGTCTGATTAGGAACAGTCAACATGGATTTGTGCCTGGAAGGTCATGTTTGACTAATCTTCTTGAATTTTTTGAAGAGGTTACTCGGGGAAATTGATGAGGTTAAAGCGGTGGATGTTGTCTATATGGACTTCAGTAAGGCCTTTGACAAGGTTCCACATGGAAGGTTGGTTAAGAAGGTTCAATTGTTGGGTATTAATAGTGGAGTAGCAAGATGGATTCAACAGTGGTTGAATGGGAGATACCAGAGAGTAATGGTGGATAACTGTTTGTCAGGTTGGAGGCTGGTGACTAGTGGGGTGCCTCAGGGATCTGTGTTGGGTCCACTGTTGTTTGTCATATACATCAATGATCTGGATGATGGTGTGGTAAATTGGATTAGTAAGTATGCAGATGGTACTAAGATGGGTGGTGTTGTGGATAATGAAGTAGATTTTCAAAGTCTACAGAGAGATTTAGGCCATTTGGAAGAGTGGGCTGAATGATGGCAGATGGAGTTTAATGCTGATAAGTGTGAGGTGCTACATCTTGGCAGGACAAATCAAAAAAGGACGTACATGGTAAATGGTAGTGAATTGAGGAAAGCAGTTGAACAGAGGGATCTAGGAATAACTGTGCATAGTTCCCTGAAGGTGGAATCTCATGTAGATAGGGTGGTAAAGAAAGCTTTTGGTGTGCTGGCCTTTATAAATCTGAGCATTGAGTATAGAAGTTGGGATGTAATGTTAAAAAATTGTACAAGGCATTGATGAGGCCAATTCTGGAGTATGGTGTACAATTTTGGTCGCCAAATTATAGGAAAGATGTCAACAAAATAGAGAGAGTACAGAGGAGATTTACTAGAATGTTGCCTGGGTTTCAGCACCTAAGTTACAGAGAAAGGTTGAACAAGTTAGGTCTTTATGCTTTGGAGCGCAGAAGGTTAAGGGGGGACTTGATAAAGGTCTTTAAAATTATGAGAGGGATAGACAGAGTTGACGTGGATAAGCTTTTTCCATTGAGAGTAGGGAAGATTCAAACAAGAGGACATGATTTGAGAATTAAGGGACAAAAGTTTAGGGGTAACATGAGGGGGAACTTCTTTACTCGGAGAGTGGTAGCTGTGTAATGAGCTTCCAGTGGAAGTGGTGGAGGCAGGTTCGATTTTATCATTTAAAAATAAATTGGATAGGTATATGGACGAGAAAGGAATGGAGGGTTATGGTCTGAGTGCAGGTAGATGGGACTAGGTGAGAGTAAGTGTTCGGCACGGACTAGAAGGGCCGAGATGGCCTGTTTCCGTGTTGTAATTGTTATCGGGTTATATGGTTATAGATGCTGCCTTTATAAGGCAGCGGCTCAAATAGATGCTTCCGATGTGCCCATGAACGATTGGGTGGAGTCCTTTGCTTCCTGCAGCCTCTTATGTTCCTGTGTGTAAGAATTGTTGTACCAAGTCATGATGCAATCAGACTGGATACTTTCTACAATGCATCTGTAGAGATTGTTGGAAACACAGAAATATAGAAAATAGGTGCAGGAGTAGGCCATTCGGCCCTACGAGCCATTCAATACGATCACGGCTGATCATCCAAAATCAGAACCCTGTTCCCGCTTTCTCCCCATATCCCTTGATTCCGTTACCACTGAGCTAAATCTAACTCTCTCTTAAAAACATCCAGTGAATTGGCCTCCACTGCCCTCTGTAGCAGAGAATTCCACAGATTCACAACTCTCTGGGTGAAAAGGTTTTCAGATTCACAACTTTCTGGGTGAATCTTCAGTGACATGCCAAATCTGTTTAAACTTCTGAGAAAGTGTTGGTATGTTTACTTTCTGGTTACATCTGTGTGCTGGGTGCAGGACAGGTCATCTGACATACTAATGCCCCAAAATCTGAAGCTCAAACAATGAAAATATTATGGTTGTGAATGGTCTGGTCGGTATACCGTTTTACATGGAAGTGCCAAAGGAATTACTGGTGCCTCAAGGGTGCATGAGTTTGCAGGAAGTAATCAGTACTTCATGAGCCGCTTGCAGTTGTCAAAGTGAAATGTTTGGGATAGGCAACAGTCTCTAATTAAAACAAGATTCTTTTATAAAATAAATTAAAAAAAGATTCTATTTCGAGTCTTGTGGTTATGGAAGTTGTCTAAAAGAGTCTTAGCTTTGATTGATGTATTATTTCTTTACATTGCCTTTTATGGACTCATTATCAATCTCAGACAACAATCCACATCTGGTATCTGATGGTTTATATTTCCAGCTTTGAGGGCAGAAAATCATTCTGCAAAGTCAGGACAATTCTATTGCCAACAACAATTCCAACCACGTAGCTTTCTTTCAAAGCCTGCCATCTTGAAATTATTTCCAAAAATGTACCATTCCCAGCTGCTGACACGTGTCTTCTCTGTCCTTCTCGCACTCAAAGTCTGAAAACAATAACAAATGCTGTGAGGAGAACTCAGCTGTGAGGGAAATGGCAGACCATTTTGGGTAGGGACCTCTCTTTTATCTCCAAAAACTGAATACCATTGGTAGTGTTAATTTGAAATAAAACCGAATGCTGGAATTATTCAGCAGGTCAGGCAGCGTCAGAGGAGAGATTGAAAGACCTAACAATTTAGTTTAGTTTAGATACAGCTTGGAAACTATAGTTCCTTCCTATACTGAATACATCAACTGTGGCCTATCCAATTTATTGCACAACTCTTGATTGGGATCCCATCCAGCACCCAAAATATTCACTCCCTTAACCAATCATACATCTTGATTTTAATATTTACCAGTTGTAAAATACTCTGCAACAACTTACCAAAAGTCTATCAATTCCTAAATCACTACCTTGTCAACAAAAAGGACAGAAGGAGCACACATTTGGGAAAACAACCACCAGTAAGGACTCTTCACGTGCAATGGAAAATAAATGTTTGAGTCTTCATTGTTGTTTGGTCAATGTCTAGAGATCACTCAAGTTGTCCATCACGTGGGCAGCAGCAGTTTCTGAAGTGCGTTTCACCCCCACCACCTCAAGGGTGACGAGGGATAACAACAACTACTGGCCTTACCAGTACCGCCCAAATATTGATTACATCAATAAAAAAGTTATTTAAATTTATTTGATTGTATTTGACAGTTAGATTTTCAGGCCACTGGATTTGTTCCATTGCAGCATTGGGGCTAGTTTCTTACACTGAGAGTGGTAGGAGCCTTGAACACATTGCCAGGGGTGGTGTTGGAGGCAGATTTGAAAGTAGCATTTATGAGGCTTTTAGATAGGCACATGGAAGTGTAAGGTATAGTGGGATATGGTTCATGTACAGGCAGATGAGATCAGTTCAACTTGGCATAATGTTCGGCACAAACATTGTGAGCCGCAGAGCCCGTTCCTGTGCTGTATTGTTTTATGTTCTATGATCTATGTTAAGAGTGAAATTATTGAACAATTGATCACATTTAATTAGCGCAAGCAGAGTGTTTGTGTCCAGCTCCCTGATAATGAAAGACCATCTGCAAATGCCACGTTTAAATCCCATGGCAGCTATGGAATTCCAATTCAACTAGGTAAATAACCTGGAATGAAAAAATCTGGAATTAATCTCGATTGCCAATTTACCTCCTCCTCAGAGTCCATGCTGAGATAATGCAGTAGATTCACTATAGCACATGTCTCTCTAATATGCATTATCGGAATAGGAATTGTTGCTTCATGGCTGGTTTAATGGAATAATCTGACACATTACAATTTAAATGTTCGGAATTGCCACGTCACAAAACCCAAGAGTTTATTCATTTATTAAAACCAGGATAATCCTGGGAGATGTTGAAACATCTTTAAGAAATTTAAGCTAACATTAGTATTTTATGAAATAATCATATATTTTTAAATAATATGAGGCGATATGGAGAGTTGTTATAATCTTTTAGTTTTAGTTTTATAGAAACAGGCCCTTCAGCCCACCGAGTCCACACCGCCCAGCGATCCCCGCACATTAACACTATCCTACACTCACCGGGGACAATTTAAAAATTCACCAAACCAATTAACCTACATACCTGTACATCTTTGAAGTGTGGGAGGAAATCGAAGATCTTGGAGAAAACCCACGGGGTCAAGGGAAGAACATACAAACACTGTACAGACAGCATCCGTAGTCGGGATTGAACCCGGGTCTCTAGACTAGATAAGATTTATCTCATGATGAATCTTCTAATTGCACATACCAAATTGATGAACTGATCAAAAGAATTGTGAAACAGCATGCTCTGCTCTCAAACTATTTGTTAGAACACTGAAGAAATTATTTGTAGGAATAAAGCATTCTATAACTGGAACTGTTCCTTCGCAGGTGTAAATGTGGTGCAGGAAAGTGGGGTTGCAGTGATTCAAGTTCAGAGGTGATGGAGATGCACCCAGAGGTCATCTCATTCATTACTGTTGTTTAGGTAAGCCCTGCAGTTTGATGGGAACTTTTAGCCATCTTTTAGCCAAACGTTGACTATTCCTTTTCTCCAGAGATGCTGTCTGACCCACTGAGTTACTCCAGCTTTTTGTGTCCAGCCATCCTTCAACTCCCTGAGTACCTTCTGCTGCTGTTCTTGCCCTTATAGGCCAATTTCTTTGGTCAACCACAGTGAAAAGTGGCTTGTGTAATCACATGTCAAATGCCTTGAGACCCTTCTTTTGAAGCACAATGCAAATCCCCACACCTTGGAAGAACCTCAAACCAATTTATATGATATCAAACACCCTAATGCAGCTTTCACAGTAAAAATAGCAACCAAATAGGTATTTAGGCCACATCTCCAAGATTTTCACCAATAAGTATTAATGTTACATTATAAATCATTTAAGACATAATTACCCCCAGAAAAATTAATTATCTCCATTTGTGGGGTGCAGGATATGCATTACTCACATAAGTATTGGGAATGAAGGGCACAGTTGCTGAAGAATGGAAGCAGTCCGAGTCAGAGTTTGTTTCTTGCATTGAATGTTCCTCTGTCCCATTCATAGGATTTGCAGTTTCTAAATTTTCTGAGCACCCACAATTGCCCATAATTACCCATTGCCAATAACTGCCCACATTGGTGTGTCTGAGATTATGTTTGGACTGGACCAGGTAAAGATGACGCATTTCCTTCTTTGATGCACTAATTGGTTTTATGCCAATCTGGCAGTTTCATTGTCACCATACCTGAGATTAGTACAAAGTCCTTCAGGTTTTGTCCTGCACTCCAGTTCACGAGGAGGAGAATTGGGCTCATTCTGTAATATCAATACTGCATCCACAGGAATTCTGTAGTAACATAAGATGGAATCAGTAAGATGGTTGGTCTATTTGTAGTTCCATAATGCTCATATTTATCTGGGCAAACACCTCAAGGATTGAGTGAAAAATTAGATGGCCACCCCCCATGCTGACTTTAGTGGAGAGCGAATTTGGGCAGGAGTGCACACTATCACATCAGTTTTCTATGACCAGATTAGGTTACACAAGTCTCCATGTTTATAATTAGGCATGCTCCAAATTCCTTGTATCATTATAAATACAGTCAAGCACGGGCAGGCTTCCTGGGGAACATTTCCTTCAAATAGTAAATGGTTAAATCCATCCCCAGCAGTGTAATAGTCGTAATTAACCTCAATAGAATTTGTCTAAATTATTTACAGACTTTCTCGTGGCTACAGTACAACTCTTGTAAGAATTTCAATGATGGTTTGCCCTCTTTAGATATTTGGAAGGATATTATTGGCAGAGCATATTCTGAAGATATAACAAGCAGCTCCAACTAACACCAGATGTTGCTAGTGATTTCTACAGGTTAGAATGCAATGCCTCTCTGTGAATTGCACAAGCCACAAAAAGGATTTGGGGCCTGGTGGAGTGGCCATTTTGAAGCAGCCATTTTGAGAGGGGCTGCTTTGAGGTGGAAGTGATGCAGCTTGCAGGTAAAAGTTCGCAAAATGACCTATCTGTCATGGGTCTCCTCCATTGCCAGGGTGAGGCCACACACAAACTGGAGGAACAGCACCACATATTCTGCTTGGGTAGCTTACAACCCAACAGAATGAACATTGAATTCTCCAAAGTTAGGTAACCTCTAACAACCCCCTCCCCTCCATTCTCCCCTACACCATCCCTTTCTTCCCCCCTTTCTCTATACCCCATCTAGACTCCCACTTACTTTTCTCATTCCCCTCCCCCTCCACCTATATTTTTCCTCGTGCTTCAACAAATAATTTGCAATTATTCGATCTTTTTGGTTCACACCTTTTTAATCATCTCTGGCATATATCTATCCATCTGCCTATCACACCCACTCCCACCCACCCTCACTCATGTTCACCTATTGCCTGCCATGCTTTGTCCTGCCCCTCCCAGCTTTTCCTTCACCCCCCCCCCCCAACCAAAGCCATCTGAAGAAGATGATCTCAGGATTACAATGCCATGTGGCAAGGAATAGAAAGGTAGTGCAGTTCAAATCATGATGCAAGGAGTGGCGTTCCAATGTATGGATCATTGGGCTCTCTTCCAGTGTAGGTCAGACCTGTACAAGGCAAACGGGTTGCACGAAACTGGAGGGGAACTAATATCTTTGCATAGAGGTCCACTAGTGCTACTTAGGAGAGTTTAAGGCAGAGGGACAGGGGGAAAGGAACCAAAGCAGCCGGACAGCAAGTGGAGGTACTAACAAGCTTATAATGAGTATGCTTCAATGGAAGAACAGGCAGGGAGAGGTTAATTAACTGTGTGACTGATGGGCTGAAGTGTCCAGAGTTTTAATGTTTCAGACATGACAGAGAGGGAAATGAAAGAGGTTGATGAGTTGCATCATTAATCAGGGAGAATGTCAGTGGCACTTAGAGAGGACATAGTGGAGGATTCATCACTGAGGCAATATGGTAGAGCTCAGAAATAAAAGGTGCAATCTGATGAGATAATACTACAAGCCTTCCAATAACGTCTGGGATAAAGAGGAACATATATGTAGTCAGATTATGGAAAGATACAAAAGAATTGTTGTTGGTGACGTTAATTTCCACAATATTGATTGGGACTTCTATGTGCAAGAGAATTAGACAGTTAGAATTTGTTAGATACATCGAAGAGGTTTTCTTGAATCTATAAGGTGGGTTGTCCAACATGAGGGGAAACCGTACTGGACCTTGCATTGAGAAATGAGCCTGATGAGGTGACTGGCATTTCAATGGGAAACATGATCTAAACTCTATAGGTTTTAAGATAGTTATGAATAAGCATATGTCTGGAGCAAAAGCAGTAAATTAGGGGTGGGCATATTACATCACTATTCTGCAGGAGCTAGGAAGAGTAAATTGGGAGTTATTGAGTAAGTCTACATGGGACATGTGGGTGCCATTTAAAGGCCAGGTGATCAGTTCAGGACCAGCATATTTCAGTAAGGAGGAGTGATGGCAAGGTAAGGGAACCCTGGATGATAAGTAAATTTGGTCAAAACTAAAAAGGAAGCATTTAGTTTAGTTTAATTTAATTAGCTTAGTTTAGTTTAGTTTAGTTTAGAGATACAGTGTGGAAACAGGCCCTTCGGGGGCTAATAACACTAACCTACTCACACTAGGGACAATTTTTACAATTTTACCAAGCCAATTAGCTTACAAACCTGTATGTCTATGGACTATGGGAGAAAACCAGAGCTTCTGGAGAAAACCTATGCAGGTCACAGGAAGAATGTACGATCTCTATACCATGATGTTCTGGCCATTGTGGAAATGTAGTTGCGAGAGTGCCACGACTAGCAGCTCATTGTTCTGGGGTCTCATCGTTTCAGATGTAATCGAGAAGGAGGCAAAAGAGGTGGATGAGTTGTGCTACTAATCAGGGAGACTGTCACTCAGAGAGGACATACTGGAGGGTTCATCTGCTGAGGTGATATGGGTGTGTTAATACTGGCCAAATTAAAGACACCATAAAATGGAGGATCCCTGCACTTGTCAGAGTTGCTTAACCTTTGTCAGCTGAAATTGACAGGCTTTGGATGGCGCAAGCCAGTCTAGGCTCAGACTGGTATGCAGGATGGTGAGGTGTTCTCCTTGTTTCTCCTAAATTGATAAAATACATGGCAGTTTTGCAAACAAACACAAGATGCATCATTTCGATTGGATCATTGCAAAGGCATTGTAAATAGTATAAATAATGTTGCGAGATGGTCATCCTGTTAATTGATGATTGGTCGAACTGTTGAGCCTTGGAGAAACTGTTTGAATCTCAGGGCACATGTTTCAATGTTTATTCTTGTTTGCTTCCTTCTAGAACTTTTTTTCAAATACATTGTATTAGTCACTGTATTATTGGGTTAGGGAAATGTCTATCATGTACTGTGTTAATCGATATCTGTTATTGGGCTGTAAAGAGACCACCCCATATGGTTCAGCCCCTCAAGGTTCGGGGACCTATATAAGTTAGCTCCCACGAGGTCCTGTGTCGATCTTCTGTAAGAACGCTTGGGACTGCATGACCTTTTGGAGTGTCTCTGCTTGCACGAGGCTCAGAGGGCTTGGCCAAGCAGATACAAGGATTGAACCCTCGGTGGTTAGGTATAATAGTGGGGAACTGTTATTGTGTTTTTCCAAAATAAAGTTTAGATGCGCAAGTGCTTGACTCAGTATTTTATTGACTGAAACTAGACTGGGGGAAGCTTAGAACAAGCTATTTACAGATGGAGCTTAGGAATAAGAAAGGTGCAAACACTCTAATGGTGTTATTCCACAGATCCCCCAATAGCAAGCTAGAGTTAGAAGAGCTGGTTTGTAGACAGATTTCCAAAAGATGCCAAAGTAACAGAGTTGTCATAGCGAGTGACTTCCCCAATATTGACTGGGACTTTCTCAGTGCTGGAGAGTCAGCATGATTTTGTATGTGGGAGATCGTGTCTCATGGATCTGATTGTGTATTTAGAAAATGTGACCAAAAATGATGATGAGGGCAGAGCTGTAGACATTGTATATATGGATTTCAGCAAGGCATTTGACAAGTGTAGGAAGGAAATGCAGATGTTGGTTTAGACACAAAATGCTGGAGTAACTCAGTGGGATAGGCAGCATCTCTGGAGAGAAGGATTAGGTGACATTTTGTCGAGACCCTTCTTCAGACTAGTTAGGGGAAAGGGATGTAGACAGTGATGTAGAGAGATATAGAACAAATGAATGAAAGTTTTTCAAAAAGGTAACAATGATAAAGGAAAGATGTCATTGTTAGCTGTTTGCTAGTTGAGAACGAGAACCTGGTGCGACTTGGGTGGGGAAGGGATGTGGAGAGAGGGAGTGCAGGGGTTACTTGAAGTTATGGGCCTGTCCCACTTAGGCGACTTTTTAGGCAACTGCAAGAGACGATGCAGTCGCCATATTGTCGCCACATGTTCGCAGGTGATTGCCAGGGAGTCGCCTTCAAGGTCGTGAGGAGTTCCCGCATTCTGGGAACTTGTCGCGGCCTCATTCTGGTCACCGTAAATTTTTCAACGTGTTGAAAAATTAGCGGCGACTAGAATGAAGCCGCCATGGAGAGTAGCGAGAATTCTCGAGCCTAGGAGGTCCTAATGGGTTGCCAGGAGGTCGAAGGTTCTTGTAGGTTGTAGCCGGTGCTGACCGGTGAATTTCATTGGCTCATTGGGGGAAAAAAAAGGTAAGCACTAGTTTTCAGAACCAAGGATAACCGACGGGTAATATTAAATGTCCGCCGAGCTTCACAGCCGTGTATCTCTGGCTTCCTAAAGGTTGTGTCCACTCCTTCTCACTCCTTCTCCCCCCTTCTCCCTCCTTCTCCCTCCTCCCCTCCCCCTCTTTTAAAGGACTTACCGTACACTGTGCTTTAGCCATCATTTTTACAGCGCCAACCTTCCTGTTCATCGCGGTGTGTGTTGGCTTTGCTCCGTGTGAATTTTTTAGACAGCACTACCCCCACTTGCCCTGTCTGCATAACGGGCTGGTGAAGGAAGCGATGTGTTTGTGCGTGTTCCACTCTGACAGCCGCAGTTCCAGTTGCCGGTTTTTCAGGCGACTGCCGGTAACTTGACAGTTGCTGGCGGTCCGCTGAAAAATCGCCTAAGTGGGACAGGCCCATTAGGGAAATCAATATTCATATCAGTGGGTTGTAAGCTGCCCAAACTAAATATGAGATGCTTTCCTCCAATTTGTAAATAGCCTCACTCTGACCATGGAGGAGACCTAGGACAGAAAGTTCAATGTGGGATTGGGAAGGGGAATTTAAGTGTTTGGCAACAGGGAGATCATGTTAGTCCAGAGCGAAGGTGTTCAGCGATCACCTAGTCTACGTTTGGTCTCGCTGATGTATAAGAGTCCACATCTTGAACAACGGATACAGTAGATGAGGTTGGAGGAGGTGCAAGTTAACTATCTAACCTGAAAGAACTGTAGGGGTCCCTGGACTGAGTCGAGGGAGGAGGTATAGGGACAGATGTTGCATCTCCTGATGTTGCTGGGGAAGGTACCTGGGGGGAGGGTGGTTTCGGTTCGAACGGATGAGTTAACCAGGGAGTTGCGGAGGTAACGGTCTCTGCGGAAGGTGGAAAGGGATGGAGATGGGAAGATGTGACTCGTGGTGGGATCCCATTGGAGGTGGCGGAAATGTCGGAGGATTATGTGTGTACGCGATGGCTGATGGGGTGAAAGGTAAGGACTAGGGGGATTCTGTCCCTGTTACGACTAGGGAGAGGGGGAACAAGGGCAGGCTGTGGGGTACCGAGGAGACAGGTGTGAGGGCCTCATCTATGACGGAAGAGGGGAACCTCCGTTCCCTGAAGAATTAGGACATCTCAGATGTCCTGGCATGCAACAACTCATCTTGGGCACAGATGTGGCGTAGACAGAGGAATTCGGAGTAGGGGATAAAGACTTTGCAGGAAGCAAACTTGATCTCACTTGAAGGTGACGATCTCACCGTTTCCATCACAGGAGATAAACTATCGACTGACATCTACTACAAACCCACTGACTCACACAATTATCTCGACTACACTTCAACCCACCTTGCTTCCTGCAAAGACTCTATTCCCTACTCCCAATTCCTGCCTTCATCAGTCAGAGTATTGAGTACAGAGTTGGTAGATTGGGAAATGTGTACAAGACATTGGTGAGGCCACATTTAGAGTATTGTGTTCAGTTCTGTTCAATCTGTTTTAAGAAAGATATTGTTTTGTTGGAAAGGGTGCAGAGAAGATTTTCGAGGATGTTGCCAGGATTTGAGGGGCTGAGCTATAGGCAGAGGTTGAGCAGGCTAGGGCTCTATTGCTTGGAGTGCAATAGAATTTTCTCCTGTCCCTGGAGAGCACATATCCGTTATTTGGCTTTTCGGCGTCGCATCCATTCGGTTATTTGGCTTTTCGGTGTCACGCCCATTCGGTTATTTGGCTTTTTGGTGTTGTGTCCATTCGGTAATTTGGCTTTTCGGCTTTGTGTCCGTTTGGTTATTTGGCTTTACGGCTTCATGTCCGTTCGGTTATTTGGCATTTCAGCTTCGTGTCCGTTAGTTTTTTTTGTCTTTTTGACGTCGTGTCCGTTCGGTTATTTGGCTTTTCGACATCGTTTCCGTCTTGGATTCCACTTCTTCACTTCAGCTTCTCGTCCTTTGACGCCCCGTCTGCACGCGGTGGTACAGGTATGTTTGTCAGTTTGCAAAGTAAATACTTGCATACAAAGATGTTATCAGTGCACATAATCATTCATTCCTTTAGAAAAGGGGAGGTTTTATGGTATATTAGACTAAGTGGGACCCATTGGGTCCCAGCTTCACATGGGAGGGCTGGTCTCCCAACGCAATATTCCACC
Source organism: Malacoraja senta (assembly GCA_038087875.1). Classification (NCBI taxonomy): domain Eukaryota; kingdom Metazoa; phylum Chordata; class Chondrichthyes; order Rajiformes; family Rajidae; genus Malacoraja; species Malacoraja senta. The sequence continues at coordinate 26,460,127 of CM075984.1, forward strand.
TCTCCACCACTTCCAATATTGGTGGTCAGTGGGGGGGGGGGCTTTCTGGAGCGCTAGTATGGGTGTTGTGGGCTGAAGGGACTGGTTTCCAGAGGGCTAGTATGGACATTGTGGGCCGAATGGATTTTTGGGCTGGCGGCTCAGTCACTCAAGCCTGTTGTGCTGGCAGCTCACTCATTCATGGCTGGTGGGCTGGCAGTTTACTCACGGCGATTCCTTGAAATTCCATTTGAATTGAAACAAGTTTCATACCGTTTCACGCAGGGTGTAAGGCCACCAAATTTAAGTGCAGTTTCCTACCACTTCAAGCAGGGTGCAAGGCCACCAAATTCAAGTACAGTTTCATACCACTTCAAGCAGGGTGCAAGGCCACCAAATTCAAGTGCAGTTTCCTACCATTTCAAGCAAGGTGCAAGGCCACCAAATTCAAGTGCAGTTTCATGCCACTTCAAGCAGGGTGCAAGGCTATCAAATTCAAGTGCAGTTTCATACCATTTCAGGCAGGGTGCAAGGCCACTAAACTCAAATGCAGTTTCTTACCATTTCAGGCAGGGTGCAAGGCCTCCAAATTCAAGTGCAGTTTCATACCATTTCAAGCAGGGTGCAAGCCACCAAATTCAAGTGCAGTTTCTTACCATTTCAAGCAGGGTGCAAGGCCACCAAAGACAGAGTCGTGACCTCTCCCTCCCCCATCTTGCAGAGACTGAGCCACGCCCACACTTCCGGGTTTTATAGTCCCTCCCCCTCAAGGGGCATGGTCTTCATGGTGTGATTGACAGGAGAGAGAATCTCAATATTTTTAAAACACTAATAACTCTTTTATTTTTCATCGATGGGAAAAATCCTCAGCACCTGATGAGCGGAGGGGGACTCTGAGTAAGATGGCCAAAAATCACAGCCATACGTGGTAGCAATTTTCATAAAATCAATATACAGCACAAACAGGAAGTGGTCATGATTAGACTTTTCAATAAGGCAAAGGCAACACCACTTTTCAATAAGGCAAAGGCAACACCAGTTTTCAATAAGGCAAAGGCAACACCAGTTTTCAATAAGGCAAAGGCAACACCGCTTTTGCATTTTCAAACCAAACCACTTTTGCATTTTCAAACCACATTTTCAAATTACATTTTCAAACTACATTTTCAAATTACATTTTCAAACTACATTTTCAAACTACATTAAGGGCACTCACAGGTCAGTAAAACCACTCACAGTTTAGTAGACATGTGTTCAGTGTTATTCACAGCTCAGACTGAGAGTTGTGACCTCTCCCTCCCCCATCTTGCAGAGACTGAGGCAGTCCACACTTCCGGGTTTTATAGTCCCCCCCTCCCACCGGAAGGGGCGTGGCCTTCATGGCATGATTGACAGGAGAGAAAATCTCAACATTTTTAAAACATTAATAAGTCTTTTATTTTTCATCGATGGGAAATACCCTCTTGTCCTGCGCAGCGGAGGGGGACTGAGTAAAATGGCCAAAAATCACAGCCGTAAGTGGTAGCGTTTTTTCTAAAATCAACATGCAGTGCAAACAGGAAGTGGTCAAGATCTGAATTTTAATTATATAGATAATACAGATATGTTTTAACATAACACATCATTGACACGTACTGTCACAATCAACTGAAAGTGGACTGCCATGGTTGAAGATGCTCATCTGAAGCCCCTGTCTCAGTGGATAAATGAATGGAAATAATCCTTGCTCCAGAGACTAATCAAGAACACAGAGCATACAATGGAGACTTGACAAGAAATGAAAGAGGGAAGGAGAGGGAGAAAAGTGAAGGATCATGATGAGGAGAGTGGGGAGGGGTGGGGGGGAGGGGGGGGGGCTGTTTGAAGGGAGGCACTTACGGCCCAGTTGCTGCCCATCTACAGCTGGACTGGCCAGTGTGATTTTGTGGAATCTGAGGCCCTCATACTGAGGTAAATCTTGGGCAAAAATATGCAAACCGGTTGGCCATTTTATTTTATGCTTGTTGAATATTTATTTATATGTAAATGATTCATATGAATATAGAATTTAATAAAATTAGCCTATGTAATATAATGACACATTGGAGTCTCTTGCTGTTCAGAATCATAGAACAGTCATATTCAGTGCATTGGGTCGATCTTCGTTCCTTTATTAGCACTATCAAATCAGTGCCACTGCCCGCCTTCTTCCCATAGTATTTGCAAGTCCTTTCTTTCCAGATACATAGTCTGCTCCATTTTGGAGCCTGCAATTCAACCTGCCTCCATAACTCTACCTGGCAGTGTGCCCCAGACCCAAATCATCTGCTGTGTAAATATTCTTTTTTAGCACATCCAGAATTTCATTACATCTTCTTTTCACGTGATTCCCTTGGTGAAACCTAATCGAAACTATTATTTTAGCACCTTACGTGTCGGTTTCTTTTTTGGCCTCTGATTGGCTTCACCTCTCACCTTACAACCTTCTTCCTGTTTGCGTGCCTGCAGAATATTTCTGGATTCCTTATTACATTTCCTGCCAGTCTCTTCTCATGCTCTCACTCTGCCTCTAGTATTTCCTTTCTCATCCCCTTTCTAAACTCTTTATGATCTCCCTGGTTATCAACCTGATATCTGTCATCTGCTCTTTTGTTCTTCCCTCTGTTATTCTCTACCTCTTTAGCCATCTCAAAGGTTCTGCCTTTAATTACCTGATCCGGCTCCCTCATGTGAATGCTCCCAGATTACACTTGAAGCATCTCTATACTTCAAAAGACTTCATTGTTCAATTACAGTTTATCTGCCAAGTTTGGTTCTAATTTACTTAGATCAGGTTTGTTCCCTCCCCACTGCAATTGGCCCTATTCCAAAAAGAAGAACATTTTCTTGCTTGACTTTTCCAAAGCCATTTCCAGATCTGCTTTAAATGTATGTTGAAGTTTCACCAGATCAAAGTATACATCTTTCTTTAAAAGCTCCCAAGAGTAAGTAAGTTACTAGAGAGGATTCTGAGGGATAAGCTATCCATGCATTTGGAAAATCACGGGCTTAATAGGGATAGTCAGCATTGTTTTGTGTGTGAGAAATGGTATTTCATGATTTGTTTGAGTTTTTTGATGAAGGAACCAAGAAGATTGATGAGGGTAAGACTATAAACATAGTCTGTACGGAGCACAATAAGGCATCTGACAGAATCCCACATGCTAGACACCTATGGAATGTTAGATCACCTGGGATTCAGGCCAAGCTGGCTAACTGGATACAGAATAGGTTTCATAATAGGAAGCAGAGTTAGTGTGAGCAGAGTAACTAGTGGTCTACCCGAGGGATAGGTGCTTGGCCCATTGCTGTTTGCTGTCTATTTAAACAATTTGGATGAGGATGTACAAAGCATGATTAGTATGTTTCCAAATTACACCAAAATTGGTGGTATCATAGACAGTGAAGATGATTATCAAGAATTACAGCGGTATCTTGATAAGGTGGGCGAGGAATGGCAAATGAATTTTAATTCAGATAAGTGTGAGTTATTGCATTTTGGGAAGTCAATCCATGACAGGACCTTCACAGTGAATGGTAGGGATCTTGTGGATGTTGTAGAGCAGAGTGATCTTGGAGTACAGTCTGAATTGGAGTATTGAGTCTCAAGAGGGTCTCGACCAGAATAGTCACCTATTCCTTTTCTCCGGAGATGCTGCCTTACCCGCTGAGTTACTGCAGCTTTTTACGTCTATCTTTGGTTTAAACCAGCATCTGCAGTTTCTTTCTATACAGATCTAGGAGTACAAATACATAGTTTCATGCTGGCTTTCATCAGTTAGGATAATGAGTACAGGAGTTTGAATGTTATGTTACTGTTGTGCCATTAGTGATCCATATGGAGTATATTGCTCAGTTTTAGGACAGGCTTTGTAGGAAAAATGGAAAGAGTATAGAGAAGATTTACGAGGATTTTTCCAGAAGTTGAGGGTCTATGGGGAGAGGTTGGGTAGGCTGGGACTTTATTCCTTTGAGTGCAGGAAGCTGAGGGGTGATCTTATCATGGTGTAGATTACAAGCAATGAGGGTCCCAGCACTTTTGGCTTGTCAATGGGACAAAAAGATGGTGGAGAGTTTTGTGAATGGATGCATGTAACTGGTGGTACCTCACTTGTTGTCAATGAAAATTGAATAATCTCAGCCGGACCTCTAGCAATCTCTTCCCTTTTCTCCCAATGCATCCTGGGATAAAACACATCTGGCCCTGGGGATTGATTCATCATTAAGCCCCCTAAGATATTGAGTACCTCCTCTTTATTTATGGAGACCTGCACTAGAATCTCACCTTCTCCTTCATTGAATTCTCCAACTATAAAGTCTTCTTCATAGAACAAAAAATAGTACAGCACAGGAACAGGCCCTTCAGCCCGCAATGTTTGTGTCATACATAATGCCAAGTTAAACTGATTTTATCTGCCTGTACATGATCCATATCCTTCTATTCCCTGCACTTCCATGTGTCAATCCAAAAGTCACTTGGAGGCCACTATCATATCTGCCTCCACCACCACTCATGGCAATGTGTTCCAGGCTCCCACCACTCTCTGTGTAAAAAAACCTGTCCTGCACATCTTCATTGAACTTTCCCACTCTCATCTTATAGCTATGCCCTCCAGTGTTGGACATTTCCACTCGGGAAAAAGGTTCTCACTGTCTACCCTATCTATACTCATAATTTTATATACTTCTATCCAGTCTCCCCTCAACCTCTGACGTTCCAGTCTATCCAACCCTTTCCTGTGGCTGAAACCCTCTAATCTAGGCACCATTCTGGTAAACCTCCTCAACACCCTCTCCAAAGCCTCCACATCTTTCCTGTAATGGGCTAACCAGAACCATGCACATTATTCCAAATGTGGCCAAACCAAAGTCCTATAGAGCTGCATCGTGACTTCCTGTGTCTTATATTCAATGCCCTAGCAATGAAGGCAAACATACCATAAACCGTAACTGCCCTATCTACTTGTGCGGCCACCTTCAGTGAGCTGAGAACTTGGACTCCAAGATCCCTCTGCACATTAACGCTGTAAAGGGTCTTGCCATTAGACATATACTCTCTCCTTACATTCATCCTGTGTCTGTGGAATTCTCTGCCTCAGAGGGCGGTGGAGGCAGGTTCTCTGGATGCTTTCAAGAGAGAGCTAGATAGGGCTCTTAAAAATAGCAGAGTCAGGGGATATGGGGAGAAGGCAGGAACGGGGTACTGATTGGGGATGATCAGCCATGATCACATTGAATGGCGGGGCTGGCTCGAAGGGCCAAATGGCCTATCCTGCACCTATTGTCTATTGTCTAACCTCCCAAAGTGCATCATCTCATACTTGCTCAGATTAAACTCCATCAGTCATTTCTCCAACAATTTCTGCAGCTGGTCTTTATCCTGGTCTATATTCCTCACTGTCAGCAACTCCTCTAATTTTGGTGTAGTCAGCAAACTTACTCACCCATCTACATTTACGTAATTTATATATATCTCAAGCAGCACAGATCACTGCAAAACCACTCTTGTCACAAACCTCCAGCCAGATTATCTATCTTCCATGAAAATCCTCAGTCATCTATGAATAAGCCAGTTCAGTATCCATACACTCAAGTCATCATAAATCCTGTACATCTTAATCTTATGGATCAGGCTACTGTGAGGAATCTTATGAAAGCCTTACTAAAGCCCATGTAAACAACACCCATCGCCCTACCTTCATCAATCTCCTCAAGAAACTCAATCAAGTTGTGAACACTGCCCAGTCCATCACCGGTTCTGACCCCCCCACCATCGAAGGGATGTACCGGAATCGCTGCCCCAAAAAGGCAGCCAGCATAATCAGAGACCCACACCATCCTGGCCACACACTTACTTCACCCCTGCCATTGGGAAGAAGGTACGGGAGCCTGAAAATTGTAATGTCCATGTTCTGGACAGCTTCTTCGCTATAGCCATTTGGCTATTAAACACTACAACGTCAAATAAGCTCTGAACTACATAGAATATTATTGCACTATTATTGTTTGATTTTATGTGTGTTCGTCGTACGTGTGTGCGTATATATATATATATATATATATATACATATATATATATACATATAATATATATATATATATATATATACGTGTATATATATATATACATATATATACATATACATATAATATACATATACATATACATATACATATACATATACATAACATATACATATACATATACATATACATATACATATACATATACATATACATATACATATACATATACATATACATATACATATACATATACATATACATATACATATACATATACATATATACATACTACATATACATATATACATATATCATATATACATATATACATATATACATATATACATACATATATACATACATACATATATACATACATATACTTATATACACTAAACCAAGTGCAGACCGTTGGGTCTGTTCCTCCAAAGCACGGTTGCGGGGTGGGAATCTGGCACCCACAAACACACACACTCATCACACCCCTTGATATTATCTTAATTTTATTAATAGGCTTCTTTTATCCATCTCCACCCTATCCACTGACGAATAGCCCTCACCTATCAGGTGTGTCTAGAGAGGGGGGGGGGGGTGGCAGAGAGAGAACATTTAATGTTAGAAAAAAAACAAATTGTGAGGAGGGTGGAGGAGGAGGGTGGAGAGGAGGGGGGAGAGAAGAAGGAGAGGATGGGGGAGAGAGATGGGGGGGGGGTTGGAGCGGGCGTGCATGAGTCGAGCCGTGGGCTGTTAAGAGAGAAGGCAGAGAGAGAGAGAGAGAGAGAGAGAGGGGAGAGACAGAGAGACTGGTACACAAAAAAAAGCTGGAGAAACTCAGCGGGTGCAGCAGCATCTATGGAGTGAAGGAAATAGGCAAAGCTTTGGGCCGAAACCCATCTTCAGACGGGTTTCGGCCCGAAACGTTGCCTATTTCCTTCGATCCATAGATGCTGCTGCACCCGCTGAGTTTATCCAGCTTTTTGTGGTGTACCTTCGATTTTCCAGCATCTGCAGTTCCTTCTTAAAGAAAGAGAGACTGTTGGCGGGGTGTTTCCCGAACGCGCGTTTGCGGGGAGGGGGGGGGGGTGGGCTGCGCATCACACTCACACTAACCACCCCCAAACACACAGGCGGGGGGAGGGGGGGAGAGGGAGAGAGGGAGACGGGGTGGGGAGAGAAAAGGGGAGGGGGAGAGAGGGAGACGGGGTGGGGAGAGAAGAGGGGGGAGAGGGGGAGGGAGGTGAGAGGGGGAAGAGGAAACGGGAGAGATTGGGGAGGGAGATGAGAGCAGGGGTTGGAGGAGAGCAGGGAGGGCAGGAAGGGGGGAGAGGGGGTATGGGGGTGGGAGAGGGGGGAGGGGATGTTAGATGTGGAGAGGGGATGAGGGGAAGGGGACAGAGGAGTGAGGAGTAGGGGGAAGAGAAGGGGAGAGAGGGGGGGGGGAGAGGGGTAGCGGGGCGTGAGGGGGAGAGGGGTAGCGGGCAGTGGTGCAAGAGAGAGGGGAAGGGGGTGGGGGGGAGATGGGGGTGAAGATGGGTGGGGGAGTGGGTGGGAGGGGAGGAGGGAGAGGGGAAAGAGTGTGGAGGGAGGGGAAGAGTGGAGAGAGTGGGAAGATTGGGGAGGGAGAGGGAAGGGAGGGGGGGAGAGAGGGGTGGTGGAGGGAGATGGGGAGGGATGGGGGAGATAAGTGGAAGAATGGGGAGGGAGGGGGAGAGGTGTAGGGGGAGTGGTGGAAGTGGGAGAGAGGGAGGGGGGGAGGGATAGGGGGAGTGGTGGAAGAGGGACAGCGGGGTAGGGGAAGGGGTGGGGGGAGGGGAGAGAGAGGGATTGGGGAGGGAGAGAGAGGGGTGGGGTAAGGGGGAGAGAAGTGGAAGTGTGGGGAGGGAGGGGTAGGGGGGGTGGTGGATGAGGGACAGAGGGGTAGAGGGAAGGGGGCGGGAGAGAGGGAAGGGGGATGGGAGGAGAGAGGGAGGGGGAGAGGTGTGGGGGGGATGGGGGGATGGGGGGGAGGGGGAGAGGTGTGGGGGGGATGGGGGGAGGGGGAGAGGTGTGTGGGAGGGGGGAAAGGATGGGGGAGGGAGGGGATTAGGGAGATGGGGTAGGGAAGGGAGGGGAAGAGTGTGGAGGGAGGGGAAGAGTGTGGAGGGTGAAGAGGGTGGGGGAGAGAGGGATGGGGTGGGAGGAGGAGGGGATGAGGAGGGGAGGAGCGGGAGATGGAGAGGGGGAGGAGAGAGGGGTGGGGGACGGGAGGAGAGAGGGATGGGGGAGAGAGGTGTGGGGGAGGGGGGGAGAGAGGTGTGGGGGAGGGGGGAGGGAGGGGAGGAGGAAGATGGGGTAGGGGAGGGAGAAGAGTGTGGAGGGAGTGGGAGAGGGGTGATGGGAGAAGGGGAAAGAGTGGGGAGGGAGAGTGGGGGGAGAGGGGGAGAGAAGTGGAAGTGTGGGGAGGGAGGGGAGAGAAGTGGAAGAGTGGGGAGGGGGAGAGGGGTAGGGGGAGTGGTGGAAGAGGGACAGGGGGAGTGGTGGAAAAGGGACAGAGGGGTAGGGGAAGGGGTGGGAGAGAGAGTGGAGGGAGGGGGAAGGGTGGGAGAGAGTGGAGGGAGGGGAAAGGGAGGGGGAGAGTGAGGGAGAGGGGTGGGGTAAGGGGGAGAGAAGTGCAGAGTAGGGAGGGGTAGGGGGGAGTGGTGGAAGAGGGACAGAGGGGTAGGGGAAGGGGGTGGGGGGAGAGAGGAAGGGGTGTGGGGGGAGAGGGGGTTGGGAGGAGGAAGGGGAGGAGAGGGAGAGGGGTGAGGAGAGGGAGATGGAGAGGGGGAGAGGGGAGGGGGAGAGAGGTGTGGTGGAGTGAGGCGAGGGGGGTGATGGGGTAGGGGGTAGAGGGGGAAGAGTGTGGATGGAGGGGGAAGAATGGGGAGGGGAAGGGGGTGGGGGGAGGGGGAAGGGGGTGGGGGAGGGGGAAGGGGGTGGGGGAGAGGGAAGGGGGTGGGGAGGGAAAGGGAAGGGGGTGTGGGAGGGAAGGGGAGAGGGAAGGTGGTGGGAGAGAGAGGGATGGGGTGGGTGGAGGAGGGAGAGGAGAGGGAGAGGGTGAGGAGAGGGAGATGGAGAGAGAGGGAGAGGTGTGGGGGAGTGGGGGAGGGAGGGGAGGAGGGAGATGGGGTAGGGGTGGGAGGGGGAGAGGGGTGGGGATGGAGTGGAAATAGAGGGGAGGGAGAGTGGAAGGGGGAGGGGTAGGGACAGTCCATCTGTTCCCATTCCCTATCACCCCCAATCCTCTTTCTCTATTTCCACACACGTGATGACGCGCTTCGACACAAGCTGCGGGGTTGGGGGGGAGGCGCTGGGGCTGGGGCTGCTGCAAAGGCATATGTAAATGGATCCATTCCGATTGGACATCTGGGCATTGTGACATCACACGATGGAACCTTCACAAACATTCTATGGGTGAGAGCTGTTTTTTTTGAACATTTTGAAATTGGGGGGGGGGGGGGGGAATGGAAATGGAACGAATCTCAGCGTTTCTGCGTGTAGTGTTGGCGTAGCGAGGATCAAAGGCTGGCTGGCACAAGACACACGCACGCACAAGACACACACACACACACACACACACACACACACACACACTCTCACACACACACACACACACACACACAACACACACACACACACACACACACACACACACTCTTTTAAAGATAGATAGATAGATAGATGTGTGTGTGTATTTGTGAGTGTGTATATATATACACACACACACTGAACTTTTTTTCCTCTCGTTATAAATTGTTAACAGTGTACTATGTTTACATCTTCTGTTGTGCTGCTGCAAGTAAGAATTTCATTGTTCTATCTGGGACATACGACAATAAAACACTCCTGACTCTCTTGACTCTTGAAGTTTGAGAGACACGATCTGCTGCGTACAAAGCATGCTGGCTATCCCTAATTAGACAATTCTCTTCCAAATGGGAGTAAATCCTATCGAAAAGAATTCCCTCCACTAGGTTCCCCACCGCTGCCATGAAGCTCATTGGTCTATAGTTCTCCCTACTTCCTTTCACAAACAAAGGAACAACATTGACCACTCTTCAGGGACCTCGCCTGTGGCTAGAGAAGAAACAAAGATCCTCATAGCTCCTGCAATCTACTGCCTCCCTCAATAAGCTGTGATA